>OX246745.1:4193837-4536275 GCA_945910005.1 Isoperla grammatica
GTTTGGGTGAACCCTATAACAGATATTCCTACGAAAAATTATTATTATTATACTTTATTCTATTTTCGCTCCCGTCCAAATTTTCTGCAATGGATTATTTCGAAATCCTTGGGAGGACATGAGGAGTGGAAGTAAACAGGGTGTTACAGTTATTTATGCATGACTGAAGTCTAGATCTGCCACTGCTGTCCATGTTATGTACCAGGGTTACGTATTACGATGCTAACATAACATACTAACACAGTGATATAACGTACACAAGCTTCGCTACTCTTCGGTCCAAGGCTGTTATTGTGCGATGTGATACATCTCACACGCCACCGTCACGCCAACAGTAATTGCAGATTACGCTGTGACGTCCCCGACCAACCCGTGTCCCATTGCAGGTTTACCAAGCTAATTTCTTACAAGTTACCCATACGCACAAGGTAAGAGTCTTGCGTTCTATGTTCGGGTGTAATACAGCGTTCGAGGAGGGGAACACACGTAACTTAACGTAACGTAACTCGCGACAAATTGTCGACTAATCGCTATCGAAGCAAGTATTATGGCCGGTTCTCACGGTGCGAGTTGGCGTGCGAGTTGATAGAGCCAGTAGCTGGGGGCCAGCTACTTGCTTCGTGTAAACAGGTCGGCCGAGTTACTGACTGTGCGAGTTGGTCAGTAGCTCGCCTGGCGAGCTACTTCAAATATTTTTGTTTCGATTGGCCACTGGCCTTCCCCCACCACGGGGATGTTTGGATCGGCCAGCCGCTGGCGCCATGTGAACGCACAGGTCAGTAACTGAGCGTCAGTAGACAGTAGAGCACGTTATTTTGTGTATGTTTTTCGTGCTGATATATTATTATTATTATCATAATTTTTGTTTTGGAATATGTCGAGAAGGTGGAGTGACGAACAGACGGCAAACTTTGTGCATTTGTACAGAGAACAAGAAAATTGGTGGAACGTTTTTGGACCTGGATATAAAAATAATAATTCCTCGTACAGTATCAACGAAAATGATCTTATTACTTTCCATGCTAGCACTCTATAATACGATCTTCAGACATTCTTGCAACTGACAGGGTCAGTTCAAGTCCGAGCAGAAGGCCAGCCGCTGGCTTACTGGCATGCCAGTAACTCGCACCGTGTAAACAGCTGGGGCCAGTTGAGTCTGAGCCCAGTAGCTTGCCCCTCAGTTAGAGGGCCAGCCACTGGCTTACTGGCATGCCAGTAACTCGCACCGTGAGAACCGGCCATTAGTGGGTTGACAGTCGGTTTGATTCTAGAACACTCGCGTTGCCATCCAGTATAATTACCGGAACACACGATTACTCGTATCTGTTGGATTAGTAATAGAATCATAAAAAAATCAATCATAAGCCTACTCAAGAGAGTTTTGCTTTTGATATTTTTAATGACTCCATGAAACATTTTAAAAATGCTTTAGTACTCCCACTATTGTTTCTACTTGTACATTATCTGATTTTGTAATGTTTATTATTCTCTAATATCGTGTCTGAATTTGAAATTTGCTTTATGTTGTGTATTTTAAATAAATAAATATAAATAATATTGATAATGATAATGATAATAATAATAATAATAATAATAATAATAATAATAATAATAATAATAATAATAATAATAATAATAATAATAATAATAATAAATAATAATAATAATAATAATAATAATAATAATAATAATAATAATAATAATAATAATAATAATAATAATAATAATAATAATAATAATAATAATTATAATAATAATAATAATAATAATAAAAATAATAATAATAATAATAATGATAATAATAATAATAATAATAATGATAATAATAATAATAATAATGATGATAATAATAATAATAGTAATAATAATAATAATAATAATAATAATAATAATAATAACAATGATAGTGATAGCGACAATAATAATAATAAAATAATAATATTAATAATATTGGTAATAATAACAACAATAATAATCGGATGAATATTTGTGCCCAGCTGTAGATTGCAGCGTTGGTGCAGGATGCAGGATATGTATTATGAAGTAGGTCTGCGTGCGTGTCTGTCATGTGTAGACGTAGTGCTCGTTTTAACACTATAAATAACTGCTGCTTAAAAGGGGAGTTATTGACTAACATGCAACCTATTGTCAAAGTGCGTATTACAAACATGATGCGAATGTGCAGATGTAACAGGTCGACGATTGACAGTTTTTCCGCGGGAGTGAGTTTTCCAGAAATGAATTGCCTGGAGGACCCCTCCCCCCCCCCAGCCAGAGGTGAAATATCTGGGCATACGTTTCCTATACAGTGTGACTGAAAAAGCTTTGCACATTGAAATTTTGAATGAATTCATACAAAAAGGAGCAATTCTGACGATTTGATCAACAATGGTTGGTATTTGGTAGACAGACGTTGTATTTGCTTTTGTAAAAGGTTTTATGTTGCAAGTTATATACAGTAGATTTAAAATTCATTTTATATAGTTGATTTAACAAAACGGGGCTAATAGACAGAAGTAAGATGGACAATCCATTATTTTGCGCTCCTAGAGGAGGGGGGGTTGGTAAGGCTCAAGTGGGTAAGTGACATGATCGCCCCTCCCATGATTGAAGTCTAGATCCGCCTTTGCTGTTTCACACAAAAGCTTTGTTCCAGAATGCATCGGATTACTAATCTCACTCAGCCAACTGTAATCCAAGTGTTCGATATACATACTGGATATGGCTTCTTACTTGTTCCAGAATCAATCCCAAGTTAATCCCACTCTCATCCAACTCAACCTTTTTTAAATCTCGGATTACTTGGATTCGTTGTGGTGCGAGTTTCAATTGAAATATGTTCGATGGCAAACTAATGTTATAATTGAAGCGAGTTGAGCGCGATACGGTACTTGGGCATCGTCTCACTACCGACCCAAGCGCAGATCATTAGCAAACGTTCGTTTAAATCTTACTAATATACTTAATTAAGGCAGTGTGTCCACTTAGTATGCGCAAAACACTTTTTCTGACAGTCAAATTGATTTATATATTTTTTTTATTATTATCCCATCCCAGAGTATTCCAGAGTATCCCAGAGTATCACTAAGTGTCACTAAGTGTCACGAAACAAGGACACGGTTAGCTAAACCACTAAATGCGAGTCCATTTGGGCTATGTGATAGTCAAAGACAGACTGCTCGAACCAGTATTGTTTTAATGAGTATATCTTGTTTTAGTTGAACACTTTGTAATATCATATTAAAGCGGATTATTACTCCTCACCACTAGTTACAGCTATAGCCCGCTATAGCTAATGAGATATAAAGGAGTATTATGTGATTAGTGTATGGATAAACAACAGAGACAATAGATGTTCAGTTGTCCCCGCAATAGTGACTATAAGCGATAGAATACGATCTGAATGGAAACAAATATTCAATCAAAAAAAAAAAAATCCAGTAGGTACAAATAATAAAAGTAAAGTAAAAATGACCAACAAATTATGTCGGAGAATACAGGATATAACGTAATAGCTGACTAACATCAATCGGCCTGTCACATAAATATGTATGAACCCGTAGGGTGCACACCAGCTTTACCTGATGTGCCCCTCTTCAGGCGACTAACTAGGTTATTAGGGTGTTTGAATAGCTGGGAAGGAATGTCCGAGGGCTATTACTAGGACTCAATCCTAGCATTTGCCTTTATGACTGAGAAAAACCTTCAGTATGGAATGCCGGTGGCCGGAATCGAACCGGCGAGACCGGTGCCCGCAAAGAGGGCTCATCTCATATGGCCTCCTGCATCATCTTTAGGGCGAGATGCACAGTCGAGTCTAGTATGGAGTTAAGTTTATGGTTTTGCTATGGCAATTGTTTTTTTTATGGAAAGTAGCATGTAAGAAAACAGTTCCATAGCAACAATGACTTGACACTGCTGACTGTGCATACAGCCCTTAATCTTCTTACAACTCTCACATTCTTCTTCTACATATTTCCCGGCCCAGGGTGACTCTGCCAGACGTAAGAGGTGACAAAACGGAGACCCGGTCCCTGTCCCCCCACTGTCCCACTTAAGATTCCTCCTCCCACTTGACCCTGTCCTCCCTTGCTGGACTCCCCTTATGACGACCCCCGCGATGTGCAATGGAACCTCATATGACCTAAGCTGTCGAGTACGTCGTTAGACACCAAATAATAAAAATGATCAAATGGGATGCAAATATTAGTAATTTACACGCAAATAATAAAAGGACAACAATATAATGTGTGCAGCTGCCGCCGGCTTCAATGAGGTGTTATTAGTTGTGTGGCAGAGCTAAAACGTTGGCCGGACTCCACACGGTGGTCAACAACTGAGCCTACGCTTTAGCTGAATTAGGGTAGGGTTATCTTTTGATCATTAGTCAGCGGAGCAGATTACGGTTGAAGATCTTGTACATTGTTGTATGGCCGGTCACGAGGAATTATCTTTAGGTTTACGTTTTGTTCTTAGGCGGGAGGGCAGTCTCACTAAAAAAAACAGCGCGAAATTCACATGTTGTATTAACTCCTTGAGAACGCAAAGGCCCACACTATTTAAAAAGGTGATAAATTAGCATGATGAAGTTTCGTAAGAACTAAGAAATCAAATCAAAATATTTAAGGAATTTGTATCGTTACTGGAAAATTTAGTAGTTAATTGTAATTAACTTAAATTGAAAGAAAATCTACAGATTCCCGGGGTTCTTTCACACATTCGTAAATTCAGTCTTCCGCTGAGTCTAGTGCCCAAGCTTTTTTAGCCGCGCCTATCGTTCCAGGTACCAACCCACTGCCGTTAATTATCCCTAATGCACCTGTTTCAATTAGATGGTATAGAAACTAGAGCAGTAGAAAATTAAGTTGGTACCATTGGACTGAGCTATTTTCGTAAGCATGAGAATACTTTCTTTGGTCCAACTTTACGTGGCTGTGTTTCAATAACGATGTTTCTTCTGTTTTTCTGCGCGGCAGATTGGTATCAATTCATAGTTCCCACGTGACGTCACAGCGGCCATGATTGCGACACAAATGATGTAGGCTTTTCCTAGATCATTGGCGGATAGTATTCAAATGTACTGAAAACATCATTTTATAATGTAAAATGGTAAACGGGTGATAAAAAAATTAGAATTTCTTGAAAAATACCAATTTTATTTCAAGAGCAGGTTGAATTTTAATGAACTAAGGTGTCCTGTGTTCTATCACAACATGATATATCTGTTTCTCCAAGGCAACCCGAAGATTGGTCGCAAATATGGCCACCACGCTCATATATGTGACGACAACGAACAAAAAGATTACAATGATATGAGTTTGGTGGAGGTGCCGAGTAGAGAGTGTAATTGTTGGGAGTAGCTGCCGCGGTCGAATAGACCTTGGTCAGTAAACCACGGCCCGCTTGACTATCATCGGTGATACAATATTAACCCCAAATATCATTATCAGCGAGTTCCTGTCACAATACTTATTTATGTATATTACTTATGTCAATGTTGCTTACGATTTCATATTGTTTCTTTTACCAGTTTCTATTTATTTATTTTTATTTATTTATTCATTCATTCATTCATTCATTCATTCATTCATTCATTCATTCATTCATTCATTCATTCATTCATTCATTCATTCATTCATTCATTCATTCATTCATTCATTCATTCATTCATTCATTCATTCATTCATTCATTCATTTATTTATTTATTTATTTATTTATTTATTTATTTATTTATTTATTTATTTATTTATGTGTCATTTTGATTGTTTCAGCCTCCTGGCCTGGGGCCGCGCCCCTGCAAGTCACCCTCCTGCACTCCGCCGCACCAGCCCCTGGCTCGCAGCCCCAGCGCGGGGCCCCCACCCCCACCCCCAGCCACCTCCGTCCGCCTCCAAGAGTCGCCACCCCCCAAGGAAAACAGCTACGAGGGCAACAAGGCAAACTGTGGTGAGTCACTTCAAGGTTGTACCCTAGACACAGTCTGACGTTTTGACACGTTCCTCCTTGTTTTATCCATGTAAATACACGATATATCAACAGTTAACTATAAACACTGGTGTACGTTACATGTTATGATCTAGAAGAAACTATCCAGATTTTTCTTGCATTTTTTTAGGTTATCCATATAAGATTAATTATGATAATCTTTATCTAGACAACAAAACACCATCTCGTTCTAAGACTTAAGCTTAATTAACCTCTAACATATTTTAATTTTAAATTATGAATGTATAAAACACCCAAACAATTGCTAATAATAACGTATACAATAATGAAATAATAATACATTTTTTGTTAATGGTTCCTTCTCTCCCTTTGGGGTAGGAACTGTGTTATGATTGTGTATCATTGTGTGTCTCTCATGGCCAGGAATACATATTTTTTTCTTTTTTTTTTTTTTTGCCTGAACATCCCTTTCAATAAATACACGAATCAAATGAATATGAATCAAATCAACTCACTCGCTCACTCAATCACACTCAAAACTTGAATACGCGCGAGAATATTCCATCAAATGTATAGAACACAGTCTCATTCAATGCAATATCGCTTTATCTGATGACCTTTTAAGGTAAATATTTCGGTCTATTAGGCAAACACTATCGATAAGCCTAACCCTGTCCTGTAACTATTACTGCAATGGCTTTATGGTGCTCAACGTGCTCAAATAGCAAAACATAGTCTAAACCGCGTAATACATTCTCAATCACCAATTCTGTGTAGTTTTACTTCATACGCTTGGATGACGGTGATGATGATGATGATGCTGATGATGCTGATTATTATTATTATTATTATTATTATTATTATTATAACTATTATTATTATTATTATTATTATTATTATTATTATTATTATTATTATTATTATTATTGTTATTATTTATTATGATTGATCGAATACAGGATCAAAATATCAATCACATTAGATGTAGTTAAATTTATAGCCCATAGAACATTACAAGACATTCCCTCCCGAATTAGAGTCTCGCATTTTACCGCGAGCCACCTCTATCGGTAAATGGCCAATAAATATCATCGAAGTTCTAGGAACATTCTGTTTCCAGCCAACCTGTGAGCTCTGTGAACGAACATGGTGATAGTTGGTAGCAGTGACGCTATAACCCCATCCATACAGGCACCCTTCTCTAATGCAATCAACCGGATTATGTCTAGCGCGGATTAGCGGAGTGATGGTACCGAGACCCGGCGCGACACTAGAGCTAAATCATTTATAGAAACCGAACTTTTCAACGCGGGTAACGCAATGGTTCTTTATGGTTAGTACTTAGTAGTGGCTATTAGTATTTGTTGGTGTTTTACGCCATACTACTCGACAGGTATACTTAGTTCCAACCTAACTAACACCCTGCCAATCAGTAATCTGAAAGGGGCTTAGCCGTCGCCTTCTTTGTTGAAAGTTGTAAATGTCAGTCTTGTCTCAAATCTCCAGCGATAGTAGACTCGGTGACACACAGTTACAATAAGCCGGACCATCCCCTTGTACAGGGTTAGCTGTATCCGTAGTGGTCCAGTTATTTGTTAGGGGGGTTTGTAGCTTTCGGTACCGGTACCGCTGATCGGCTCCGACTCACTATATGACGTCAGTTGCTATGGAACCACTTATAAGAATGGTAGACGAGAGAGAACCAGTCACCGTCCACTTTGGTTCCCTATTTGATTCGTGTGGAACAATTTGAACACTGACTTGCTTCTAATCGTAGACCACCAGGGCCTGGGCCCCTATGCCTGATCTACGTATTACTAAACGGTTTAGCCGTGGTCGCCTAGCCGGTTCCCATATACGAACATCAAAGTTATAAGCAACCTCGGGCTAGATCAGGAGGAGGATGGGTGACCACTCTCCTCTGAAACACCAGCTACCGTTGGTAAGAGCAGATTGGAGGGTTCGAAAGCTTGTGTAACAGCTTCGTTCTTCTCGTCAACTGCTCGGCAGTCCAGGTTAGTGGAGGAACCTATATGACTGGTCAAAGTTACACCGTCCATTCGGATGGGACGTAAAGCCGATGGTCCGTTGGTACTTTTCGACAGGAGTAGGCTACGTGCCGGTACCAGGTTTCCCCTCCTCCCTTCCTCATTATCATTCATCAATCATCACTCATCAGGCTAAAGAGGGCGTTGTGCCCTACACTGGCCTTAATTACACTAAAGTAAGTAAAAGAACGTTTCAGGAATATGGGCCCTGGAATTGTAGATCTTTGGTTTGGTGCAGGTCAAGGAAACGAACTAGCCTATTAATACATGATTTGTCTACGATCTGAAGTGGGCAGGTAGACGTCATGAGCGCTGGGCTGCGTTCCTTGGGAGGGATATAATCCCGCCTAGATACCCACAGGAAGTAACGCACGCGGCAGGCAGACGTCATGAGCGCTGGGCTGCGTTCCTTGGGAGGGATATAATCCCGCCTAGATACCCACAGGAAGTAACGCACGCGGCAGGCAGACGTCATGAGCGCTGGGCTGCGTTCCTTGGGAGGGATATAATCCCGCCTAGATACCCACAGGAAGTAACGCACGCGGCAGGCAGACGTCATGAGCGCTGGGCTGCGTTCCTTGGGAGGGATATAATCCCGCCTAGATACCCACAGGAAGTAACGCACGCGGCAGGCAGACGTCATGAGCGCTGGGCTGCGTTCCTTGGGAGGGATATAATCCCGCCTAGATACCCACAGGAAGTAACGCACGCGGCAGGCAGACGTCATGAGCGCTGGGCTGCGTTCCTTGGGAGGGATATAATCCCGCCTAGATACCCACAGGAAGTAACGCACGCGGCAGGCAGACGTCATGAGCGCTGGGCTGCGTTCCTTGGGAGGGATATAATCCCGCCTAGATACCCACAGGAAGTAACGCACGCGGCAGGCAGACGTCATGAGCGCTGGGCTGCGTTCCTTGGGAGGGATATAATCCCGCCTAGATACCCACAGGAAGTAACGCACGCGGCAGGCAGACGTCATGAGCGCTGGGCTGCGTTCCTTGGGAGGGATATAATCCCGCCTAGATACCCACAGGAAGTAACGCACGCGGCAGGCAGACGTCATGAGCGCTGGGCTGCGTTCCTTGGGAGGGATATAATCCCGCCTAGATACCCACAGGAAGTAACACACGCGGCAGCAACGCGGAGCCCTGCCTGGCAGAATGGAGGATCATTTTTTAGTCGCGCGACGAAAAGCTAAAGAAGGATTTAAGCTTGCGAGTACCTTCCATACACGCGGGTGGACCGCCAAGCTCACAGGGTGACTGAGAAGTGGGACCCACTCCCACCTAGGGCAATATTGACTGAAGGTTTTACGCACATTTACTCAGTCACAGGGAATGACTTTTTTTTAAATCGTGATTCATTTTATTAAAATATGTTTTTCTTAATTATTTAAATCACATTATTTTAGAAAGGTTTCTTTAATTTTTCAATCTAATTTTTTCGATTCATCAAATTAAAAAAATCAGATTGGTTCAACATTATCGTGTTTCACACATCCGCAAATCATGCTCCTACTACTACTGTTTTTAGTTTGTTGATCAGGTGTCCGGGGTGGGGGGGGGGGGGGAGGGGGGGGAGGGGAGGAATCTGTAAACAGCACCAGCCAATGTTCTCAACTCGATTCAAATTTTCCTACCACATGGGAAGAAATGGAATCTTTAATAAAAAATAAAAACGTACAAAAAATCAATTATTTTTATTATTATTATTATTATTATTATTATTATTATTATTATTATTATTATTATTATTATTATTTTTATTATTATTATTACTATTATTATTATTATCATTATTATTATTATTATTATTATTATTATTATTATTATTATTATTATTATTATTATTATTATTATTATTATTATTTCATATCAAAAGTATTATGTTTTATTATTTTTGTTTTGTATTACAATTAATAATCAATCAATTATTTATTTCAATATTTATAAAATGCGTGTTGTGAAAATTTCTTCGAAGAATAATGTTAATGCAAGCCGAAATGTTGTGTGCATTCGCTCTTTACGTAAGGGCTGGTTGTGCATGAAGCTTGAATCAGTGCTCTTATAGATTTGTCTCCCCCCCCCCCCCCCCCCCCCACACACAACCCTCCTAATCGCGATCAACCGGCGGGAGAGGGGAAGCGAAGACACAAGTCTCCACGGAGAGACTCTAAGCACTGAGATGTGATCATTCCGCTGTTGTTGGGGTAGATAGACTCAACGCCCCCCACCCTAGTTCGTAAGACTAGCATACAGTGAGGTTTATCAAGCCATATACTCTAATCATCGTAGTAATGCACAATGTGACCAGCTGACTTGACCCCCCCACCCCCTTCAAAAAAATATCAGGTTCTTCCAAATGTTCAGTGATTATCATAATTAACAAACATAGAAATGTTGAGTAAAAATTTGGTCCAACTCATGACACAGCCGAGTCCAGTGGTACCAACTTAATTCTCTACTTCACTAGTTCCTGCCATCTACTGATTAAAACAGGTCCATTAGGGATAGTTTACGATCTTCCGTTGGTTACCTAGAAAGATAGGCGTGGCTTATTAGGCTTGTGCACTTTACTCAGCGGAAGACTATTTGAAAAAGTGTGAAATAACGCTAGGAATCTGTTGATTTTTGTTGAATTAGCGCCCATGAAAAGGGCAGTAGATAAGGATCTGAGGTCTTCATCAGGGTGTTTAGTGGACTAAGCGTATTTATACTAATTAGCGCCCATGAAAAGGGCAGTAGATAAGGATCTGAGGTCTTCATCAGGGTGTTTAGTGGACTAAGCGTATTTATACTAATTAGCGCCCATGAAAAGGGCAGTAGATAAGGATCTGAGGTCTTCATCAGGGTGTTTAGTGGACTAAGCGTATTTATACTAATTAGCGCCCATGAAAAGGGCAGTAGATAAGGATCTGAGGTCTTCATCAGGGTGTTTAGTGGACTAAGCGTATTTATACTAATTAGCGCCCATGAAAAGGGCAGTAGATAAGGATCTGAGGTCTTCATCAGGGTGTTTAGTGGACTAAGCGTATTTATACTAATTAGCGCCCATGAAAAGGGCAGTAGATAAGGATCTGAGGTCTTCATCAGGGTGTTTAGTGGACTAAGCGTATTTATACTAATTAGCGCCCATGAAAAGGGCAGTAGATAAGGATCTGAGGTCTTCATCAGGGTGTTTAGTGGACTAAGCGTATTTATACTAATTAGCGCCCATGAAAAGGGCAGTAGATAAGGATCTGAGGTCTTCATCAGGGTGTTTAGTGGACTAAGCGTATTTATACTAATAAAAAGGAAGTGACGTCTTGAGCAGACGACCAGTGCTCCTTATTTGGCTAGTGGTTAGAGGGTAGTGGGTAGTGGCCGAAAGTGTACACTACGACACCGACTAACCCACTAAACCAAGATGGTTGATGCCAGCCATCACCAGCTGTTACCTTTAGGTTAGGAAAATACCCAACCAGTGAGTGGAAGTATTATTATCGTATTTATTTACATTAGATGATTGATAACAATAAACTTTGTGCTAGCATACTAGGTGGCGTGCCCAAAGCTGTTAGCGTTTAGTGTATAGTAGGTTAGTGATTAGTGGTTAGTGGTTAGCAAGCGGAAATCAAGTTGGCACACACCCTCAGTAGGAAACACGTTGAAACGATCACTAACCGTATCTGATAAACAACGAGTGCAGAACAATTGTTTTGAGTAATACGTGTGCTCACTACTCACCTACGCTTACTTACTTATGTCGCACACCGTACATGATTAGTTTATACATTTTAATGTTTTATTGTGAACTTCCGGCAGTCGCGTTTGATAGACTTTGAATGATAAACGTTTGAATAGTGAGCATAGTGAGAATAATGCAGCACTCCGAGACATACTTACGAGTAATCCTAAGCTCTTTAAATATTGTAAAATATAGTTTTAACAGTGTTGTGTTGATGTTGTTTTATATTATCTGACTATAATGTGTGAACGTCATCATAATAAAAATTGCATAATCTTAAAGGTTTCGAAATAGATAGAATCCAAATAAAATAGAACACGTGTTTTGAAAAAGTAAATTTTAATTATTATTTCACTTTTGAAACAGGATTTGACAACAGCGTTTATAAAATATACATTTTTAAAATAAAATAAAATTGGAATGTAGACAATTTTATCATAATGTTAATAATCTGTTTATTCGTGTTTAACGGTTGAAATATAAAGTTGTTTAGCTGCTTTGATTAGTACAAATTAATGATATAATCTGTGCTTGAATTTAATTTTAAAACGGCCCGCACTGTTTTCAACGGTAGACAGCGTTTGTCTTTGAGATCTGCGGCGGATGTGACCTGTTTTTGAGGACTCCGGGTACAAGATACGTATTTCCAAGGTTCATTAGTATTGGATTATACGCGTCTCAAGATTCCATACTTGCACCGCGTTAAGCCCTCAAAATGCTTTGTAACTCTCCAGCACTAAGTCTTAAGAAAAGTCGCTAAGCTTATAGTTATTATGCGAGGACTAAGAAGATGCAGCGTGAATACTGCAGCGTTTCAGGCTGAATGCGTTTTTGCTGTTTACAGGTCGTTTCGGAAGTAATTCTACTCCTGTACCTGTCGAGTACAGGAGTATGTCATGCCTTGTCTTCACTCCGGTTGTTGTAGTGATTTACCAGGAGAGCGGAATGCTAAAAACAATTACAAGATGTATGTCGATGATTCACGTCAAAAACTGTATTTTTAGAAGATATGGATCATTTTTCTTGTTCTTTATTTATACTTGGTAAACAATGCAACATGGACTAAACATGGCAGTCAGTGGCTATCTGTAAACATGCATTTTATGTTGCATAGTTTGATAATATGTCCAATGGCAGCATTTATAGTTTTTTTTTAATAAGTAAGAAAAAACGTGAACAAAAAATATGTTTTGTGAGTTTTTGCAAAAATTCAAAAAGTGATAGTTTCGCGATTTTATTTAGAAATAATTGACAACTAATGTTTAAAGTATGTTAGCTGAGGCGCATTTATTAATCTTTCACTAAAACCTACACAACATTTCATAGAAATGTCAAATCCACCCCTAGAGTAAAATTTGAATTCATTTTTTCTGAAAATTGCATGCCTGACAACCTAATCTTAACTAATTCGAATACACTAAGATCGATTTTTAGGGCGCGACAGCGGCCTTATAAGTTTGCACCAGATTTATGTATGTATGTATGTATGTATGTATGTATGTATGTATGTATCCGTTCGCATTTCACGCGCGACAAGAAAGATGTATTTATTTGAAGTAGAAGATATTAACGAATATAAATGAAACTTGTCAATAATGATCTCAGTAGAATGACGTATGTGTTTTGTAAATCTCAATATTTTGAGCCGGGCGTAAGTACCACTAAGTGCAAGTTTTGTAAGACAACAAAATTTGTTACTTTGCACATCGCTACGGTTTTTTAAAAAATGTCTGCTATCAATTTTGCGTTATCATTATGAAACTCAAACTTGACCTGTAGTAATCCTTTGACTTTAGAATGGCGTAACATTTACATTTCTGACATTTGTATTTGAGACGCTACGTGTTACAGAAAATTCATTCAATTTTAAATTGTGTTTTTGGTTTTACACTTTATGGCCAATCTGAAGTAATGTTTATGCATTGTTACGAAAAATACGCATTCATGTTGTAAATCCAGTCGTATGTGATAGAAAAAAACAAAATAATACATAAAATATTATCCAGGGGTGACTAAACAGGTCAAGTTTTGGCCCGCATTTTGGGCTCGGCAAGATAAATGAATTTATTTCTGGTTGAAGATTGCAACCCATATTACTGATTTTTTGCATGGCATTTGTCACTAAAGGAATGTAATAGTATGTAAATTAGCAATGCTATTGGTTGAAGGATAGATGAATAATTCTAGTTTGAACGATCCTCAGCTCAGCCTCGCGCTATAAAGAACGACAAGTGGAATGCTCGTGTTTACGTGTGCGTGGACAAAATGTGGAATGACTGTTGTAGTACACTTACGCAAATGAGTCTTCCATTGTTAGATGCCCAATTACTATTATGGCAATGCAAAAACCGAGGATTTGTCCGGTGATACAAAAAGCAGTCTGGCCCAGATCGTATGTCGCCATGCTTCAAAGCCGGATTATATGTTAGTCACTCAACGATACTACCCTTGCAAAATGCATATGGCTGTTATTGAAATAAAACCGTGAAAGTTGTAATACGGAAAACTAAAACATGATATTAATATTACACAGAGCTGTATTTATTTGGTGTAGGCCTACACTGTAAAGTGTAGGCCTATATTACATACTAAGATTTTATTAAGTGTGTACAGTGTATCATTTTTTCTTTCTAATATTTGCGGTATGTACCCGATAGCGCAATTAGCAGGAGATTTGTATGTACGGCCGGAGTTAGAGCAGTTGCAACTTTGTAGTATACTTTCGTATGACACGACAGCGATTATCAAATTGGTTGTATTACTTTGAATATATTTATTCGTATGTATCACTGATTAATATTCGCAAGAAACCATGCACGTACCTCTCGTAACCAGAACATCAAACGACTTGATGATAGTAGAACCTTTATTAACAATATCGGTCTCTACAGCCAAAGCTCTTGCCATTCGACACAGAACAATAACAAAACATTTATTAAAAACAAAAATTGAAATTGAAGCAATTAACACTTAATGTATGTTTTAAAAAGCTAATAAGAAAGTGATGCCTAAAAATAGAAATAGATGAACGTAAAATGCATAAAAAATATCTTCGGTGAAGCTTGCACTCAGCTTGAATAATTTTCGAAACGTCTCGAAAAACAAGGTTCTTGTTCACCTATCAACTATCATAAGACCTATTACTCTGATATCTGTAAGATTGTAATAGGTCGTATAGTAGGAAATAGTCGAGTTATAGGTATGCTTCTTCATACGGTCCACTTTCTCCGCTTGTTCCATGTGATCCTCAAACCGGACAGTTGGATATAAAATAAACCCTTCCGACTTCCCCCTGTATGTATTTAATTAATTGAAGTTAATTGATATGTTGTGTGACGAAACGTCAGTAAACTGTGGCTTCACTGTAAAAGCACGCTGCCAGCTTATTGGTTAATGGCATCATGTTTAGTGGCAAGTGAATTATGAGGGTCTGTTTCATATCGGGGTCAGACACAGGAGGCGAAGAGGGAGGGGGAATCTTACCATGTGTTTATACAAAAAACGGAACATGCACCTAAATTATCGTATAGCTCGCAGTTTTGACTGTGTCGCCGTGATAGAATTCATTTTGCCTATCTGGACACTGTTCGTCACTATGTTCTAATGCCACAACAGTATGTAGAAACATTATCAGATTATAAATTTCAGCCCTTACATGACATGCATAAAGAAATTAATATATTCATATAGTAGAAATAGCATTCATTCTCCTTTTTGCAAGTCCAATTTACAGGTAAAAAATCATAATCCTAATGATGTCGGGATTGTTTTATGGGAGTTGTGTCTCAGGATTCTAATTATTTTATTTTTAATATTATTGGTTCACCAATAATAATTATTATTTTCATAATTTTGGTATGTAGTACGTGTCTTGCCCAAAAGTCAAAGTATCAAAGCATTACGTTTTACTGAATTCAAATTGTTTTATCGCACTTAGAACAATATCTACGAAATATGTTATATTTATTGTTTCATGAAGTTTATGATCATTGTGCAATATGATATGTATTGTATGATTTTTTTGATGCACTCGTTAGGCCTACCGATTTCTATGTTTCCTGGTATATCGTTTACGGATTATTGCCATGTCCTAATTTCCCCCATTTGTGTGGAATTTCTTGTGCTGTGAAAACAGATGCCTTGTGGTCCGCGTAATGCTATAATTGTGTGACGGTCATGTCAAAATAGTGAAAATAGTGACGGTCATGCTATAATCGGTGGGGCTGACTGTAAGGATCAAACTTCATCTGGAAAGTGTCACAGAATTTGTGCCTGGCCGTGGCCGTTATGGTTTCCGATATTTATGTGGCGCGAGGGGGGTTGTTTCTTAAAATCAGTATGAGACAAAATCCGTCCACATGCAGTAGTCTTCACAGCGAGTGCATGGGTGCGTGTTGACTTGTCCATGTGAATTGTATAATCGACGATCTATGAGTGTGCTATCAACATTAATGAAGTGATTATTGGATATTGCGTTTAAAATGTTCACTTCACCCTTGTGTGTGTTATATTTATTTGTCTTTGTTTGTGCACGTTGTATGAACACATGTGTAGGCCGTGTGATCGTACTTGTGCGACGCTACGTGTTACAGAAAATTCATAAAATTTTAGAGTGTGTTTTTGGTTTTACACTTTATGGCCAATCTGAAGTAATGTTTATGCATTGTTACGAAAAATACACATTCATATTGTAAATCCAGTCGTGTGTGATAGAAAAAACTAAATAATACGTACAATTATTATTCAGGGGTGACTAAACGGGGTTTAAAAAAAATTGTTTGTTTTTTTTTTGATCGCGATAGCGGTCGAACGAAAAGTCCGATCAATTTGAAATTTGGACCATCTACAAGCCTCGATGTGGATTTAACGTCATTAGTTTTGTGGACAAATCTGTTGAAAAGTAACAAAGTTACAATTTAATTATTACAAAGTTATTCCCAAACACAATGGCGGCAAAATGTGAGATAACCATTTTTTAGTAACTTTCTAGCCGGTCACGAATATACAAATTTCAACGCGATCCGATGAGAATTGTAGGTACAAATTACAATTTTGTATTGCTGAATTGTAGTGAAGTAACTATGACAACGAAACATCCAAGCTATAATTTATATGGACAATCGATCTTTTATTGAACAATGGCAGGAAGTGTAATAACTATAACAGTAAAAACTCAAATCTTTCCACATTTTTGTCACTTTCATTGAACTATGACGATGGCTTTGAGAACTTTTCGCCAGAAAGTTCGTGGACATATGGACGCGCTCGTTTATCAACGCGTCAAACAGAGCGTTTTCCTAGTGTGAGTAGTCCATAAGTGCAGTATGTAGTTGAGACAGGGACTTACAAAGCCTGTCTGGAGGACTGGAGTTATAAGTAGTTCGGTAAATGAAATGGTGTACAATTCAATTTTATCCTTACATTTTGTCAATATGCGTAAACATTTATAATGATTATCTTATCACACTTTTTAGTTTTTATTATTGGTTAAATGGCAATTTAAAATCATAGCAGAAGACCGTTTTAATATTTTAAAATATGATTCATTTTTAAGAAATGATGGGTCCTATTTACGTTTGGGGAAAATGAGCTTCTATTGTTATATACGTTCCAAATCCATTATATATATTTTTTTTTAAATTGATCGCGCCCTACAGTAAATGGCATAAGTCCATTTACAGATAAAATCATAATCCTAATGTTGTCGATATAGTGTTGTAAGAGTTGTGTATCACGATTTTAATTAATGTAATCGAATCATCGTATCAGCAGATTATTTTTAATCTCGTGGATGTTCTTTTAGAGCTAATATTACATCACCCTGGTATCTCGGAGGGCGAAATGTGTTTCTTTCAACTATTAATTTTTTAAAATATTTATTTACTTCACGTCGTTTTATAAATTATAACAAGTGACACTGTCAGTATTTGATTAGTTTGTAACATATGCCCCGGAAATGACTGGCGAGGGAACAAGGTCGCGCCAGCGACCTTGTTATATTTCGCTATACCCTAGCCGGTGTCATAGCCTCCGAGGGGATCAGGGATTACGCTGGACCCGAAAGCACTGGAGCGCTCAGTGAAACTAGAACCCATAGAACCAGACATGCGTCTTGCATAATGCATAGTCAGCAGTTCAGCACTGTTCCTTACCATCTGACAGGAGTAGGTAACGTGCCATTGTCATCACCTCAACAACGGCCAACTGCTTGGAAACTGGAAAGTCAGAAAATGGAATCACATATACGATTTATGGCACAACATTCAAATCGGCATTTAACAACAACATCAACAACAACAATAATAAATAATAATAATAATAATAATAATAATAATAATAAAAATAAAAATAATAATAATAATAACAATAATAATAATAATAATAGTGATAGTGATCAATTAATTTATAATTAATTAATTAATTATAATCAAAAATTATTGAATATTTACAGAAATAACGATCGTAAAAATTTCAATGCCTGAAAATTAAAATATGTTTTATATTTTATTCTAGCTTTTGGTTCTTACGAAACTACAATTCGGAAATTGATCATTTTCTTAATATTGTGTAGGGCGGTCAAGATATTACTAAACAAAATACGTTAATTTCGCGCGGCCTTCTTCGCTGTTCGTATTCGATGTGGAGAATCACAACGGGGAAATAAAACTAAATGAATGCTCGAGTGCGACATATCGTGTAGAGGTAGCGCAATGCTTGGCGGAAGTGAAGTGATCACGTGGACCTCCCCCCCCCTCTTGTTTGCTATGGGGGGGGGGGGGGGGGCAAGTGCGTCACCCGGCCTCCTTTGACTCCGCTGATCCACCCTTTGTCCAACGATTTTACGATGCCTATTCTAAAGGCAAATCTTTCATATAATCCGTAACCCTTACTCAGCTGAGCAGCTTTCTTAGCGGCGTGGGCCCCTCCTGCCGCCAACAGCAAATAAAAATATCGAGTAATCCGGGGGGCTCAGAGACGGAGGAGTCGTTCTTCCTGCGCGTAACTGGTTTGGATCTCGAGACTAAATTATGTAAGACAGTTGCCAGTGTTGTAGTGATAATTGACCAGCTGGCCTAGCTCTACGTGTTAAAGTATCCACTGATGCAGGGCTCCTCTGAGCACAAATACTGTCAACATGATATCTGTATCGTTAACACATGAGGAGCCTAGCCTAGCTCTACGTGTTGAAGTATCCACTGATGCAGGGCTCCTCTGAGCACCAATACTGTCAACATGATATCTGTATCGTTAACACATGAGGAGCCTAGCCTAGCTCTAAGTGTTGAAGTATCCACTGATGCAGGGCTCCTCTGAGCACCAATACTGTCAACATGATATCTGTATCGTTAACACATGAGGAGCCTAGCCTAGCTCTACGTGTTGAAGTATCCACTGATGCAGGGCTCCTCTGAGCACCAATACTGTCAACATGATATCTGTATCGTTAACACATGAGGAGCCTAGCCTAGCTCTACGTGTTGAAGTATCCACTGATGCAGGGCTCCTCTGAGCACCAATACTGTCAACATGATATCTGTATCGTTAACACATGAGGAGCCTAGCCTAGCTCTAAGTGTTGAAGTATCCACTGATGCAGGGCTCCTCTGAGCACCAATACTGTCAACATGATATCTGTATCGTTAACACATGAGGAGCCTAGCCTAGCTCTACGTGTTGAAGTATCCACTGATGCAGGGCTCCTCTGAGCACCAATACTGTCAACATGATATCTGTATCGTTAACACATGAGGAGCCTAGCCTAGCTCTACGTGTTGAAGTATCCACTGATGCAGGGCTCCTCTGAGCACCAATACTGTCAACATGATATCTGTATCGTTAACACATGAGGAGCCTAGCCTAGCTCTAAGTGTTGAAGTATCCACTGATGCAGGGCTCCTCTGAGCACCAATACTGTCAACATGATATCTGTATCGTTTACACATGAGGACTCAGGAGATATCGTCTCAGGACACTTGTCTTGCCTCTCATTCATCGCTTCCTGACACTCATGCACTACTACTACTAATAATACTACCACTAACCACGATTAGCTAAGGTTGAGTACATGGCCCTCATTCCAGAACAGATCTAGGCGGTTGTAAAGTGGCGCCCCCTATTTCGTAACCTAGGCGCAAGTTGCAACCGGTTGCATCTTACGTACTGGAATGAGGGCCCGTAGGCACAGGGGCTACATCTTTATAATTATTATTTCTTATGTTTTGTTCAAGTTACATTGCAATTAAATAGTAATTGTATATTTGTGACCAAAGTCAATCATGGCCGGTTACTATTTGCATATCACGATATATTGTTCCTACGTTTTGATAATTTCAATGTTGTATAGCATGTGTTTTTAATTTGATTTATACGTAAGGTGACCATATTTTGAATTGCAAACCGGGACAGACAAAGTGTAAGGATTATGAGCTCCATGGACAAGAACGGGGTCTGGGGCGAAAGAGGCAACATTTTAAATTCAAATTTGCGTGCCAAAAAGCCCAGAAAACAGCTTTCTCACATAAATTAATAAAACAAAGTAAATATCAATTTATTATTATTCATATTAATTTTAATTAATACATATTAAGTATTTAAATGAATGTGGGTACATTTTTGTAGGCATGTTAGGTCTATGCCCGGTCGTAATTCGCCAGCCGCCTGTTGACGGATTAAACTCTGCTGACTGTGAGTGAGTGAGTGCGTGAGTGCGTGAGTCAGCGTCTGCGAATGCGACCCGCGTGTGTCGAGGGCTAGCAACTGTAAGCCCCCTCCTCCCCCCCTGTTACAATCGACCGCGATGTCTTTATTGACAGAATACCAGGACATCTTTTCCCAAGAATTACAAACCGGCAAAAATACGTCTTTTCAATGAATCTCTCGGGACACCGGTACAAGTGTTCCGGACCGGGACGTCTGGTCACCTTATGTATACGAGCATATTTTATGTATTTTACCCGTCAATAAATCAAAATGGAACCGTGTTTTGACAAAGTAAGTGGTTCAAGTGATTTTATTCAGAACCTATATTTTAACATCCCTACAAACAAAATCGGTTAAAAAGTGTTGAAAATCAACAAAACAAAATGCCCTACAGCACAAATAAAAGGACTCCGACTGCCCTTCGCCCCCCCCCCCCCCCCCCCCCCCGCCTGGCAGTAGGTTTGAACCCTTAAGGGCAGAGTGGACGCGTGAACGTAACGTGCTCGCTTATCAACGCGTCACACAGAGCGTTTCCCTAGTAATTATAATGCAGCACTAACAGCTTATTTACTGCTTGCAAAGTGTGAGTATTAAATGGTTTTTGTTCTCCTCGCAAAGCCTTTATAACAAATCAAAAACTGGGAGCGAAGCTTCGGTATATACGCTGTGTTGAAAACGTGATTTAAAATGTCCTGAGTTTGAAAGAAATAATACAATTTTCACAATACACTAATTTCACCGTAAATTCCAGTTTCTACCGCCTATAGTACTTTTGAACAAATGTACAAGATTAATTTTTGCATTTTGGATACTTTGAATATATGCGCGCCCACTCGAAAAACCCTGTTCTAGTATCTAGATCATCTCCCTTAATGGCCAACCAATGCGCTCTACTCCCTAATCCACAAAGTCGCCCGTCTAAATTTCTTGGAATCTCTCTTGTATTTACCAAAAGGCAAACAATAATTTACTTTTTCTCGCTGCCTTTTACCTTCTTCTTAAAACATTCTAAAGTTTCAATTGTGTGTTGTGTAACACGAACAGTGCGCACTCATTTAGACCGGCCTAATGGTTCGCTTCCATCAATATATTTTATAATCCGCTTTTATCTTGAAATCCGTGATTATCCCCCGTCCTCTAATCCCTGAATGTAGTTAATGCTCCAGCCTTATCCCTTCTAGGGAGGCGGACAAGGCGGGCTCTACCCTTAAACCAGGAACGCATCGGGGATTTCAAAAAGTACAAATCCCAACCCTGGGGATGAAGGGGGGGGGACTCACGACCAGTTCGGTTTAACTATAGGGAGGCCAGAAATACGCCGTCATATTCGGGACTGGAGCAATGCGGTGATCTATTCTGGAGGGCGCTAGTTCGAGTCCGACTTGGGGCGATACTGGCTGAACGCGTTTCAAAGCTGGACAATTGAATTTATTGTTGATATTTTATTTTACATAATTATTAGTTTCTGTAATGTACATGATAATTACGACTTGTTGTTTTTTTATTTGGTAAATAAAATATAAGGTTAGTTAATAGATTATTACTAAGTCTAATTATATTTAAAATCGTTCTTGGTTATCCTTTGTTTTCCATATTATCGTGTTTACCCAGTGAGCTGGATTTACTGAGAGTATTGTGGAAGGGGATGAAAGAAGAGGTAGACAAAAAAGATTGGAGCAGTGGGGAAAAATGCATTATTATTATTTATTATTATTATTATTACTTTTATTATTATTATTATTATTATTATTATTATTATTATTATTATTATTATTATTATTATTATTATTATTAATATTATTATTATTATTATTATTATTATTATTATTATTATTATTATTATTATTATTATTATTATTATTATTATTATTATTATTATTATTATTATTATTATTATTATTATTGTTTTTACTGTTGCAATACATACAAACTCGGTCAAAACTGGCGTAAATATGTTGTACGGACATAAATGTAGAGTATTTCCATGTTCTTACCTCTTATAACTAATTAAATACATCATTGTTTATATTATTCCTCCAGAACCAACTGTAGATGCTATGTACGGTTGAGGCCGGTTCATAGCGTTGCATAGTATAGCACGGTCAATAAGAAAAACACAGCTTGGCGCTTAAAACTCGCATTTCCGACTCATAAAAAGGGTTTCGAGAAAACTTGTCATATAATCTGAGTCTTACATAGCAGATATGATGCACCTGAGTGAGAGACGGAATTAAAATAGAATCTTGTTGATTAACTTTAGTGTTTCCTGATCCGCTGATCCGCGACACGGGT
The DNA here is from genome assembly GCA_945910005.1 of Isoperla grammatica. Lineage (NCBI taxonomy): Eukaryota > Metazoa > Arthropoda > Insecta > Plecoptera > Perlodidae > Isoperla > Isoperla grammatica. The sequence continues at coordinate 4,216,551 of OX246745.1, forward strand.
GGAGTATTATACGATGCAGATAATTACATTGTTACACGTAATGACACAGTTTTGCTTCACCAACATGGATGACATTTCTCCATTCGTCTCTTTCTCGACCGAGTCGCTCCTGTATTGTTAGAAGCCTTCGGATATCAACTCGTTTCATTCTCGAAGGTTGGCACTATGGTCGAGAATTAATATTATTTATTTTCCGATGAGGTGAAAGGGGGAAGGACGACTAGTGTTGTTATTTCTCTTTGAGTGGATGATGGCTAAAGAATCCGTTGGGGGGGGGGGGGGGGGGCATACCCAAAATGTAACCTAGAATCAAAATTGCTCTGAAATCATTTAATTAGATGAATCGTAAAATGAAAAAAGGTCAAACCTAAATTTGTTATTGATTTTACGTTAAAATGCTACAAATTGTAATTTTTGTCGGCACTGAAGCGCGGTTCTAACCAAAAACCACATAAATGCCGACATTACATATACATTTCAAATACTGACATTTAATTGGCCAGTACATCACTCATCTATGACGTCAGCATCCACAACGTAGCTGTAGAACTATACTTTATCAAATTATCTTATATGTAGTTTGTTGGTAATTTTACGTTTCTAGATTGTAGTAATCAAGATCTAGTGGCCAAGAATTGATTGGTCGATGGAATGGAATTGACATTGGCTATAACCTCCAGTACGAAACGATTTGATGCCCGTTTGTAATCCTGGAACTTCCGGAGACTTCGCTTCCACCGGAGGAAGAAGTCTTTAGTAAGTGGACTAGTTGTGGATGGATTTCAACAAGATATTTGGCGGCGTCCGTAATCTCTCAGTTGATTATGATTAGGTTTTTTCCTAGGCCTAGGCCTAGGTCTAGGCCTAGGCGTAGACCTAGACCTAGGCGTCTAGGTCTGGTGACATAGGTGTCTAAGTTTAATATGTGTTATATTTTCTTAGTGTGAGTGTATTTGTTTACTTTTCATATACTGCTCAACACAGAAACCGCTTTTAGAGACTCTTCTTAAAAAATTCGGAGCATTACAATCTGATCGAGAAGGGCTTACTGCAAGCAATTCCACATTTCGAAACCTTTTTGCATTCTTTACATACTTTTAACCAATCACAGAACATAAATAACATGTTCATGTTGATAACATTTACAAACAGTGACGTCATAAGCATTCCGTCACGGTTGGTAACCCAAATCACACGGAAATAATCTCAATTCGTTTTTCTGATTCTGTCTGACGGATTAAGAAGTCGATGTTATAGATATTTTCGTTAAGTACAAAAGCGTCTACGGTTTAGAAGGACAGGTAGTCTCGTTTCATGCAGTCTAGAGCCCCAGATGAGGATGAAGGAGGATCAGGTAAATCTTCACCCGGGTTTAGAACCCGCAGCCCTCGGCAGCTTCTCTATTGACAACCTGTTCTCTCTCTCTCTCGTGACAACTTGCTTGCAGTTCGAATTGAATCCGACTCTCTGGATAAAAGCCGCCTGATTCTGATTGTGTTTTGACAATAATCCACAGCTTCGAGTCCACTAATCGAACTGTCACAATTAGCCAAGTACATCTTGAGGGTGAATCGTTTGTGGTAGCGATTTGCGGGTTCACCTATACTCCGTGATCCTAATCTCTTAGGCTACACAGAGGCAGGGATTAGAGTATTTCAGCCATCGGATTTTCTCTTTCACGCTAATCCTCCGTTTTCCCCTAATTCCCTTCCATCCCAGGCTTAGCTGAATCCGGCTTTGCCAGAGATCCGCATACCTTTACACACCAAACAAAAAACATTGATCAGATACCCCTAATGTTAATGATACAAGGTGAGCCAATGTGCTGGAGTGCGTGCATTCGAAGGGCTGCACTGCATAAGGGTTGTTGGGTCGCGGGGGGGGGGGGGGGGGGGAGGGGTACACTGAATGTAACTCGATGTTTGGATTAAAGTTGTTACGGTAGTCAGTGCTATTGCTTTTCTTTTTATTGATCCATTGGAATTGGGGTTTGACTTTCCGGAGTGCAATGAACCCAACTAAGACGGTACGAATTATAATTTCAAATTAAAATAATAATAATAATTATTATTATTATTGTTGTATTGAAAAAATAATAACAGTTACCATGGTGATGCTTTAACTACATATATAAAATAAATACAAATACGGAATGATTAATACTGAATATCTTTTATACACGTATTCCTAATATTTTGTTTTGTCATGATATTATTAATATTGAAATGACATTTTCGCTAAAATATATTAATAACAGAAATAATAAAGAATAACAACAATAACAACAACAACAGTGATGATCACTATCATTATTGTTGTTATTGTACCAACATGAGAATATTTAGAGAGTATTTCTCTTTTATCTTCGAACTGTCCTGTTCCCCCCCCCCCCCCCTTTTTTTAAGCACTCGGCGGGACTTCGACTAACCGATCGTGATACAATTTGACAGAATTATTGAAGCGCGTAGAAAGGGGTGGGGTTTAATTCCCCCTCCCCCCCCCCCTTGTCTATTGCGAGCCCTAATTTTATCGTCCCGGAGTCTGTCACCCCCACAACACCCCGACGACACTAACGGACACAATAGATAAAAGTAGCCGAGCTCATCCCATGAACCTCATATGGGTTAAGAAGGAAAACACTGCGTTGACAGATGAGCGATCTTTTTCAATTTATCAAATAATGCATTTTCACATCATATCATTCATAATGGTAACTTGTGTACATTATTTCTCGACATGTTGTTAATAATTGCACGAAATATTATTTAAATCCATTGAGAAGTTTTCTTTAAATAATTTAAAACCTGCATGTTGATTTTTCAATGGATTTCCGCATAATTTCATTAAACCGTACTCGACTGACAGGCACTAGTTCATAAACTATTGAATAATTTTTATAATTATAAAAATAATAATGATAATAATAATAATAATAATTATAAAATCAACGATACGAAATACTCATAATTGGAAAGCACCCGGTAACGATAACATTCAAAATTTTTGGTACAAGAAGTTTTCAAACATGCACACCCAGATTGCTAAATGTCTTAATGAATTTATATTAGGAGACAAGGATTTACCAGATTTCTTTACTGAAGGAATAACATTTCTTAAACCAAAAGATAATGACACCAAAAATCCAAGTAAATATAGACCAATTACATGCTTACCTACTATTTACAAAATCTTGACATCGTGCATAACAAATAAAATATATAGTCACTGCGAAGAACACAATATATTAGCTGAAGAACAAAAGGGATGTCGTAAAATGTCGCAAGGGTGTAAGGAACAATTAATTATCGATTCTGTTGTAATGAACCAAGCTTTCAACAAGAAGAGAAACATTCACGTTAGCTATATTGATTACAAGAAAGCGTATGATTCGTCACCACATTCGTGGCTAATACAGATACTGGAAATTTATAAAGTAAACCCATTGATAGTAAACTTTTTGCGGACAGCGATGACGAGTTGGAAAACAACATTAAAGTTAAACGTAGGCAAAGATCAGATATGTACTGACCCAGTTAACATCCGACGAGGTATTTTTCAAGGTGACTCGTTTAGTGCGTTATGGTTTTGTCTTTCATTAAATCCATTATCTCATATACTAAACAAATCTACACATGGTTTCAAGATAAAGGACGGTAATACGGTTTGCCACACACTTTCACATTTATTCTACATGGACGATCTCAAGCTATATGCTTTAAATGCGACACACATGACGAATCTTCTTAACTCAACGTTAGAATTCAGTAGAGATATATGTATGGATTTTGGAATTGATAAATGTAAGTCACTTCATGTCATCAAAGGAAAGATTACGAAATTAGAAGAGTTTGAAATTGACGAAGACAACCGGATTGGAGTAATGGACGAAGAAGATATATACAAATATCTAGGATTTGCGCAGGCTAAACGAATTGATCATAAACTGATGAAAAGTAAACTAATTTCTGCATACAAGAAACGAATAGGATCCATTTTAAAAACACAATTGAATGGTAAAAACAAGATCAAAGCAATTAACACTTATGCTATACCGGTACTAACATATTCATTTGGAATTATTAAATGGACACAGACAGAACTTCATGCCCTAGAAATTCTCACCCGCACAACATTCACCAAATACAGAAGTCATCACCCTAAGTCAGCAATAGAACGAGTGACTCTACCTAGAGAAAAAGGGGGAAGAGGCTTGATTGATTTAAACAATTTATATTATAAACAAATTGAAATTCTGAGAAAGTACTTTTATACAAAATGCCCACATTCACAACTTCATAGAGCTATAGTATCGGCAGACAAGTCGCTTTCTCCCCTCAATTTAAATGACGGAAATTTAAACTTGCTTCAAAAACTAAATTCTGACACAGCAAAAGAGATCAGAATATCAGAAAAGACGTTACATAGCAGACATTATAAAGAACTTCTTAAGGATAGCGTCGATAGGGTAGCATCGAACAAATGGTTAACGTCCGGGGACATTTTCAGCGAAACAGAGGGATTTATGATCGCTATTCAAGATAAGGTAATCAAGACTAACAATTACAAAAAATACATACTGAAAGACGTCACAGTGGAAGATAAATGTAGAAAATGTAATTTGAACGGCGAAACAATTGAACATATCGTATCTGGGTGCAAAATGCTTTGTCAAACAGATTATCTTCATAGGCATAACCAAGTTGCAAACATTGTACATCAAAAATTAGCCATGAAGTATAAACTTATAAACACAACCACTGCGTATTACAAATACAAGCCTGAAAAGGTATTAGATAGTAAAGACTACAAATTATATTACGACCGGGCAGTTATTACAGACCAAACCATACATCACAATAGACCGGATATTATATTTATTGACAAGAAGAAACAAGAAACGATTTTAATTGATGTTGCCGTCCCTTTATGCCACAATGTAGAGACAACTTGGCGGGAAAAGATAAACAGATATAAGGAATTATCTATTGAAATAAAAAGGTTGTGGAAGCAGAATAATGTAACTGTTATACCGTTAATTATATCAGCAAATGGCATTGTTCCACGTAAACTCCATGACAGTATTAAACTAATTGGTCTCCAACCGAACATATACATCGAGATGCAAAAAGCAATTATTTTGAACACGTGTAGGATAGTGCGAAAATTTTTGAACTAAGAAGAATGAAGACTTCAAGAAGTTCTCCATCCCGATGGTGGTTTTCGTGGTTTCCACCGTACAAAGAGCGAATGCTGGGATGAGTACAAATCGGCCACGACCGTACATAGCATCCACAGTTCGGTTTGGAAAAAATAATGTGGACAATGATATATTAAGTAGTATAGCCAAATCTGGGCATTTGAGAAGCAGAAGAAGAAGAAGAAGAAGAAGATATATTAAGTAGTTCTAAGTAGATTTTAATAAGGTAAACGCATGGAAATACTTGACATTTGTGTCCGTACAACATGTTTATGCCGGTTTTGACCGAGTTTGTATGTATTGCAACAATAAAATAATAATAATAATAATAATAATAATAATAATAATAATAATAATAATAATAATAATAATAATTATTATAATAAAAATAATAAAAATAATTATAATAATAATAATAATAATAATAATAATAATCGAACAAATGGTTAACGTCCGGGGACATTTTCAGCGAAACAGAGGGATTTATGATCGCTATTCAAGATAAAGTAATCAAGACTAACAATTACAAAAAATACATACTGAAAGACGTCACAGTGGAAGATAAATGTAGAAAATGTAATTTGAACGGCGAAACAATTGAACATATCGTATCTGGGTGCAAAATGCTTTGTCAAACAGATTATCTTCATAGGCATAACCAAGTTGCAAACATTGTACATCAAAAATTAGCCATGAAGTATAAACTTATAAACACAACCACTGCGTATTACAAATACAAGCCTGAAAAGGTATTAGATAGTAAAGACTACAAATTATATTACGACCGGGCAGTTATTACAGACCAAACCATACATCACAATAGACCGGATATTATATTTATTGACAAGAAGAAACAAGAAACGATTTTAATTGATGTTGCCGTCCCTTTATGCCACAATGTAGAGACAACTTGGCGGGAAAAGATAAACAGATATAAGGAATTATCAATTAAAATAAAAAGGTTGTGGAAGCAGAATAATGTAACTGTTATACCGTTAATTATATCAGCAAATGGCATTGTTCCACGTAAACTCCATGACAGTATTAAACTAATTGGTCTCCAACCGAACATATACATCGAGATGCAAAAAGCAATTATTTTGAACACGTGTAGGATAGTGCGAAAATTTTTGAACTAAGAAGAATGAAGACTTCAAGAAGTTCTCCATCCCGATGGTGGTTTTCGTGGTTTCCACCGTACAAAGAGCGAATGCTGGGATGAGTACAAATCGGCCACGACCGTACATAGCATCCACAGTTCGGTTTGGAAAAAATAATGTGGACAATGATATATTAAGTAGTATAGCCAAATGTGGGCATTTGAGAAGCAGAAGAAGAAGAAGAAGAAGAAGAAGAAGAAGAAGAAGAAGAAGAAGATATATTAAGTAGTTCTAAGTAGTTTTTAATAAGGTAAACACATGGAAATACTTGACATTTGTGTCCGTACAACATGTTTATGCCGGTTTTGACCGAGTTTGTATGTATTGCAACAATAAAATAATAATAATAATAATAATAATAATAATAATAATAATAATAATAATAATAATAATAATAATAATATTTTTTCATTTATAATACATTATTACTATTACATTACTAATAAAATGATATCATTCGGACATCCACAAGTTGCACAAGCAACTTAACTGTGGATTTAAATTGAAGTATAATACACTATTGACTATACTAATAAACTTAATTAATAAACTAAAATATGGTGCGTTCCACATATACGAAAACAAAAATAAATGATGAAAATGCATTACAATGTTATGTACTCGTACATGAAACCACATAAATAATATAGCACTTGTAATTAATTGAACGAGTAAGCTAAAAATAACTACAACATTATATTATGATCAAATACAAGTTTAATTTCCTTTTTTAATAATTCCAAACAACAAAATAAAATAGCAAAAGATAACACAGCAACAAAATATCCTAATACAAAAAAGTATCTTGACGTATTGCATGTCACACATCGTTGGTAATTGGACGTACTGTGTCACACGTCGTTAGTGTGTGGGACGTACTGCATGTCACAGTTACACGTCGATCGTGTATGAACGTATATTGTATCACACGTCGTTCGTGTGAGGACGTACTGCATGTCACAGTTACACGTCGATCGTGTATGAACGTATATTGTATCACACGTCGTTCGTGTGAGGACGTACTGCATGTCACAGTTACACGTCGATCGTGTGAGGACGTACTGCATGAAGAGTCCAGCACGAGATATATAACTTATAGCTCTATATCGGTGTACATACATCGATATTATTATTGTCAGACATCTTCTTTGTCATATCTCCACATTAAAGTGACTGCATATAGTTGGCTCCGAGCTATACTGGCCACGCCGTAAGAAGCAAGATGTCCCCTAAAATTCTGAGAAGAGACGGGTGCTCCACACGGTCTATTTCAACGGGATTTCCCGATACCTGCATTGTTATGTCCACTGCACTGACTGCACCAACCGTGAATGGAATGCGACCCCACCACGTCTGACAACAGGCGCGCGATATTATCACTACAATTCTTTAGGCAAGAGAACGAGATGCAACTAGATTTAGGTTGGTAGTTGTCACACGCGTCACTACCCCATTACATAATCCGTGACGACAACACCTTGCAAGTTAATTTGACGGGACTATAACATTCATGGCTATATTCAAGGACGTCGCGGGTTCGATTCCCATCACCGGTAATCCTGACTGAATAATTTTTTTCGTTACGGTTTCCGCAGTCATATGAAGTGAAATACGGACTGATTCCTACAAACAGATAGCGGATATTCCTGCCCAACGGACCCACTGAAGTTTTTTTACCCTAACTAGTCCCATGCTTAGGAATAACAACGCCAATACTACCAGCTTAATTCTCAACTTCTCAAGCTCCTACCATGTATTTGAAACTGGTCCACTAGGGATAATTTACGACCTTGGGTTGAATACCTGGACATTCCTAACACAGCGGGTGCGCCTAATGAAGCTTGTGGACTAATGTGTGAAAGCACGTAAGGAATCTGTTGATTTCCGTTGAAACCGGCTGCATGAAAGATAGGGTAGATAGGGATCCGATGTCGGTACGTTGGGGCTAGTGTATTGTGTGTATTGGATAGGGAGACGAACAATTGCTTTGTATTATGTCACACGCTTCCATGTAGATCTTGGCTTCCTGTGCAACTTCAGCTTCCTGAACAGTGATCGCGCTATAGTCTATAGTCTATACTAATCTATGTGACAGCCAGTTTGCTTCGCAGTTGATATAACGTACCGCAGGTTATAAGGAGCTGTCTATCCTAGCCCTAGTTCTGGTCTGTCTCGTATTACACTACTAAATGTTTTAAGCACGCACGCACTTACAATATTATTTTAATTATATAATATATTCTCTTTTAGTTAATGAATTAATTTAATTCAATATTCATTTTATTATTATTTATTATTATTATTATTATTATTATTATTATTATTATTATTATTATTATTATTATTATTATTATTATTATTATTATTATTATTATTATTATTATTATTATTATTATTATTATTATTATTATTATTATTATTATTATTATTATTATTATTATTATTATTATTATTATTATTATTATGATATATTTAGCATCTGTCTTGTGTATCAACTCCTACAGTTTCGATTTTAAAAGTTGTTTTAAATATACGAAAAGAAATCCTAAAGTTCTGACGCTCTACAGCCGCAGGCTCGTAAGTGAATCGTTAAACAAAACAAAATGTCCTACTAGACCTACTCACGTCTCGATTAGGGCAGTATGAAAACTGTGAGGCGTACACTCCCAAATATTATCATAATTAGGCCTACTGTGTTACGTTGCGTTGTTGACAACACGCTAAGGGAAGGTTTCAATCAATCCCCCCCGTCATAAATACATCATCTCACGCTCACCCCCCTCCCCCAGCCATCACCACTGGTTTATCACTGATTTCACTACCAAAAGAATGCCAGCTTCGTTCTGAACGCGTAGTATAACAGTACATCAGTGCATCACCCAATTCTGTTTCATCAATCATGAACAGCTGATAATCTTCTTTATTCAGCTTAATCCGACAAACCCGGTTTGCCAAGGTACACTCGGTGCCAGAATGTAGTAACAACATTTTTACACACTATAATCTTACTGCGCCGCGAGGGTTGGGTAGGGGACCTTTTACTTTGATGCAGTACATCGTAGGGAGTCGTTCGTATCGTACATTGAGGCAGATAACTAGTTTCAGTCTTACACTAAATAATGTATATAAAAAGCCCTCAATTTGCCCCGTAAGACGTTTTTTGGATTTTCAACAGTTTCTGATTTTGGGGGATTTGAATGAGATTAATTAGACCACGTACTTCAAAAAACAGTATTCCATTTTGACTTACTAACAGGTAATAGATATAAAATATGCACGTGTAAATTAAATTAACAAACATACTTTGTGAGATGGATAACAAAAGGTGGAAACAATATCTTGTGAGTTGCAAAAACGGTAACTGACCATTATTGACTGTCACAATCACAAATATATCAAATTCCCATTATAATAAGTTAAACAAAACATAAAAAATAGTAATTATGAACAGGGTAGGAACAATATCGCTTGATAGTTGAATGGTCTGACCGTGACTGACTATAAATCAAGAAGTAAAATGCATATTTCAATGCAATATAAGTAGCACGTGCTGGGGTGGCGGGGTGGCGAGGTCATATTGCCCCGCTTCTATAACAGTCGGTCACTGGTGCTTTGATTTATATCTGCCCTGTCGGATCGCGTTGAAATTAACATATTCAGGAAGGGACGGATTGACTAGAGAATTAAAATTATTAATTTATTTATTTATTTTCTTTTTTACTTGCATATTTTCTATGCCAGTTAAATTTAAAATTCCTGAAATCCAGGGAGGAAAGTGCCCCCCCCCCCCCCCCCCCTCATTGGCCAATATGTCATTTTTGTATTCCTTGTTACCCTCACTATAATTTAAGCCAAGGTCACAGTGTTATCTAGTAAATACCATAAATATTTCTTCTCTTGTGATATCTTCTGCTTGCCGGTACGGAAACAATATTTGTACCGGCGATATAAAAACAAATTGTATACGCACTGCATGCAAGGTACCTAGGCTAAGTTGTATATCCACCAACACTGGGGAACCCCCGACTTCTCTATGTTTTCAAAATACTTAAAAACTATCATGAAGTAAACAAAATTATGTCATAGAGAATGCATTGCTCTTTCTTATGACTGCTTTTGAGTACCAATAAATGTTTAATTTTTAAATTTTTCGTGCTCAATTGTGCAAGATGTCTTGCACCAACACATTACAAACGTTAAATTAGAACATATGAACATACGGAAATATGTATTGTAACAAAGAAACGTCTATGGAAAAGAGAATTTCATTGTTCATGTGAAGGGGGAGCCGTATTTTGATTCACTTTGTGACGATTTTAAAGCATTTCAAGTAATTTTGACGTATACAGAAATCGGGGTTTCAGCAGGGCAGAAGACCACATATCCATAGTCTTGTCTTATTGATAGTAACTCTGGTAACCCAACGAAGAATAGACACCCTCACTGTCTACGCAGTGGAAATTGACCAAAACAACTGTCTTCAGACAGGCTAATGGAATTGATTAAGAAACATAATCCCCTGTGTAAGATGGATTCCGAAACTAATTTTTGTAAGTCTCCTAATTAATTTGTAACGGAACACAGTCTTAATTCTAAATTGAAACCGAACATTTCCGATGCGCCTCCTCAACCTTTTTAAGCTGTCAGAGTTTTTAATCTCCAGCTAAATTTATTGTAATTAGCTGCGTAAGAATTATTCTTTGGGGAAATTAGGATGACCTAAGTAAAGCTAGGATTGAATTCCGGATTATTTTACGGAGACTTCTATTCGATTGTAGGAAAGAAATCGGTTGGGGGACGTTTTGTCTGCTTCGTTATAAGCGTTGTAGTGTGATGCTAATAGAGATGTGACTTTATGCACGATGAGCAGTGCTCGTTTCTCTGTGCGATGATGAACGACACATCCTTGATATGTCAATTCACGCCACATGTTATTTTAATACAATCGATAGTTATTCAAATGGTTATTTATTGAAGAAACACTCCCGTGGGTGGATTTGTTGTGTTGTTGTGTTGTAATATTGTAACAATCAATGGTATTACGTAATATGTTGGCAACCTGGGGTTGGTGCTCACTACATCACATGAGAAGAACTCACAGCTCACGTAAAACAAACAAAAGTTACTGCCTTCTTTAGTGAAATGAAACACACAACATATTTCGTAACGCGCTCTTTTAAGAGCATGTGATTGGCTGTTATGGTAATGACAAGTTTTGAAAATGAATGCTGCATGGGTAAGACAAGTTTTGGAGAAACGCTCAATAATCGACATGCTTTTTCTACTGGATGAAGCAACTTTTGTTTAAATATTTTATTTTAGTTTTATTCTCATGTGGAAGACGAAGAAAATGGCGTGCGGAACTAATTTTTTGAAAAAAAGTGGATAAGACGAGTTTTGCATCTATACGACTCATATATCATATAATATATTATGTACAGTCGTGACCATTTTTGTCCCATGATCCATCCTGGCATTAATTCAACCTATGTTTGGCTGGAAAGCTACGAAAACTACCAAAAAGATAGAGAATTCCTTGAAGTCTTCATTGTCCCAAGTTTAAAATTTTTCGTACAATCCTAAAAGTGTTAATATTATTTTGCATCTTGATGTATAATGCTGATCATTTTTTTAAATGGGGCGGTAAAGCGGGAGCTCATGTTCCACTGGTGCCTTAAATCAAATACTGTAATAGATGCAAGCAATAGCATTTATTACAGTATTTGTTTAAATGACGTTGACGCCCTTGGAGGAAACCGCTGTGAATGTGTTCAACTTTTGACATATCAAATCTCACAACCTCTGGTAGCTCAGTTGGTAGAGCGGTGTGTGCTGATACACTTTCTAACGACTTCCACACAGACGCTGGTTCGAACCCAGCCCATGAGGATTCTTTTTTGCACGGGATAAATCCATTAATCGATTAGTTATGATCTACTGATTCCAACAGTGCTAATTATTCTGTCACGCGCCCTTGGTATCAGTTTTAAATCAAAGTTATCATTTTATTTGGTGGTCCTAGGCCTAGACTAGGCAAGTCTGCAAGAAAAATGTGTTATTATTATTATTATTATTCATGTTGCTTTATGTGCAGTGTTGCCCGTATTTTTATGTAATCATTATTATTGTTGTAATACGTAACACTACATAATCAATCAAAACCGGTGGTCACACGTTGTACGGACACATATCTCCAAGTTCTCCCATTCAATTATATAAACGAATTATCATTGTTCGTATTATTTTCTCCAAACATAACTGAGTATTATAATAATTATAGATCATACGATATAATATGTACAGTCGTACGATTTTTGTCCCATCCAGACATTAATTCACCCTTCATATGGCTGGAAAGCTACGAAAACTACCATAAAGATTGTGAATTCCTTGAAGTCTTCATTGTTCCAAGTTTAAAATTATTCGTACAATCCTAAAAATGTTAATATTATTTTGCATCTTGATGTATAATGCTGGTCATTTAAACTTGTCCGGTGAAACGGGAGCTCGGGTTGCACCGGTACCGACAATGACGTTGACGCCTTTGGAGGAAACCGCTGCGAATGTATTCAACTTTTGACATAACAAATCTCACAACCTCTGGTAGCTCAGTTGGTAGAGCGGTGTGTGCTGATACACTTTCTAACGACTTCCACACAGACGCTGGTTCGAACCCAGCCCATGAGGATTCTTTTTTTGCACGGGATAAATCCATTAATCAATTAGTTATGATTTACTGATTCCAACGGTGCTAATTATTCCGTCACGCGCCCTTGGTATCAGTTTTAAATCAAAGTTATCATTTTATTTGGTGGGCCTAGGCCTAGCCTAGGCAAGTCTTCCAGCGAAGAAAAATGTGTTTTTGTTATTCATGCTGCTTTATGTGCAGTGTTTCCCGTATTTTTTTATGTTATTATTATTATTATTGTTGTAATACATAGGGACTACATAATCAGTCAAAACCGGTGTTAACACGTTGTATGGACACATATCTCCAAGCTCTCCCAAACAACTATTTAAACATCTTATCATTGTTCATATTATTTTTTCCAAACAAAACTGAGTCTTATAATATATATTTATTCATTTATAATCTCGTGAGGCTCGTTGGTCTAGTCTAGTGGGTTTATTCCTGCTTCCAATGCAGGAGGTCGAGGGTTCAATTCATGATTCGGGCTGAAGATTCTTCTCAAGATATTAATAAAACACGTTATTTTCGCTCGGTTTTCATAGACAACCCTTGCGCGTTTTAACACGTCAGAAACAGAATAAACACACTGAATGCCGTTGTGTAGTATCCTGCATCTTCCGTACTACACAGCAGCAAACTCAACTTACATAAATCACAACAATTGTCAATATTATGCTAAGCCCAATTTACAAATGCTATACATTATATAACAGTTTTCGATCTGGCCCCTCTTAAAACACCCAAACAAACATACATACTGATACATAAGTTGCGTTCCACAATTCATCGGATTACTAATGTCACTCAGCAAACAGTAATCTAAGTGGTCCAATATTCATCTTGACTGGATGGCTTCTTACATGTCCCAGAATCAATCCCACAATCTTTTTTAACCGACATTTCTCGGATTACTTGGATTCGTTGTGGCGCGACTTTGGCAAATTAATATTATAATTGAAGCGGTATTCGCCACCCACGGAATGACTGGACGATGATTCTGAAATACGCATTCCTATACGATTGTTAACTCCCAAGTGTAAATTTTCCTCCATTTACGAAGCAAGGCAAAACACATCCCCTGCCAAAACACTATCATGTACCATATCATGTATGCTATCGTGTTTCTTCCTACTTTGTTTTCATTATTTATTAGTTCTCAGTTAGCATATAAGTTGACATAGTTCCAATTCTTGATTGTAAATGAAAGTTAAGGAATCTGTAAAGAGTTTTCTAAACTCAAGATTCAACCTGTGTCAATAAAGATCTACTTACTTTAGTGTCCCTTTTATGTTGTGTCATCCAATCCATCCTGAAGTCACTGCAGGTTATCCGAGATTACTTGTGAGATGAATCCTGGAACGCAGCTAAACACAAGCAACAAACTGATATAGGTTCGAATCCTTGAGAGCAGAAGCTCTTCATCCCCCTATCATACACACATTACCTCACAGTTCGATGGCTTGAAAACACCTATATCTCTTCCTATCCTCCCACATATGGTTAATGAGAAGGGTTCTAATCTGAAGGATTAACACTACATTGTCACGCGCGTTAACAGCAAAGCAGTATCTGCACTTATCATCGCATCTATCAGATATGGGTTGAGTGAAGCAGGCGATCTCAACTCAAGCTCCTCCACACACGTAAATAATTTATAATAATTGTAATGATTGTTAGAAATCGCTATAATTTAATGTGTTCAAATACAAAATACCGGAGCTCAGCTCCGGAATTAAAAATAGTACCGGTACGGGCCCCGGCGCGCTCCAGCTAACTTTCATCACTGGGCAATGTGAGAAAAGTGGCGTTTGAATGTGTTGCGTTCATATCACAAAAACAAATGTACACATATATCATGCATGCACAAGGTATGTATTGAAAATTTTACGGAAACAGTAAAAATTGTAACAAGTAGTAAGGAGACTAAATATTAAAGGAGGTGGAATGCAATCAATAACTCCGATCTGTGGCTTTGTTGTTTGTTATTTATCACTTTTACCTAGGAATAATCTCTGACTCAAACTTATACATATTCAAGTTTTTGTCCAGGAACGCTTCCAGCTGATGTCACTTGGCTAGCGAGCTGACAGCGTGTATACTAGTCCTAACATGCAAGCAGGCTGTTCCAAGAAAGTATCCTAATTGACTGGTCAGATAGTACCCCACACCCCTCGCGACCCTTCACCGACCACCGTGACCACGTGCAGCGCACAAAAGTAGCCCTAACGAACACTATTTTCAAACAACCGCGTAGACAAAACTAACCCACCTCATAAAGTCGTTTCCGGTTTGGTTCCGACTAAAAGTGGCGGCCACTATAGGTGCTCAGTAAGCACCCGACCACTTTCGCCGTGAGTCCTGTATATCAAGCTGAGTCGAGGTTCAGCTTCGGATTCCTTTACCCTCTACCAAATCGTGTGATGGAACAGTCAAGCTTGAGAACGTAGAGTGAGTGTTGACTATCATGGGGGGTGTCGTGCAGCCGATAACGACGGGGGGGGGGGGGGAGGGGAGGAAGCACGGCCGGAAGGTAGCCGATAACATTGGCGGATTAGACTAACCCAGGAAATGAGAGAAATCCACTATAAGACAGGATTATAACCAAGTCACAACAATAACCGGAGTCGTTGATTTTATCAAACCTTTGTTTCTAATGGTGACACATCGCATGGAACTGTGTCTCTGTGGTTGTGGGTGGGTAGTGGGTAGTGGGTAGTGGGTAGTGGGTAGTGGGTAGTGGGTACGGCTCTCGTCACCGCCAATCCACGCTGGAGTGTTCACATCGGCGAGTGCACATTTTGTGACGGTGTCTCAAATATGCGTGCAAGTAAGCTCTTACTAAATGGTATAATGGAAGCCGTTGTTTGTGAACATTGGTAATATTTAAGTTGTAGTAGGGAATGCTCTTTTTACTCGTTTTTCGTTTTCTAAAATATAATAATATAATGTTATCGAGTTAGGTCCCGTTTATCCTTGACCAAGCGAGCTAGATCCCCTTTATCCAAGACCATGCAAGTTAGGTCCCCTTTATCCTTGACTATGCGAGTTAGGTCCATTTATCCTTGACTATGCGAGTTCGGTCCCCTTTATCCTTGACTATGCGAGTTAGGTCCCCTTTATCCTTGAGCGTGCACTCTCAGCGTGGATGGGTCATCTTGCTGCAGTCTGCTTTGTCTGACGTGGTATTGTTTTGAGCCGGGCAGGCCACACCAGCCGGGCCTACTAAGCTAGGGAGTCCCACAGTCTAATGGGATCAGTGCTAAACCATGGGATTTATTGGCGACTCCAGCCCAACTCAACCTACAAGGTGAGATAAAGCGTCTTTACGTTGGCTTACGAATTCAAACTGTTCCATACGTGGAATATGGCGGAATGTTTTAAAGTGATTGAAATTAGGTTGTGAACTGATCTCGGAATAGTATACGCGTCATAAGAATGAGCTGCTGAACTTTGGATTACCTGAAAGGCGCGTGCAATAGTAGCAGCTTGGATATAGTGAGTAATGTAATCAGAATGTAGCTGTGCGGAAGTGTGATACTGATACGTAGTGGGTTATGCACTTACAGAGGGGGCATCGGGGGATATGCCCACCCCAAAATCTCAACTAAGTTATAATGATTTTCCGCAATGTGAGTGTATACGGTAAATATGAAATACATCAGTCATAAACCTAATCATTAAGTCCCCTTTATCCTTGACCATGCGAGTTAGGTCCTCTTTATCCTTGACCGGGGTGCGAATTGACAGGGGGGGGGGGGGGGGGGGGATGGGGGATTTCCCCCCTAGCTGGTAATATCATCCCTGGCTCTTTTTTACTTACGACATGAAACATTATTTTTTTTATGACAAGTTGGTGATAGTTAGATTAAATTTAGATAGTTAATTAATCTCCGCTAATAATAATAATAACAACATTTATTCGGTCTCTGCAGCCAAAGCTGTTGCCACATGACACAGAATAACATACAATTACTTTTATCAAATACTTACTTACTCAAATACTTTGGTAAAACCGTGCCTTATAGTGACTTATTATTAATGTATTACATATTTAATGCTCAAAAGTATAATGATAGGCATACTTGATTGCAACATGCTTCGAAGTTCGATGCAAACAAAAGTTAATGATGTCACGTAATGATTTGAGTAATGTAAGATGATTGATTGATTGGCGATACTGAAAAATGGCATCATACCGGTTTGCCACCAATATGCAATAGGCCTACGTGAATCAATCAGCCCATGATCATAAAAATAAAATTATCTAAATTATCGCAAATAACTATTTTTGGGTTCAGACATGCAGTTAAGTCCAATCTGCTGTTGAATAAAAAAAAAACTCGTTACATATCAAATTTCCATTTTTAATGTGCAACTATTAAAAATATCAGTCCAATGTTTCTGACTGTTTTCAATAACGTTATCAAATTATTTATCAACCAGTAACCAGTGTTTATACAACATTCTGGGTGGGACTTGCTACTAAGTGATAACCTAATTAATTTAATTCCCATAGCCCCATTAATTCCCATAACTCGCTTGGAAATAGGCTGATAGATACCATGGTATTGTAGATTTCCAAGCTGTTGTTAAAACTAATCTTGGGTAAGCCGAGTGCCGGCCCGTGTATTAGAGGATGTCTGGATCAAGTCCGCTAGATCTCATTGGGTCAGACGGACCAAGCTCGCTTCCCTGTAATCTGCGCTGACGGGGCTGTGCATGGCGTACACACCTAGGCGCGGAACATGGGACGAGCTTCGCTTGGCTGTATCTGCGCTGACGGGGCTGTGCATGGCGTACACACCTAGGCGCGGAACATGGGACGAGCTTCGCTTGGCTGTATCTGCGCTGACGGGGCTGTGCATGGCGTACACACCTAGGCGCGGAACATGGGACGAGCTTCGCTTGGCTGTATCTGCGCTGACGGGGCTGTGCATGGCGTACACACCTAGGCGCGGAACATGGGACGAGCTTCGCTTGGCTGTATCTGCGCTGACGGGGGCTGTGCATGGCGTACACACCTAGGCGCGGAACATGGGACGAGCTTCGCTTGGCTGTATCTGCGCTGACGGGGCTGTGCATGGCGTACACACCTAGGCGCGGAACATGGGACGAGCTTCGCTTGGCTGTATCTGCGCTGACGGGGCTGTGCATGGCGTACACACCTAGGCGCGGAACATGGGACGAGCTTCGCTTGGCTGTATCTGCGCTGACGGGGCTGTGCATGGCGTACACACCTAGGCGCGGAACATGGGACGAGCTTCGCTTCCCTGTAATCTGCGCTGACGGGGCTGTGCATGGCGTACACACCTAGGCGCGGAACATGGGACGAGCTTCGCTTGGCTGTATCTGCGCTGACGGGTGCTGTGCATGGCGTACACACCTAGGCGCGGAACATGGGACGAGCTTCGCTTGGCTGTATCTGCGCTGACGGGGCTGTGCATGGCGTACACACCTAGGCGCGGAACATGGGACGAGCTTCGCTTGGCTGTATCTGCGCTGACGGGGCTGTGCATGGCGTACACACCTAGGCGCGGAACATGGGACGAGCTTCGCTTGGCTGTATCTGCGCTGACGGGGGCTGTGCATGGCGTACACACCTAGGCGCGGAACATGGGACGAGCTTCGCTTGGCTGTATCTGCGCTGACGGGGCTGTGCATGGCGTACACACCTAGGCGCGGAACATGGGACGAGCTTCGCTTGGCTGTATCTGCGCTGACGGGGCTGTGCATGGCGTACACACCTAGGCGCGGAACATGGGACGAGCTTCGCTTGGCTGTATCTGCGCTGACGGGTGCTGTGCATGGCGTACACACCTAGGCGCGGAACATGGGACGAGCTTCGCTTGGCTGTATCTGCGCTGACGGGGCTGTGCATGGCGTACACACCTAGGCGCGGAACATGGGACGAGCTTCGCTTGGCTGTATCTGCGCTGACGGGGCTGTGCATGGCGTACACACCTAGGCGCGGAACATGGGACGAGCTTCGCTTCCCTGTATCTGCGCTGACGGGGCTGTGCATGGCGTACACACCTAGGCGCGGAACATGGGACGAGCTTCGCTTCCCTGTATCTGCGCTGACGGGGCTGTGCATGGCGTACACACCTAGGCGCAGAACATGGGACGAGCTTCGCTTGGCTGTATCTGCGCTGACGGGGGCTGTGCATGGCGTACACACCTAGGCGCGGAACATGGGACGAGCTTCGCTTGGCTGTATCTGCGCTGACGGGGCTGTGCATGGCGTACACACCTAGGCGCGGAACATGGGACGAGCTTCGCTTGGCTGTATCTGCGCTGACGGGGCTGTGCATGGCGTACACACCTAGGCGCGGAACATGGGACGAGCTTCGCTTCCCTGTATCTGCGCTGACGGGGGCTGTGCATGGCGTACACACCTAGGCGCGGAACATGGGACGAGCTTCGCTTGGCTGTATCTGCGCTGACGGGGCTGTGCATGGCGTACACACCTAGGCGCGGAACATGGGACGAGCTTCGCTTCCCTGTATCTGCGCTGACGGGGGCTGTGCATGGCGTACACACCTAGGCGCGGAACATGGGACGAGCTTCGCTTGGCTGTATCTGCGCTGACGGGGCTGTGCATGGCGTACACACCTAGGCGCGGAACATGGGACGAGCTTCGCTTGGCTGTATCTGCGCTGACGGGGGCTGTGCATGGCGTACACACCTAGGCGCGGAACATGGGACGAGCTTCGCTTGGCTGTATCTGCGCTGACGGGGGCTGTGCATGGCGTACACACCTAGGCGCGGAACATGGGACGAGCTTCGCTTGGCTGTATCTGCGCTGACGGGGCTGTGCATGGCGTACACACCTAGGCGCGGAACATGGGACGAGCTTCGCTTGGCTGTATCTGCGCTGACGGGGCTGTGCATGGCGTACACACCTAGGCGCGGAACATGGGACGAGCTTCGCTTGGCTGTATCTGCGCTGACGGGGGCTGTGCATGGCGTACACACCTAGGCGCGGAACATGGGACGAGCTTCGCTTGGCTGTATCTGCGCTGACGGGGCTGTGCATGGCGTACACACCTAGGCGCGGAACATGGGACGAGCTTCGCTTGGCTGTATCTGCGCTGACGGGGCTGTGCATGGCGTACACACCTAGGCGCGGAACATGGGACGAGCTTCGCTTGGCTGTATCTGCGCTGACGGGGCTGTGCATGGCGTACACACCTAGGCGCGGAACATGGGACGAGCTTCGCTTGGCTGTATCTGCGCTGACGGGGCTGTGCATGGCGTACACACCTAGGCGCGGAACATGGGACGAGCTTCGCTTCCCTGTATCTGCGCTGACGGGGGCTGTGCATGGCGTACACACCTAGGCGCGGAACATGGGACGAGCTTCGCTTCCCTGTATCTGCGCTGACGGGGCTGTGCATGGCGTACACACCTAGGCGCGGAACATGGGACGAGCTTCGCTTGGCTGTATCTGCGCTGACGGGGCTGTGCATGGCGTACACACCTAGGCGCGGAACATGGGACGAGCTTCGCTTGGCTGTATCTGCGCTGACGGGGCTGTGCATGGCGTACACACCTAGGCGCGGAACATGGGACGAGCTTCGCTTGGCTGTATCTGCGCTGACGGGGCTGTGCATGGCGTACACACCTAGGCGCGGAACATGGGACGAGCTTCGCTTCCCTGTATCTGCGCTGACGGTGCTGTGCATGGCGTACACACCTAGGCGCGGAACATGGGACGAGCTTCGCTTGGCTGTATCTGCGCTGACGGGGCTGTGCATGGCGTACACACCTAGGCGCGGAACATGGGACGAGCTTCGCTTGGCTGTATCTGCGCTGACGGGGCTGTGCATGGCGTACACACCTAGGCGCGGAACATGGGACGAGCTTCGCTTGGCTGTATCTGCGCTGACGGGGCTGTGCATGGCGTACACACCTAGGCGCGGAACATGGGACGAGCTTTGCTTCCCTGTATCTGCGCTGACGGGGGCTGTGCATGGCGTACACACCTAGGCGCGGAACATGGGACGAGCTTCGCTTGGCTGTATCTGCGCTGACGGGGCTGTGCATGGCGTACACACCTAGGCGCGGAACATGGGACGAGCTTCGCTTGGCTGTATCTGCGCTGACGGGGCTGTGCATGGCGTACACACCTAGGCGCGGAACATGGGACGAGCTTCGCTTGGCTGTATCTGCGCTGACGGGGCTGTGCATGGCGTACACACCTAGGCGCGGAACATGGGACGAGCTTCGCTTGGCTGTATCTGCGCTGACGGGGCTGTGCATGGCGTACACACCTAGGCGCGGAACATGGGACGAGCTTCGCTTGGCTGTATCTGCGCTGACGGGGCTGTGCATGGCGTACACACCTAGGCGCGGAACATGGGACGAGCTTCGCTTCCCTGTATCTGCGCTGACGGGGCTGTGCATGGCGTACACACCTAGGCGCGGAACATGGGACGAGCTTCGCTTGGCTGTATCTGCGCTGACGGGGGCTGTGCATGGCGTACACACCTAGGCGCGGAACATGGGACGAGCTTCGCTTGGCTGTATCTGCGCTGACGGGGCTGTGCATGGCGTACACACCTAGGCGCGGAACATGGGACGAGCTTCGCTTGGCTGTATCTGCGCTGACGGGGGCTGTGCATGGCGTACACACCTAGGCGCGGAACATGGGACGAGCTTCGCTTGGCTGTATCTGCGCTGACGGGGCTGTGCATGGCGTACACACCTAGGCGCGGAACATGGGACGAGCTTCGCTTGGCTGTATCTGCGCTGACGGGGGCTGTGCATGGCGTACACACCTAGGCGCGGAACATGGGACGAGCTTCGCTTCCCTGTATCTGCGCTGACGGGGCTGTGCATGGCGTACACACCTAGGCGCGGAACATGGGACGAGCTTCGCTTGGCTGTATCTGCGCTGACGGGGCTGTGCATGGCGTACACACCTAGGCGCGGAACATGGTCTCAGTACAACCATATCGGTATAACTTGCGATGCTTTAGGTACCGAGCAAACAGGTTGTAAAACACTTGGTTTGGCCATGTATTGTTTGCATATAAATACTATTCGCGTTTAAATCCAAAGTGGCTGAACTCTGGCGGACAAATCGAGAACCAGTACAGCCGGGATAGGTTACGGAATGATGGCCGGTATTCGCTGTGTGTTATATAGACGGCGATAGAAAGTATGAGTGCATTACATGTTCAACATTATTGTCGGGCAGTAAACATGTTAAAATTGACAATCAATAACTTGTTGATCTATGCCACAATGTAGCAACCGGTGAGCGAAACAAATATTCTCTCAATACGAAGTGTTTTAAAATCCGAATTAATTCGGCGCTTACGCAGTTGCATAGGTGTCAAAATGCATGCTGGTATGGTATTCAGTCTAAAAAAATACACAATTTTTTTATTTTGTGCCGTTAAATAAATCACTTTGTAAAATATATTTCGTAGATGCTGTGTAAAAAAAAAGTGCATAGGTTGTCCTAACATAAATTGACATTTAGGCCTACTCACATATTGGAGGGTAATAATTTTAATTTATAAATTTCATAAGAAAATAATAAATATGCGTACGGTAGATTATGTTTACTTGATGGTTCAACAGAATTGGGACAATGTATTTGATGGGGGGGTGATGATACAAATATAATTCTTAATGTTATTTTAAACCTCCAATACTGAAATACAGCATTATACAGGAAAATTAACCTCAAGTGTAGATTGCGTGCGTGTGGGATGTGGGTGTAAGGGGGTGGGAGGCATAAAACACATCAACTACCATTACCAATAATCATAACAGGCTACTGATACAAAATGATCAACTTAAAACCTATTTTTAGAATCCAACATTTAGCATGCCTACGCATATGCCTATCAGATTCAGCTGCGTTGCAATTATCTTTAGCTTGAGCAAGTATAGGCCTATGTCGTAGAGAACATCATTTCTGGTTTTGGGGGCTTGGGTGGTACTGGGGGGGGGGGGGGGGGGGGAGGCGTGGGGTTTCGGTGGGCGTTTAGGTAGAAAAGAGGGCCGGAATGAATGAAAAGAAATTTGTAGAAGGGATATGAACGGGAGCCTTCTTTGCCTTACTTATACATATAGAAAATAGTCATGTTTACACTTCCTCGAACCTGCTTTATATGAGCAAGTAGCGTTAACTTCGTTGTTCTCATCTGTGCAGTTAATATTCACGTTTATCAGATGTGGTTTTGCATGTAATTATGATGTCTGAAGGGATGCTTGCCTACATAGTACCCGTTTACTCAATATTATTCTTGTAAAATTAAAAGATCACCATTTAAAATATTATTTGCTTCGACAAATGGTCGCTGTACGTTCCCAACAAACGCGTTTATGTGATAAATGTGTATCACAGACACCATCACCCTGTCACTCACTATAACCTACTGCCAGAAACATATGGAGCGCAGGTTAGCCGTGCGTTGTTTATCCCGGCTCGGACGGCCATGATGGTCGCGACGGTGGCGCGCTACAGCGCGAATTAGAGAAGAACGATTATACCACGAGATTATAACACATTTTATATTTTGTTCTAGTCAGCAATAAAACGCAACACAGTTTCCATTAAAACTTACAATTGGAAAACATTTCATGTTTTAGTTGACAACATCGAGAATATGCCTGGATCGAACAAGAATATAATGGTGAATTAAATCGTTAAAATTCGCACTTGATAACGTATTGTTTGGCTAAACCACTGCAATAATAATTTAATTATTTTAAAGGGAGTATAAATATTTCTAAGTGTGACTTAAAATGAAACACCGTTTTGGGAACGTTTGAAATGTGTTCGAAATACAGTGCAGTGTACCGAGTGACTACGCCAATGTCGCACCCAAGGAGTTGGGGGGGGGGGGGGGGGACGGGCTAAAGAACCCCATAAATTTCAAAGGTTTATCTCATACAGTCAAAACTGTATACATTAAATTACAACTACGATATACAATCTTTCTGAATTCAAATGTAATTTGCTTTCCGGGACACTTAAATACAAAAACTCGCAAAATCTCGGCCTCCGGAGGCCCAAAACCCTTTCTTTGAGATCCATTTCTTAAACTCATATTCTGGGTACATTTAGGGTCCTTCATTATTAGAATCTACGGTGATCCAATTAACATTTCTAACTATTTATTTACGTATTCATACACGTATAATCTGTTGTATATGATGATCGAGATAAAACTTAGCAAAACTTATTTTTAGAGCGTACATTTTATCTTAGCGAAAATAAATGTGCATAATGTGGTCACGGGTCAGTCCATCGACTATTTAATAACAATGCTCAATTTCCAGCTCGGGCTGGGGTGTTTTTTACTTTGCAACTCGACTTTAATCTGTCTTATCTATAAGATACTGGTGTACATGTTAACGGTAACTTTGGAACCGTCATGGCAACGAAGCACTAAATAAATTGTACAAATGTCCCTGACTGAAAATCACTAATTGTAACTGGTGGGTAGACATTAAACACAAGTGCATTTATTACTTAATTTAAAAAAACACTGGCTTTTTTTAAATTAACATTACTTACAACATAGATAGTTTGCCCCAAATATATAAATACATATATAGATATATTATTTATGCATCTCCCCCCCCCCCCCCCCCCCCCCCCCCCCCCCCCCCCCCCCCCCCCCCCCCCCCCCCCCCCCCCACACACACTGAAATCAGTTCTTGTAACTGGTAACTTGAGTAGACTATAAATTGTAAATTATTTATTTATTACATGAATTGACAAAATTATGTTTATTTGGGGTAGACTATTTAGGGCTAGTTAGTGTTTTAATTCACAAAAGTCAGTTTTTTTTTAATAAATACATTCGTATTTATTGTATATCCATCAGATGTGCAAGAACTGATTTACAGTGGGGGACGTACCCATGATATATATATTTGGGGTAGACTATTTTGTTAGTAGTGTTTATTTACAAAATTACTTCCAACAATAATTGGTATAATTTTCTTCGGTCTCCTTCGCGTCTCACGGCAAACTTAGTTCACAGCTGAGTGATCGCCGGCTCTTCACCATGATAATCACTGCTAATACGTTTAGGTGAAGGCTGTGCCACTTCCCATGATGTTAATTGTATATTACTATTAGGTGGTGGAAGTTGTGCAAGGCGGCAGCGCTTCTAGGGCTGTGGTGTTTTTTTCGCGGATTAAACAGTGAATAAAGCGTCGAGAACCTCTATCGACTCCCGCTTGTTCTTTACTGCGTGTTAGTTCCTGTTATTACCATAAGACCGCGTTCAGATCAACCACCCCCCCCCCCCCCCCCAACCCCGGCAGGGACACCCACATACAACCAACATTGGCCTCCGATCCGTCCGTGAACACTGATATCGGGCATAGGTACAACACATACCGATAAGTAGGCCCAGGCCTAGGTCCTCTCAACAATTGACATTCTATTATTATTATTAATATTGTTATCATTATTTCATTATTATTATTGTTATTATTATTATTATTATTATTATTGTTATTATTATTATTATTATTATTATTATTATTATTATTATTATTATTATTATTATTATTATTATTACTATTATTATTATTATTATTATTATTATTATTATTATTATTATTATTATTATTATTATTATTATTATTATTATTATTATTATAGTATTATATTATTATTGCTTAATAGACCGAACAAAACAGAGAAAGTTGATATGTGAGTAGAAACGAGAAATTACAATATTATCCAATTGTAATGGAGCCCTGGTCTTCAATTGGGTATTTATACACTATTCTTTTGTGGGGGGGGGGGGGGGGGTCGCTATGAAAATTGTGTCTGAATGAAATCAAAAATCAACAAGAGATCTCGATCTTTGTTTTCTAAGGTAAAACAGAAAATTATTTTCATTTTTGGATAATGTCGCTGTCCTTTATTATTTAGAAACCGATCAGAATAGGATAAGGATGATATATTATGTCTTCTCTATAGGTAAAAGGGAGATAAAGGGGATAAAGGGAGCTGGGGTTGAATTACTGAACCCATGAAGATATTTGGATAGGAATATTTCTAAACTTTCTTGTCATTCTCCCCCACGCACTTTTCTGACATGTTAAACCGTAACAATAATAAGCTGCACACAGCCACTTTCCTTCAAAGAAAGAGTCTTCTGCTCCCGGGAAGAGTTTGACACAGAACATGAAATTTTACACATTTCTAATTGACAAATTAAAAAGGTTCCTGTACATGTCGAAAATAATACATGTTCCAATTCGTGAACGGTACGTTTTTTCA
The DNA here is from genome assembly GCA_945910005.1 of Isoperla grammatica. Lineage (NCBI taxonomy): Eukaryota > Metazoa > Arthropoda > Insecta > Plecoptera > Perlodidae > Isoperla > Isoperla grammatica. The sequence continues at coordinate 4,242,866 of OX246745.1, forward strand.
CTTTTTTAAATTACTTAAAAACATATACACCACTATTATTTCTCCTTGTCGGTATTTAGTATTTACTATATTTTTTAAGTACATGTTTAATAACATTCATTCCCACATCTCAATAACTGTGCACACTTTTATATGCCTATGTGTTTACAAACGACTCAAAACAATAAGTGCTTAAAAATGCCTTCCTAACATCTTAAAAACTATCATAATATGTACTGAGATTTTCAAGCGTTTTTAGTGTATTTTTTCGCCAAGGTTTGTAGCGACATTGTCACCGCGGCCAGTTGCCGTTGTCAGCTAACCCGTATCAGTCTGATAAACCACGGTGATCTCATCATGAGGCACAACTATTGAAGGTCTGCTCTCCATTAACCTAGGATTGTACATTGGGTTTGAAGGTAGCTAAAATCTTCTTACACTAATTCCTGTTAGTGTAAAGTTTTAATTCTCCCTCGTACTTAATGTTAAGACGTAGACGCCTTCTTATTCCTGAACCAAAGCTAATACGATTTTACGCTGGATTTAGCCCCCCCTCTCCCTCCTCCCCCCCCCCCCCCCCTCCTCCTCTTACCCCATCCAAGAATTTCACCCTTACACAATGCGATACATCCCCCTACCAGAAACCTCTTTGAACTAATAAACGAAGGGTGATTTTATTATGCAGCTCTCAAAACCGTCACTCGATCCCGTAGTTTACGAGACGCAATGAATGTTTTTACCCGACAATTATATCGAATGGAGTTGATAAGTGATAACCCACTTGCGCGATATTATGCCAATTGAAACTCACGCGGAATAGGGTAAAGCTGTTGCTTTCGAAACACGTCATAAAACTAGTAAGAGGATTTGTTTTATTTTTTGGGGAATTAAGGAATTGAAGGTAGTTTTATTTGAAACGCGTATTTTACTCGTTATTTTTTGTATTTTCAAATATTATTAAGAATGAATGTTCGAAATCGCATGAATTCATGGTAAGGATCCGCAAGCCCAGAAGGAGTTCACAACGATTGGTTGATTATACTTGATCATATTTCAATGTGGATGGGTGTTTCACGCTTGTCTCTTAGCCAACTTTCTTCCTCCCTTTCTGTTATAAAATACTTTGTATATGTTGGAGGTTTAGGTTTTAATCTTTCTCAAATAACTTCAATAGCGTTTCTGGGTTATTCCGTCCGTTCCTTTACCATCTTTAACATGGCTACAAACCTGTTGACTCATAGGTATAATTTAAGTCAGTATTTTATTTAGTATTGTGAACTTACTGTGCTCAAAGTCCTATTAATTTGGATCCACGTTTTTGCATACATTTACTCAAGTAATATATATGTGGAGGTACACAAGTAATATATATAGTGTGGCGGTAATATATATATAGTGTGGAGGTAGGGCCTACACAAGTAATATACGGGTGAAGGAAACCTAACTAGCTAAATGGACGGTTTGTATGATATCTTGAGAAAGCTCCCAGAACTGATCTCCTAAAACATCGAAGTGTTAAACGTACCACAGTAGTTAAAATTTCAAACAAAAGAAAATAAATACAAATGTTCATTCAGTTAGCAGTCCAAACGTTTTATGAATCGGTTAAGTATTTTGTAACATCTGAAAAAGATAGACATTACTTAAGTATAGCCCAAAATATCAATACACGTTTGCACATTACATTCGCTGTTTTTTTACGACACAAACTCTAAAGCGTGATTTCAGAATATGTATATTAAAAAAGGCAAGTTCTGTTGGATGCGTTTTTGCTGCGGAGTTATAGAAAATAACGTCTCACTGATTGTAGTGTGAGAACCACTCGGTAGTGTCGCCCGCGTCACACTCGTTAGTCGTTAGTTACTAAACTTGAAGAGGAAACTTTTGTCTAACTTTCAGCCGAGTAAAATAAACATAAAAGTAAAAGATTATTATCGGTAGCTTAGTTTGTAAGCGAAGCGACAGGTGTCACTGGGCGCAATACTTGTCACTTGTCACTTGTTCCCAGTCTTAACACTCCGTTGATAACAACTTCCAGAACCAACACAGGGTTTGGGACAACTTAGTTTATCTTAGCTGAAAATTTTCTATACATTTGCAAAAGTTTGATGTCAAAGAAGGAAATGTCAAGATGACATATTAAACAATAATTTCTCGATAAGCCCGGCGCCCTCAATGGGAGATAACCCCCCTCCCCCCCACTCAACCCCCTCCGAGGGAAGATAACAAATAAACAGTGCAATAATGCCTTTTGGTTTCGATTCAACCCCCCACCCTTCCTAAATCACGCCTGTGGATGGGAACTATATTGGATTCATCTTAAAGGACTGACAATAACCTGCGTCGTCACCGCGATGGGTTGTCCCGTATTCCCAATGAATCAAGGCTTAACGTATGGTTGGGATTGCAAAGTCGTTTCAAAGAAGAAAATCGTGTTTACATTTGAATGGTGCTCAAGAGTCGAGACTTCTTCGTTCTCTGTCTCTGGAGGCTTTAAAGGGGTTTCTACTCTAGAGAAGAACTTGACACATCTGAAATGAAATGCTGCATAGTTTTCATTGAAGGATAAACAAAAAAAATTATTAGACATTACGATCACTGAAAAACGAAACGTGATTCTTTTTTATAAAATCTGTATTACTTATTAGTTGTTATTTTGTGTTATTTGTGTTGTAATTATTTGTATATACAGACGCATGCTTATTTCATATATTTTTATATAAACAAACATGTACTTAATTAAGTTATGTAGGCATTTAGAGACAATGATGGAAAACATTTACCGTTTCTTATGTATCATCTTTGGTTTGAAGATGTGCATAAGTACCATTAGCACTGCATAAATACTAATACACACTACAATAATAATAATTAAATTTGTACACATTTCGGATGATTTTGACATGTCAAGGGAATTAAGTGATATGCCTACAGTGGCGTAACTTGCTTAGTGCGGGCCCCCCCGCGAATGTAATTCACTTGGGCCCCCCTATAATAAATAGACAATAATCAATGGTCGGTGTGGGAGGTGACGTCCAAGTTAGGCGGCCCGGTGTGGAGGGGGGGGGGGGGGGGGACATAGTAATATTCATTAATATGTTAACAATTTATTTACTCACCAAGCAGTCCTAGAAGATGGATGTAGATTGTAGTTGATCCGATTTCTACAAAATGTTGCGTTTTCTCGCCTTCGCCTCTGCAAATGTATCTATGAGATGATCTACATTCATATCGTTGGCCTTCGCGGCTTCTATTGACATAAGTCCCAACGCACTCAGTCTTGGCTCCCTCATAGATTTACGTAAATACGATTTAATAATTTTATGTTTTGAGAACGATCGCTCTGACGCTGCAACTGTCACAGGTATAGTTAAAAAAAGTAACAGTGCTTAAAAATGTTCTGAAAAACATCGCCTCTCACTATCTTTGTCGCGTGGAAAATATATATTTTTGGGTCTGCAAGATCCATGTTTAATAATCAAACGCGAGTCTAGAATATTAGTAGGAAAATAAGCCCTGTCTGTAGGATATTGAACTTTATTATCGGACGTAACCGGCTCAGAAGTCTGATTATGGCCACTTACTGAGATGGGGTGAGAACAACACGGGTCACTAACAGTTTCGTTTACTTCCGAAATGTCAATTTTATTTGTTTGTACGTTAGAAGATGTTGAAAAATAGGAATTGATCTTCGGCAGTTTTTTGATTTCCTTTTCTCTTTCCAACTTCTTTTTTCTTTTCGCACAACCACTTTCACTCCGATAACTCATCGCATCGTTATTCTTACACTGAACTGCTCCTTATAGTACACAAAACACAAGTTACACAGCACGGCACAAACACATATTTACAATTTTATACTAAAACCACATAGTTACTATAAACACAAATTGCAACGCAAAATATAAAAACAGTTTTACATGCGCGAAAGTCAAAAAAATTCCACGACCCTTCACCGAGAAAGTTAGCGCGATACTAAAGAAGGGTAGCGGCTGGCGAGCGACGGATTCTTCGTCACTCAAGGTGAAGGAAAAGACCATTCAAAGCAACCAAACAATTATCTTGTCTTTTCACTCGCTTGTCAATGTCATAACTAACTTGTGGTCAACATTTTGGTGGGCATCCCTATAATTGGGGTTTGCTTTGAAATTGCTAAATACGGAAAAACTTATTTTCTCCCCGAGTGGAGCTACACATCAGCTCCCCTTCACGAAAACCACACCCTGGGACGAGGTAGTTACCAAGAAATATGTTAATAACACTCGTTGTTCCGTTTTTTGTTTACAATTTTTTTTGTGACACGTGACACAGGGACGTATTCAAAACAGATTAGTTCATTGCATGGCAACAAAGTCTTACCAAAGACCACACACTATCGGGGCCCTTGCGGGCCCCTGAAACCCCCGGGCCCCCCCGCGACCGCGGGGGCTGCGGGGGCGGTAGTTACGCCACTGTATGCCTATATATTCAGTGTTTCAAACCCGCTTTGCGTTGCGTCCTCAAGACAACTGTGAGTTGCTCGTCAGTCGTCAGTCGTCTTGAGGACGCTACGAGAGCGGACTTGAAACGTAGACCATGAAGAAAAGCAGGTTGCCTATCACCTAAAACTAGCGTATTTCTAACTATAAGAAAGTGGATCACACTTTTTGTCTGCTCAAGACTTAGACTGTGCTAAAGTTAGAACACGTTTAGTGAAGCCAATAACATATGCCAAACAACATCAGACATTGACTCTTGTAATTGCTATTCACAGCATGAGCAACTCATGAACAGTGTTGATAAAAACTGTGATTTCTGCATAACCCTTTATATAAATATGTGTCGGCGCATGGATTTGGTGAACAATCAGATCATTAGATTGCGAATGAGACTGATTGGCTACCCGGATTGTTGAGGCTCTTGTAAGAATGTCTTGGTACAGGCTGGCAGAGAGTAGCAGCTTCGAATAAGCAGTTTGGAAAGAAAGGCCGCCTCCAAATACTGCTCTTCGAACGAATCAAGTATATACTTAACGTTTAATTGAAGATGAGAGTTGTTTTCTTTATCTGATTGGAAAATCCGAACCGCATTTGATGTGTCTTTATCTCCCATTGAAGCCGAAAAACCAGCCCCGCCTCCCTCGAGCAATGGCATCTCGACGACAGAGCGCAGGAAATGAACGAATAAAACACTATCAGCTTTTCATACCACCAACGCCTCTACCAAACATATAAACACCTTATACGTTATTGTTGTCGTTAAGTTTGAGATTTCTAGAAATTGTCACCCTGCCCCCACTTTATTCCCCAGCATTAAAATGCACAATTTCTGATTAGTTTACGAGAGAGCCGCATTTTTAAGTCTTATCAACTCATCACGATCTTTAGGTTATTACGATGGAAATAACAGACGTAGAAATGGCGCCAAGTCTGCTCCTGGCAAAGGTACTAATCTACGACCATAACGTCGGTAGAATTGCTATCTGTTTAATGCACTTATTGATTGAGAGTGCCAGCCAGCCCCCCACAGCCAAACAGGTCGAAATAAACATAAACAACTGGTTATTAGTATAGTCAGTACTGATTGAAATTGAATTGTGGTGTTTATTATCATCAGGCTTCTAGAGCACGGGGCGAAGATGGTGATAATGAAAACAAAACTAAATGGCGGGTTATCGTGGTATTCGAACCCAACATGTGGTGGCATCAATAGTAATAATCGCTACCATCTAGCTAGGGGTGCATTAACACCTGGCATTATTCTATATCAATCAAAACAAGACTGGCAAACATCTAAACGTTCAACTTGGACATCAAGCAACATAATACGTGTATAATCTCTCCCACTGATCAACAAGTTATTCTTACTAAGTGGGTAGATAATAAATGCCAATGCAGTTGTAATTATTTACAGACCTGTCGTCTGTACTTTATTATTTCAAATTATCATTTTCAGAACATTTTATTTTTATAGCCATTCTCGTTTTAAGTATTAATTTATTGGTGTGTCTATCTATACCTTATCACAACTTATAGACAATAATTTAATTTTGTTATAATTCATTTACATTTCTCTTTTGTGATTTTCATGGTGATTTCCATGTGTTTGTGATATGCACTGATCTTATTTGAATGCTATTTGTCAAGCATTTTCTAACACATTAGTAAATACATTGAAAGGAGTTCCTGTTTGTTAAGGGTGCACAGTACAGTCATTTTAGCATTTACTGTTTGGCGTCGTGGTCTGTGAACATAGATATCTAAAATGTTGCATAGTTCCTAAGGGTATACAAATAGACTCCGTCCGATATGTCTACATTTTTTTTTATTGTCACATATCAACTGTAAATATGTAAATATTAAATAGTAATTACGGTTATTACGCTATACGAATCCCTTTAAATGCTGAAAAAAGTGAATTTCATGTTTTTTTAACAATGATTTTCCAGCTGCTTAGTCCAAATGTACACGTAACTACAACCATGAAACATTTTAGATGTTTCAAATCCTTCCTGAGAGAAAAAACACTAATTTAATGGTCAAAAGCGTCCTGTGATAGTAAGCTGTCGACGAAACGCATGACCCATTTAGCTCTACCCAAAATAATATTTGGATGTTATGGAGCTTATCTTTCGCTTTTCTAAGAGCATCGTTTCAATTTCGTGACATTCCAAACATAAAAAAAACAAATAAAGCGCGATTTAAAGTTTACGTGTTGCGTTTCTCTATCGACTGGCGTACATTGTGTGCGTTAGCTCGCCCATTCGACGTAAGACGAGCCATGCACAGCTAGCCGGGACCTACTCTTCTTTGTCTATTAATTTAATCAACGTTTAAAGTCTTAAACGCGCCTAAATCCCACTGGTCATTCTTAACCTAGGATTACTAAGCAAGCTCTATTGTTCGGGAACTTATTGTTTGAATATTAAAGCTGAGCTTAAGACCTACCAGCCATAGCCTGGCTCGGACCTAGCGGATCAAGAGATTACTGAACTAAGGGATTGGGGCACACGAATTATTCAATCTTGCACCTTGTAGAGGCGTAGTGGGACACTTTTTTAGTTTAACCATATACAAAATGAGCTGGTCCAAAGCTCCGTGCTTGAGAGAGAAGGTTGCATGTTTCGAAGAACCCTGACCACGAGGGACTACGGCTACCGGGATTAATAGTACAACTAAATTGTCATTGTCTAAGTGAATTAAATACTAGTACATTAAAACCTAGCTCAATATAGGCTGCAAATGGTAGATAATTAGTGGCGGAGAAAAATACAAAACATCAGCTCAATCTTAGGTGAAACGAAGAAATATGTCACTGAATGAAGATGAGAGTTTAATAAATTGTATATTTAGTGAAGTTTCAAATGATCGCGTTGCAGACGATTGTGCGGATCGTTCAGCAGTGGCTGATGTCGTAATTATCCACAAAGTTGGCTGAATGAAAAATGAAATTATTGTTTCACACAACAGCACCAAGGGTTTATATTTCACTATGTTCTGCGTGCAAGGTTAATTTTTTAATGAAACGTTTTTATATTTTATAAAATCGATCTTTGATTGGTTATCGCTTAGGCCTACTCGTCGATGGGGCTCGGAGCCTCGGGGTTGGCTTAGTCGCTTTAAATTTAAGTCCCCCACTGATAATCAGTCTTGTTACTGAGTGGGTAGTAGACTCTAAACGTAAATTTATTTTATATTCATTTTATTTATATATTCCAGTGCCCTTTTATCTTGCACTATTCTGGAAATTACATCTATTTTTATCTTCCTCTGTATGACCTTCTGTTCTAACCTTGCTGCCTAGGTTACAAAATTCTTTCCTCCTTCCTTTGTTAATATTTACTTAAAGGATTAGGGGTGCTTTAATGAAATGAACTATACCAGTTTGGCATTAGTAATGATGATATAAATTTAGTCCCATGTTTATTTACACCATTAGATTGTGGCCAGGGCTCGGTTGTGGTTTAGTTAAGAGGTAAGTTGAAGTGTGGCCGGCTCATTATTTAGCAGCGCGTTCTTGAAGATACTCAGTGGGTATTAGGTCAAGATGGGATAGAACTCCGCTAACAAGATTACTCGCGCAAATCAGCTCAGGCTAAGTCGAACACAATACTAAATCACATATACGTATATGTGTAGCACTTCAAGCTCGTATCGCGTCGCCGTCGGTGAATTGTCCGTCGCCGCTAGCCAACACCACTTCTTATCACGCAATGTTGCCATTCAAACGTTTTAGTTTGCCTCTTGTCGAAGGTTGTAGATATCATTAAATTTTTATGTATTTCATGATCATGATCAAAACCAGATTTAAAAAAATGTATATTAACGAAATGTATATATTTCATAGTGTTTATTACCGCATGCTCGAGGGTTTTGAGAGGGGGGGGGCGCACACCTACTGCGCACAGCAGATGCAAGATGAGGCTTTACGAATACTTTCTGTACTAACAACTGATAATTTAAGATATTATTATCAAGATATCTTTAAAAAATAAATATCTGTTTTCATCCACATTCTTTAAAAACACAAATGAAATTTGCAACAATATTTCTAGAGATTTATCATTGTCGGGGGCATGAAATGGACGAATCAGAACTTCCATAGCAGGTCCTAATATCCCCGGGACGACGAAGGGATGTCCATGGTACTAAGTGTGCTATGTGGCCAACGTAGCAGGTCCTAATATCCCCGGGACGGCAAAGGGACGTCCACGGTACAAAGTGTGCTATGTGGCCAACGTACCCGTGTAGCAGGTCCTAATATCCCCGGGACGGCAAAGGGACGTTCACGGTACAAAGTGTGCTATGTGGCCAACGTAGCAGGTCCTAATATCCCCGGGACGGCGAAGGGACGTCCATGGTACTAAGTGTGCTATGTGGCCAACGTACCCGTGTAGCAGGTCCTAATATCCCCGGGACGGCAAAGGGACGTTCACGGTACAAAGTGTGCTATGTGGCCAACGTAGCAGGTCCTAATATCCCCGGGACGGCGAAGGGACGTCCACGGTACTAAGTGTGCTATGTGGCCAACGTACCCGTGTAGCAGGTCCTAATATCCCCGGGACGGCAAAGGGACGTCCACGGTACTAAGTGTGCTATGTGGCCAACGTAGCAGGTCCTTATATCCCCGGGACGGCGAAGGGACGTCCACGGTACAAAGTGTGCTATGTGGCCAACGTACCCATGTAATCCAGGCGTCTGAGACTTGCCCTGTGTCTTCTGCACAAGAAAGCCTAATAGTGCCAAGTGTTTTGTGCAGAGATTTATTTTAGTAAGTTAATCATATTAGGTGAAGTAAGACAGTAGTAGCTAACTTGCATGTTCGAGACTTTTGACTGATCTGATCTTCGGCTTAGGACGCCGTAAGAAGCCATCCATGTTGGCGACTAGCTACCTCGGATAACGACACCTTGCTAGAAGACATGCACACTTCCTGAGTCACGCAATGCGCTCTCAGTCCAATCTGTGCAGTCCAAGAGCGCCTGACCCTTCTCGTAGTGTGCCGCGTAGACTGGAACCCACGTATGGAAAATCTCTCCCCCCCCCCCCCCCCCCACTATGGAATTTTGGAGACCTTTATATTATGATAAAGTAATGAATGTTGAGTATAATTTAACTTGCTGGTCACTTGCCCAGTGGTGGGTGTGGCACTCAGTCATATGGTCATATGGTCACATGGTACTTTGTGTCGTCGTTTGTGAACATGCGTGACTAAAATATTGCATACTTCTTTAATGATGTCCAAATAAAGGAACCGATGCGTGTATTTTTTTTAAATTAGCTCACACCAAACAGAAAAATATAATCATAAGATTTTAGGAATTTGTAAGATGCCAATTATTAATACAGTATTTTCATGATATTTAATCAAAACATACAGGTATCTTAGTTTATATTTTAATTACAATGATGTATAGTATTTCAAATATGTAAAGTTCCTCATGAGATCATAAACCTCTTTCCCCCTAAGATCAAAAGCGTCCCGTGATACCGTAATATATGATCAATAATAATAATTATACAATTATTCAAATTAATATTTTTAATTTAATTTTTGTAATTTTAATATTTTTTCTATTTGTATTTATTATTTTTTTTTTTTATTTTAATATTTTTTATAATTATTCAAATTATTACATTATTATTATTATTCTCAAAAACGACAAAACAATAAATAGCTTTTTTCCGTATTTGATTATACGACAATGTATAACATTTGCTTCACCACCTTTGTAAAATCCGCATCACTTTTTAAGGGGCTTACAAAACTACAACACAACAGCAAAATCTACAACTCGTAGGTATGAAAGAAAACCGTGGTGATACAAAATAAATATAATAACGGTATCAAACACACTTGGGACAAAAATGTCCGGCAAATGCAACAATTGAACGACGGACACAACCAGATTATCCTTCGCGAACACAATACTGACGTAAGCCGGGATATCTCCTTACATTAAGTACTCGTTGTACTTGTTCTAAGTGTGGGCGTACAATGCGCACTCGATACGCGGGGGAGAATAGAACAGAGACCAGATGCTAGCCGTGGCCGTAGCTGAGAATGGGGTTAAGACTTCAGAACTCTCGATTCCTGTCGGTGAAAATCGTTTTAAATTGTTCTAAAATTATAAAAAGTAAACTAAAATATAATACCCTAGATTATTTAAATCTTCCTCTTATAAATGTTTCCGTTTTTTTAAATTAACTTGTTTAATCGTGAGAGGTGTTTTGCTATACAACGACACATATGAAAAGTTAAATAGATCATTTGAAAAACGGAAATATTTATGTCATCCCCTAGAGAATGTAGGGTTATTTCTGTTGCTACTTCCTTGCAATACATATTTCCGTTATTATTATTATTATTATTATTATTATTATTATTATTATTATTATTATTATTATTATTATTATTATTATTATTATGTTATTTTCTTTCTTCTCTTCTCTCATTTGCACCATCGGGCTCCTCTTGAGCCAAGACGATGCGAGAGTGCACCCTAGGGTGGCGGCCGAAAGATGGTGGTGACAATGTAGCTCATAGGCTGAGGACCTTGCGCACGATATTAGTTGTGCCGAGGATTGCAGCCTTCTGCATGACACGCACGTGCTTGTCCTTCAGGTGGAGCTTCTCTTTCTTTTTATTATTATTATTATTATTATTATTATTATTATTATTATTATTATTATTATTATTATTATTATTATTATTATTATTATTACTATCGTAATTATCATTTTTATTATTATTTCTATTATTGTTAGTATTATTATTATTATTATTATTATTATTATTATTATTATTATTATTATTATTATTATTATTATTATTGTTATTATTATTATTATTATTATTATTATTATTATTATTATTATTATTATTATTATTATTATTATTATTATTATTATTATTATTATTATTATTATTATTATTATCATAATCATTATTATTATTATTACTATTATTATGATTACTATACCCAATATATTATTGAAGTGGTGGTGATTGTTATTGTACTGGTGGTAGTCTCTAGTGACCGCTGAGCCAGCGACCGCTGAGCCAGCGACCGCTGCAGACCGGCTCCTCCACCAACACGGCCGGGGTTACATCACTCCATGACATCTTCACTGCTTTGTCCCGTTGACACCTCACAAACGATTATGAATAACACTGCATTAAACCCTATCTAAGGTTCACCCGCTTTTTAGTTTATATGGATATTTAATAGTTGGCTGGAACAGCCAAGAGCATTCGGCAGTAGTGTTGATGTCTGGTAGTACACTTATTACTCTTAAATTAATGGCAGGATTAGTAAAATATTTACCTACTTAAATTAATGGTAGGATTAGTAAAATATTTACCTACTTGTACCGGAATATCATATCTACGTACATGTATTATAGTTTGGTTAGCCGAACGGTTCCCCAACGAAAGATAACATTCATAACTAGGACCCTTATTATGTGCATTGTTCATTGAATGTTGTTGATGTTATATGTCATGTTCTTTTAATCGCCTAATCGCACATTCTAATCGCACATTGGTCAAAACCCCTTCAAACTATTATTGCGATGTTATGTATAAGATATTACATATAACACCTAACACATGACACATGACACATGGCACATGGCACATGACACATGGCAGATGACACATGACACATGACACATGACACATGACACATGGCACATGACACATGACACATGACACATGACACATGACACATGACACATGGCACATGACACATGACACATGACACATGACACATGACACATGACACATGACACATGACACATGACACATGACACATGGCACATGGCACATGACACATGGCACATGACACATGACACATGACACATGACACATGGCAGATGACACATGACACATGACACATGACACATGGCACATGACACATGACACATGACACATGACACATGGCACATGACACATGACACATGACACATGACACATGACACATGACACATGGCACATGGCACATGACACATGACACATGACACATGACACATGACACATGACATAACAAGTTATGCTGTTGTCTTGTTGTAGGCAAGTCTCTGCCCGTGCACTGTATCGTGGAGAGCGTGACAGCTCTGGAGGAAGCTTCGTGGCGCCGTAAGGCTCACATTGAGACAGACAGCTACGTCATCATCCCCGTCAACACGGCCTTCCACGAGCTGGTGACTGTGGCGTTGCACCGTCTCAACTACCCCGCGTACCTCTTCAACGCCGCCAAGGGTTGCCTCATCATCAAGAACTGGAAGCCCCTCAGTTTCGATAAGATCAGTGACACCTCTATGAACACTGTTGGCGATATTCTTGGAGAGTTGACCACTGTGGCTACTCTCAAGATACAGATATTCAAGCCAAGGCCGAGCGTGCTTAGCGAAGTCAAGGATAAGCTACTCAAGCTGTTGCTTACTCAGAGCCATGGACTTCTTTTATCGACCGGGTGTCCTTTGGATGAGGTAAGTGCATTACCGCTTGCTTTAGCATGACATTCAAATCAACTAAAACGATCAATTAAATATTAAATATATTGTTTTGATGAACTGATGTATTCTTTCTCGTGTAGTTGTAAATGCTAAGTGTCCATCTATCTTGAGGAACCCCCGATCGTTGAGTGAGTAATATAAGGTAGAGGAGCAACGCAATCGGCAGTTTGTCTACCGCGTTTTACTGCCCAACATACTTTAGTCGGGTAGTAGGAGTTCGCCAAACAATGAGATTACGGAGCTTTCGGCTCTCTTCGCATATCATAGGCGAAGTAGCCGACCAATCAGGCTCCGTCGTCGCGTCGCTTGGCGTGCTCCTACAACCCGACTAAAGTATGCTGGGCAGTAAAACTCGACACAAGTATGTTTGGTATATGCTGCTAAAATCTTCATTAGATAAAAAAAACCTTTCTAGTTTCGTAATTTGTGATAATAGGATTGGCAAACACGACAAGGTTGCATCGCTTCTGGCTATTTAAAAAAACAAACTATTAATTGTATTCAAAGTCAATCAATATCTGATTTAAAATAGTTGAGAAGATTCACCGTAAATACAGACTTTACAAAAACACATCTTTCCATTGTTCAACTATTGTAGTGAGATCTAGTTCTACTGGATTAAATGAAAGCCTCCGCATTTCCTCACAGTACCCCGTATATTCGCCAGCCCATTTAACCCCAGACATCTTTGATGTTAATAATACATAAAAGTAATCTTATTATGGGAAGATTCTGAGTCTGTATTTTCTTAGTTATCTCCCAGGAATTGTGTAGGCTTAAGCTAAACCCTTCTTAAAGCAATACTTATCATTAGAATTTACCCGTCCCTAGTTCATGTGAACATAACCCGACCCACTCAAAGGTAAAACCCCCTCTAGCATTGTAAGTTGTTATACGTACAACATGAGATATTCACTCACGGGAGCCACATAGCAACAGTCAATTGAGAAACACGCATACAGGATTTAACTAATTGTCTTAATGAAGAGAGAGAAAGAGAGAGAGAGTGAGAGAGGGGAGAGAGAGAGAGAGAGAGAGAGAGAGAGAGAGAGAGAGAGAGAGAGAGAGAGAGAGAGAGAGAGAGAGAGAGAGAGAGAGAGAGAGAGAGAGAGAGAGAGAGAATCAGAGTTATAAATTGTCGTGAGAGTTTGTTTTAAAAGAAAAAGTTTAAGCTTGAAATGACAAACATTTTTGTATAGAAAGTGGTGAAAGATATTTGGATCAATAATTGAGTGCAAGTTGGTGGTTTTGTATTGTGCCAATGATTAGCCTTGATTCAAGAATCATGAAACCATTGTTTTATAAACTCTGGAATTGGGCATCCCGTGAAACATGTAGGTAATGTCCAATACTACGATTTGCTTGACAGGCGATTGAAACTCGATTCAGATTCCGACCCTATCAGTAGGCAATGGGTTTCTTGTTGCAACTGAAATATAATTTTAAGTTATTATTCGAAAGGGGGATTTCAAGAAAATTCAGTTTCTTTGTTATTTTTGAAGCAGCCTACTTTAAATAAAATACAATAAATAGCGGTTTTGGCATTGTATTTAACGTCACCTTCACTCGGACATAGAATGTATTCTTTGGTCTACGTCTGAACTGAACTATAGCATGTCAAAAGAGGGTACGAACTTTAATTGAAACCATTTAGGACAAAATACTTAAATATCTTAACACTCAGTTCTTAAACTTTGCCATACTCGAAACAATTACATCAAGAGATTGATGTTAAATTATAATTTCCATAAGAAATATTACATTACCTCTACACTTTTGTGCTAAAATGTAAAGGTACGGGGAGGGGGGGGGGGGGGGGGTACTCAAAATTAACCGGAATCGCGTTGTGGGGTGCGGAGCTTCCGTAGTACGCGGTTCTCCCGCTAGGAGAGCGTAAAGCGTCTCCTCCCGAGTCAGTCTGCCAAGCGGCGTCGTTTGGCAACATTGTATTTGGCCTTTATGAATTTTTTCTTGAAACCTGTTTCACCTGTTCTTCGTTGTATCAAAAAAATTCGCGCAGTTGTAAATTAAATCAAAAAATTTGCGCAGTTGTGCTTCAAGATGGATGGACAACGCTCCATTGAAGAGATCGAGAAGAGCGAATTTTATCGAAAGATCGGAACATTTGGGATGAGAAGGGTCGCTGCAAAGTTTATGCTTTGGCTCCTGACACCTCAACAAAAATGGAGTCGCTTGGAAACATGCCGTGCTTTGAAAGAACAGTCCCAAACCGTCCCATTTGTTTTCCAAGATCGGTTATTATTTTTTGTTTTTACGAAAAGCAGGCGAAACTTCACGAAAAAATCCACAAAGGCCAAACGCAACCTTCCCAAGCGACGCCGCTTGGCAGACTCGGGAGGAGTCGCTTTACGCTCTCCTAGCGAATTCACAATTGTAATCCAATACACCTGTTGAAATCCCGGGGTGGGAGGTGGCCTACACACCCACTGACTGGGTAGGCATAGATTATCTTGGTGATTTTATTGTGAATTTTTACACACTGTAAAAAATAGTAGGCCCTAACTTGAAACATAAACATGCCCTTAACTTCATGATATGAATCAAAATGATGGGTTGTGATTGGGCTCTGTTATACAAACAGGTAGGCTATGCCTAGGCCTAGGCCTAGGCAGACCTGCTACGCCAAGCTTGAAAAATATTGATTATGAAATGGATTTGGTCAATCCCACGAATGAGAGGCCTAGGCCCTACCGTACCTAGGGCTAAGGTAGGCCCTACCATACCTAGGGCTAGGGTAGGCCTACAGTAAGACCTACAATCATGCACTAGGCCTAGGCCTACATTTTACAAATAGGCCTAGGTGGATTAGCTCCTGATCCTTACAGTAGACAACATTACTGTGCCTGCATTGTTGTTAAGGGTCTAGGCCTAGGCCTACAAGAAGATATGTAAACAAAATATGATTGTACTGAGAACGTATAGGCCTATTAGGGCCTAGGCCTACGTGTCTTTTGATGAACACAGAGTAGAGACTTCCAAATGTGCGGCAGGGCCTGCCACTAGGCAAAATGTGAGGTTAGGTTAACCTCCTAGGCCTAGCTCGCTCGAGTCTAGAGGTTATTGTATAGTAGAACTGAATTCCACTAAAACAAAGCTTGGCCCAGAACAATTCAATCATATTATTATTATTATATTAACAATAACTAAACGTTGTACTTACCGAAATATCAGGCCATCGACGGTTAGATCTCGATGCAGGCATGGTCAACTACGCACTCCGCGATGCAGCGGAGCCTAGTGACGCAGTTTGCACAACCACTGAACACTGTTCCGTTTCCGTCTGCCGCTTTGATACGCGCGCGTATTCAAAGATCATGTTCAAATTTGCAAAGATTAAAGACGTTTTGGTTGATGGAAAGAAGAGGATGCGGCTTATATGTAATGTGCATACTATGCATTAATTATGCTTCTTCAAAATTATAGGTCTTTCTTAAATCTACCCGCTTTATATTTTTTTAATTAAAATTTTACAAAAGTCACTGTTTTTGTTTTTAATATTTCCAATTTGAAGAAGGTGCTATTTATTTTAATTTTATATTATTCCATTTCTTAAAATTTAATAAATAAAACACATCAAAAACCATAAAGTTGGTAGATTTTAAAAATACCAAATTATTACTACCTTCACAAATCAACGTTGACACATCGATAAACTTCAGCAATGCTGGATGCGACTAAATGACTAAAGCTGTGACTAAAGTAAAATGTCTATTTTGACGGTCAAGTGTCTAATTTAGGGCTTAAATATAAATATAACTAAAATTAGACGCTTTTAGTTTAACCAAATTAGTCACTTTAAAATAGTCACTCTTTTAGACACTTAAAACCGACTGTTTGCTAAAAGAGTGTTTAAAATATAAATTTGGTGTCTAATTTTTACTTCAAGTGACTAAAATTTAAACACTGCACACAAAGATGACTAAATTGGTGTCCAAAACGGTGTCTTCGTGACTAAATTTTAGTCATCTGTTGTTAGAGTGTACGTGAACCTCAATTCACAGAGATTACATCGGACAGTTGAAGGTCATTGTCGTAATCATCCCTACCCCCCCCCCCCCCCCCCCCCCTCCCACTCCCTCTCCCCTGCTGCTTTACAGAGAAGATATCAATCATTGGAGGTCACTGTAAGTCCCCCCAGCTGCTTCACAGAGAAGACAGTGGTCAGTTGAAGGCTTGAACCTTGACCTACCGATGTCTTCTCTTGAACGGATGGTCCATATTCCATATTTCAACTTGAAACGGACTCTTCGTTTGACCGCTAACGCGAGACAGAAAAACAAAACAGAACGAGAATCATATAAGTAGAATGAAGACGCTCGCTACGCTCACTTAAAATTATTTTATTGGCAACCTATATTCTACACACAACTACTTCTGCGGACATAAAGCCCCGACAAACGTGATGCAAATATTGTGACGAAAGGATAGTTCTATATTTTGAAGATTTTTTCTATTTACCCATTGAAGTTGTAAAGGGGTTCTTGGTAAGGGTTGGCAGAGTCAATAAATAGGGTGAGGGAACTCTCCCCCTCCCCCCACACACCCGCCCCATAATTCGACCGCAGCCTTTGATGCGCCTTGTTACTCCCGATAAAGCTCAATGGAGTCGGTAATAGAAGTGGCAATTGACCCAAAGCGGGCCCTGAGTGCTCCATAAATCAACTCTTGTCACTCAAATAACTGTTTAATTGTATTCGCCACAAGATAGAGGGAGTTTATACAAGAACACGTGTTTATGGGTTTGCAAAATATTAATATTATGATGTCACAAACATATATTTACGATTCACGTTATCACTTTTCGATAGTCATTTGAGACTTTTTATTTGCATTAGCTATTTGAACATATTGGAGATTTTCGTAAACAATTTTTATACTTGTTATAATGTTTTATTTTTTATCTATCTAATATTTCAACATGTATGGCAGTGAATGTTACATATAACTGCATATTTTGTTGCATCACCACGCACTGGCATTCTTAAAATGACATATTGCATATCTAATAACGTTTCTATGAAAACCTTGAACGTGAAAAGTGCATATAAAGTTATCAAATTGCAATGCATTTTAATACCGTCTTCAATAAATAATTCAATACAATTTTACATCAATAACGTTTTTATATTTTCATTACTGGAAACTTCTGTTACTTTTTCGGTCGTTTACTACAGATGTTCCACATTTTCGAACATACAAATCTGATATGTAGTAACCATTACCAACCTGTATGCAATAGTTACCAACATCTTCCACCGACCAACACTTGTCACATACAAACCCATAGATAGCACTGAGTGAACGCCTAAACGTATGTTGATAATGACGAGTGTGTATTTATAAAATGTAATTGCAATCAGATCTGGCTTATCGTACTTACGACCCAGAGAGAAAAACAAATTGCTTTTCAGATGCATCGGATAATCTGTTAATTGTGAGCATGTATTATTTTAATTGATTTCATTAAAACAGTATTGGAGGATCAACGCACTGTGTGTCTATCCCGGGACATGGCGGCCATTTTTTGGTTTCGAAACAATTACATCAAGAGATGTGAAATTATGACTAACATTAGAAATACTACATAACCTCTACACTTCGAAGCTAAAATGCAAGTTATAAGAATTAATAAACATACTCAATAGTTTACTGTGAATGTATAAAACACCTTGGAATTGCTAAAATATATAAGAATTTGGCGTACAAAAATGCATTAACACAGATCAATAACAAAATGAAAGTTTCTACTTTTCTATGAACAAGGGTTTCTATGAGGTTAAAATAAAAAAGATTTTTATTCTCTGGAAACTTTCAAAAAGTTAATATTTCCGGAAAACCATCATATGTAAGAAAACAAAACCCAGACCTGTTAGAGAGATAGTATAGCAATTTACCCCGAAATACCATATTATTAGGGGATGCATACGATATAATCCTCCGTTTGTTACAATCATTTTAAAGCAATTGAAAGTAAATTTAACCTACAGAATATTTGTTTCGCGCTGGGTTCGTGAACATGAAAACAAAACACTAGAGTCAACACTTCTGAAACTTAATCAATTGCACAACTCTCATGCTTGCACTAGACTAAAACAACGACGCAGCCGCTAGTTAGTTAATTATTGCAAATACCGCGGCCAGAATCTAATCAGATCCTCTTTGTATTGTGTATTTTGAACACTCCGCTTAAGGCTATGTCTGCGTTATTAATAGTTCAATAAGTTATTTGGTAAGGTTTCAAAATCAAACGCACATTTCATCGTTTTGTTACGAGTGTTCAAAATATAGAGAGCTAGAGCAAAGCGGTTAGTATTTTCTCCCATTTCTTAAAAGAGACGTGAAGAGAAAATCACAAATACTTTTTTTATTTTCATGAAAATAATGTGACTATACCTGTATCGTCAAAATACGCATACATATATCTGCTAGTGAGTTACACACGTTTACAGTTATTTCTTCCCAGCCCAATGTCGTCATCAATTGAATGGCGGTTGGAATTCAACACACAGGTTCACTCGCCAGCTAGCGAGCCAAGTAGCAATAGCTCGATACCTTAGGGACCTAAAGATTTCTAGAAAATAAAAATACTGTAGTATATACGTAGTAAGTAGAGACGTTTGTTTTTCGGAATCCGCGATAAAACGAAATTCATTATTTGTGGTGTAAGAACTTTTTTTTTGACAGATGTCGGCATGTTGGCCGTGAATGATAAGGAATCAAATCGCGAAATAACACCATATTATTTTAATAACGCGAATTGAGTGTTGAAATAGCGAAATAACACCATTTTAAGCATTTTTAACTATTTACAGTAAAAATTGCATATTTTACGTAATAATTACTACTTTTGACCCTAAGTCGGTTAAACAGTTTAGTCTCAAACTGTTAACCAACCACATTTTGGCCGATGGAAAAGTGGTTTGCAGCGTTGCTGGTAGATAACGTTGTTCAAAATAAAGCGGTGTGAAGCGAGTGAAAATTTCCGTTGCTTTGAAACTTCCTGATTTCTCCATTTCCATTATAAAAATAAGACCGAAATAACACCACATTTTGGTTAAGAATAAAACGATTTTTTTTTTTTTAAATAAAACCATTTTCAAACACCTCTAGTAGTAAGTCATCTGATCTTAATGAAATCACATCAGTTAGTGCATGTGCACCGTACGCTTATCATTACTAAGGAGAATATTGTTATTATTTGTATTATTATTGTTGTTCTTTTTGTTGTCATTATTACAGCTTTAACATTCCTTGCCCTGCCCACAAATATAACTCCCCGCACTTCTCAAAGAGTTCATACGAATAAATTGCCTCGCCTCCTACCCCCCACTACCCACTCTCAGCGGAAACCCCTCTTCCGTCTTTCGATCTAACCTCCAGATAAGACCGAAGATTGCGATGCTTTTGTGCCCAGTACCCTATATTTTGTAGTATGACGCATTCTTGCATCGTGCAGCAATGTTACTCATCTCAACTGACAGAACGGAAGGACAAAAAAAAAGAAATACAATATTGGAAATATGTGTCAAGTTCGTTTTAATGCTTTTATGTAGTATCACGGAAATTCCATTTTAGTGTGATACTTTGCCTGAAACTGTATATATTTCTTGATATTTGCGTGATCGCAACTATAGAGATGTTTGAAGTTCTTATTGGAGTCAGCTATTTCGTAACATGAGCAGTGGTGTATTCATAAAATATTAAGTGCCTATAGGCGGTCGAATTTGCGTGTGCACGGGGTGGTTGGGGGGGGGGGGGCGATGGCGATTGTGCGGGAAATGATTTTACAGAAATTTAACCTGAATACATGAAGACGTTGAGGTAACATAGTTTTTCTCAATTATAGACATTGTGAATACTACATGGGATGCGTTCTTGAAATTTAGACAACAGTCCTGTGAAAAAGCGCCTAGGCTAGCCTAGCCTCCAAATAAAAGTGCCTAGGCGGCGCCTGAACCCGCCTAAGCTCAAATACTGCACTGTGCATGAGAGTACTTAAGTTGGAACAGCTTTACTAATATGCATCCACGCACGTATGTGTTCCTGAAAGACAAATAAACTGAATGTATTAGAATGTGCGCAGGGTTAGGTAAGATGTCAATGCGGGTTTATTAATACGCACGGTTCAATAATTTAAATCCTCCAACAGGGAAACTCTATTCTATTCCGTGTACTTAAACCTTTGGGTTTCTATGTAGAAGGGTATTAAAGCGGTGCCCCCAAGACTCAGCAAGCGAATCAAATTCGTTCATCCAAGATAATTCTTACAATATACCTCGTTTGGAGGTGTTTGAGACATATGCAGGGAACAATGGAGGTGAGTTGTAGAGGGGGGGGGGGGGGGTTTGCTTCAAACTCTGCAACCTGCATGTTCAGCATCACAGGGGAGGCCCAACAGGGCATATTTACTCATTGCTTTTTGGAAATCATTCTACATTAATTAAATGTTATTAATTTGTTGAAGATATGTGTTTACATTCGTTGAAATAAATGTTTTCACTATCACTATTTGCCAACCAACATTTTGAATCTTTAAAAGTAAATCTTATTCGATGAATACAGAAATTAAACAGATTAAAAAAATGATGAAACAGCATACTTTTGTATGTAATGGATATAAACTTATTAGAAAATTACAGTTTCGCAAACAGTATGTCGATAAACTTCTGTCTTTTCTTCGTGCATTTCGAAAAGCAGTTGTTAGTGAAAACGATGTATAGCAAAAATAATATTATATGACTATCCACGCACCTCTCAATAACACAGTGTTTACATTATTATATTGTTGTTATTATTATGTCGTTGTGCAGGGAACGAGCAGAACACTCCGGAGCAAAGCCTACTGGCTGTATTGCGTTCTCTGTGTTGCCATAGTGTTTAGTGGATGACCCTCTAAGAAAGCTCTCGGCTCGTTTATGCAGCGAACACTCCTGAGCAAAGCCTACTGGCTGTATTGCGTTCTCTGTGTCGCCATAGTGTTTAGTGGATGACCCTCTAAGAAAGCTCTCGGCTCGTTTATGCAGCGAACACTCCGGAGCAAAGCCTGCTGGCTGTATTGCGTTCTCTGTGTCGCCATAGTGTTTAGTGGATGACCCTCTAAGAAAGCTCTCGGCTCGTTTATGCAGCGAACACTCCTGAGCAAAGCCTGCTGGCTGTATTGCGTTCTCTGTGTCGCCATAGTGTTTAGTGGATGACCCTCTAAGAAAGCTCTCGGCTCGTTTATGCATCGAACACTCCGGAGCAAAGCCTACTGGCTGTATTTCGCTCACGTCCTCCTCTTCTCTATCAACTCAGCTGTAATTTCTAGCCTGATAATTCTTCTCTATGACGGTTTAATCCCAGTGAACTAATCCTAGTTAGAATTCTTCCCACCAACCACTTTATTGTTCAGAAATCATCAAAATTTACTGCTTTGTTTCCTTGAAATTACGTTCGCCTATAGTTTGCCTTGAACACGAGATCACCCTGGCTAGGGTCACGTGATCAGTGCAGACTAGACGATGTGACAATAACTAACTGATGCTATATACAACTCCAAGATGCTTTATCGTAATAATTATAACTTGACGCTTATTTTCAAGCCAAATATTGACGCACGATTTATGTATATGACTGAGACACCGCGAAATTCGATAGTACCAAAATATATAGGAATTATTATTTAATCTTAATTTTTAACATAATTCAAATCCCACATGTGCAAATTAATTAGAGAAGACTGGATGCAAACATTAAGAAATATACAGAATACATAATACTGTTATACAAATTCAGTTACAATGACAAATATTCAAACGTGAAGTAAAATTGTATAAACGGAATAAAATACATACACATACACAATCATCTTTACCAGCTATAGCTGTATAGTAATGAAGAGACATACTCAATTAATTAAATTGAAAGTAAAGATAAAATTATATACACAAATTGAATTGTATAAAATTACATCAATGTAAGTCATTTCGGTCACAAAATGATGCAGATGAAGGAAAAGGAAACCGTATTCACACTCCATGAAATTGGGGGTTGGTGGGACCCCCCCGGGGGGGGGGGGGGGGGGAGAATTTCCAGTTCTCTCTACTAGCCTCCCAGACAGACTTATTTTCTAATTGATCTACCATATACTGCTTTTAATTTTTCTCATCATTTAACCGTTCTTATTAATAGTACAATTAATAAAAATAAAATAATAATAATTTTAATATGAGAAATAGGCCACGGCCGTAAACATATGAGACATAAAAGTAGATCATATTATTATTTACGAAGTGCTAAGAAACTGGAAAATATTAATAGTGAACTTAGGCCCGGTTTTTCAATGGGTTAACGGGTCGTTAAAGGGGCCGTTAGCTGACGGTCCGTAGGCCGTAACCCTATAAACCCTATGCAGATAACGGACCGTTACGGCCCCGTTAATGACCGATTGAAAAACCGGCCCTTACTATTTAAGAAAGTAACCAGTGGCGTTAAATATGGTAAGCCTATATACAGTGCATTGAAATACTCGACATTACGTCCGCAGAACACGTAAACACCGATATTGAAGCTTACGTATAATTTAAACTATTAACGAGTGAAGATAAATAAGATACACATTTAAATACTGGATATTACGTAAGCTTTTTTGTAATCCACAATAATTTACCACACATCAATTTTTAACGCAGAAGAAATGTCAGTCATAAGAATACAAAAATGGTTAAGTTCTAAATTTACATACATGTAGGTCTATACGTAGATTGTTTGTCACACTTCGTATGTACGACTTAAAAAAAATGATTTAAAATTCTATTTTGAGTCTCTAAAACCATGTTACCTTTCTAAACTGCCTGTTTGAAACACATTTCCAACAAGAAATCAGCATTGTATTAGTTGCAGTGTCGTTAATAACTCCCTTCTGTCAGGTTTACAACAGTGTTGAGCCCCGTGTGGCATCTCTTAGAGTAGACGTACAGTACTAGGATGTATTTTCTCCTTTAAGAATTACGATAGGTTCTAATTTGTTCGTTAATCCCGGCGAGATTTTTATGGTTGAACCAGCTAATTTACGATTGACGCTAAAGTGGGGAACGCGTCTTACCTATTTATAAGACTATTAGGTGGAGATTAGTCTGTACCGGTAGTTTATGATATACTACCTGAAAAGCAAACAGCTTCCTCCGAGAACACGCTTTAACCAATTTTTATCAAACCACTACACATTAGAGCTAATACCACCTGAAGCGCAAGATTTATGCACTGATATAAGCTATTTGCTTAGGATTAATACACATAGATGTGACCTCAAATGTAAATTTCATTTATCTGGAAACACTTCCCCTTAATTTAACACTGCTTGTTTGATATAAGACGTTTGGTTTAAGCTTGTCAGAAACTAAGCGGGCAATAAAGTTAATTTTTATGAATTATTGTGGGGCTGAGGATGAAGGAAGTTACCCACGCGTGATGTGGGTGTCTACTGTCTAGTGATAGAAGTAGTCCAAACTAAGAAGGGTGAACTGAATACATTGTTAGAATGTATTCACGATGACATCGATTGAAGATTGATTAATGAATTGATTGATTGCCATTTAGTGGTGACACTTTAATTGAATTAGTGACCGAATTTGACTTTAGTTGAATAATATTTAATTCGCTGACTAGTTTTAAGGAATTGATTGATTGGTTGATTGATTGATTGATTTGTTGATTGATTGAATGCTTGATTGATTGCCACCCCCACAGCTGCTACATATCTGTGTCTGGTTCCAGGTAACGCTGTCCTATCTGTGCCGCAGCCCCCCCATATCCCCCGGATCGCAGCCGATGCCTCCGGAGCCCACCGAAGAATGCCGCCGCAAGTTCGAACAGTGGTGGGCTATGCAACTAACCAATCAGCAAGCTGCTCACA
Source organism: Isoperla grammatica (assembly GCA_945910005.1). Classification (NCBI taxonomy): domain Eukaryota; kingdom Metazoa; phylum Arthropoda; class Insecta; order Plecoptera; family Perlodidae; genus Isoperla; species Isoperla grammatica. Next base: position 4,267,757 of record OX246745.1, read on the forward strand.
GTCACGTGATCCCCCACCACTCGCCGGCGGTGTCGCGGTACAGTCCCGTCGAGAACCATTCGTCCAGCAAGCTGATGGACAGGCCGTCGTCTATGGTGGAGGGTGTACACCCCGCATTGCAGGTACTAAAGGTGGTTCCTCCCTAAAGGTGCGTCCACACTAGCCGAACGAACACCGAACGAACTCCGAACACCGAACGCTCGGTTAGTGTGGACGGAGGCAAATCGAAGGGGAACCAAACGTTCGGTTCCCCTTAGGTCGGGATTCGGAGTGTGTCGGTACATCAAAGAAAGTTCGTCAGACAGCGAACTACGGATCACCTCCGATTCCGAACGTTCGTAGTTAGCACCAAATGGGGACCGAACGAAGACCGAACGAACTCCGACACGGAACTTTCGGAGTCGGAGTTCGTTCGGTCTTCGTTCGGCTAGTGTGGACGCACCTTAAGAAACTGCACCCTGCCAATCACTAACCTCAAAGGAGGCGACGTTATTGTGTAGATAATCGATGTCAATCATCCATATTATTCAAGAAAGCACTCACTCACCTTCTCCGCCGGTACCGACAGCTACAAACTCCACGGACAGTAACTTTGTAACTGTGTGCATTATCTTTAACTTTATTTTGTTTTCGATTTTTTAATTTAACGGTACGGAGAACGTATTTGTACCAATAAAATGTATTGTTTGATAAATTAGTTTGTTTCTCTGTGTCCGACTAACATCGAGTCTCTTTCAGACGGTGTCGAACCAGTATCCCACTCAGAAGACTCGCATGAGGACATCGTTTGACCCTGAACTGGAGCTGCCTAAGCTGCAGCGCTGGTTCGCCGATAACCAGCACCCAAGTCGCCAACAGGTAATATATCCATCTCTCTATGCTTTACATGTAGACTAATGTCGCATGATCGAAATAGCCATCGATGTGTAGACGTCCTTGGGGATTATCACCGCTTAGTGATAATAATTAACAAAAATTCTATCAATAATACAATCGAAAGTAATAATCCTCAATAAGAAACATTAGGATGCGTCGATAATTTAATATTCATGGGTTGCACGTACGTCACGTCTGTACCATGTCAGCTGCGACAAGGTGATTTAAAACACGGTACGAGCCTCATGACAAGAAATTAATAAGAAGGTAGCTGGAAGCTAGTTCTTGAGGATGATTTGAGGGCAGGAGTTCTGGTGCTCAGTGCCTCATGTTGACTGGACGTCCGCACTAAGCTCGGCATCAATATGGTCGCCTTGGGGGAGGGGCGGACCAGCCCCGTGTTGAGCAGTAGTGGGATAGCGTCCGGGAGTGGGAGCTAAGTGTCAGCCCGACCAATAAAGTCAGACTTTCAACTTTTATCTTAGACGCTAATGTTTGCTTCAGATCCAGCACTACGTGAAGGAGTTGAACAGCCTAGAGTCTCGTCGCGGCCGCAAACCTCTGGATGTCAACAACGTGGTCTACTGGTTCAAGAACGCCCGGGCAGCTCAGAAGCGAGCCGAGCTGCGCCAGACTCCGGGGGGGTTGATGGGCCTTAACGGCTACAGCTCGGCCAGTCACAGCCCCCCCATCTCTGGGGGCAGGGGGCCCCTCATGAGCCCCCACTCGGTCAATGCCCATCACATGTACAACTTGCAAGAGCAGGTAGGTCCTTTGAAACGGATTTTATGGCCACAAATAGCAGTAGTAACTATAGTTTTTTATCAGAGTGGTCCTTTGCAAAAAAGGGTCTAATTAAAATAGCTGTTTTGATATAAGGAAAGGTCTTTGACACAGTGGACGACCGGAGAACTACTAGTGGGCGATCATCCGATGCTAAACCGAACATAGAATATATTTCCGCAAAAAGGGGTTGTTTGTTACTCGGACACATATCAGTTTCTTTGCCTTACTTTTCAGTTTGAATCCAAGAAATGCAATGGCCGACTAGAGAAAGCTAGGCTCTATTAATTATTCAACTTGGTAACACCGAACTAAAACTATTATGTGGCGTTTCCCTTTTTACCACCTTACGAAGTAATATTATTATATATATTACATATATTTATATATAAGATTAAATACAATGTAATGTGACTGACATACTTCACCGAAGATGTCACTCATGCACATAACGATGATTCCATCATATACATGATTACATATTATAAACGAATGTTTTAAGTTCGATTCACGATTAACGTTCTCGCCTTAAATTCTATAATACTAGAATATTACGTTAGAACAAGAGACTGCGTAGGCTGCATCGTGAATATGAAAATATGGACACCAAACATTACTTTTGAATGTGTCTCATGGTTACTATAGTCTTATATCCACCCCAGATCCTTATTTATTGCCCCTTCTATGCTCTCTGTTTCAACGACTATCAACAGATTCCTGGCGTTATTTCATTCATTCGTAAAAGTAGTAATCCACTTTGTAGAATGCACATAGCTCGTAGTCATGCCCGATGTGTTCACAGAATTCTAATACACTGTTTAAATTGATGTAACCATTTTTTTCAATTTGTTCCATAAATTGCGGTTATTTACTGAGATTGATCATAGATCATAGATTATGTAATAGTCGAGTGACATAATATGTGACAAATACCAACCTAAATCTAGTTGCATCTCGTTTTCTGCCACCGGCATTATGATAATGCTATGAGTTCGTCTGTTGGCAGGCGTTATGCACTCGTGCAGTCTCGTGCACTCGATGCAGTGTGCAATAACAAGTACGACCCAGGAAATTCCGCGGTGAATTCCGTTGAAATAGACCACGTGGAGCAACCGTCTCTTCTGATTATTGAATTTATTGAAATTTACCCGCCCGAGAGCGGGAAGGCCAATGTAGGGCACAAATTGCCCTCTGTAGCCATGTACAAAGTAGGACTTAAAAACTAGACTAAGGTATAATTACTAACTAAGAATATAAAGTTTCAAAGAGGGTTTCAAATTGTAAAAACACATTAATAAAGTAGTAAATTTTACAGCTCACATTACTTTTTACGGCGTGGCTAGTTAGTATACAATACACAAACAAGTACATGGAAAATGAAATAATTGTGCTGCTGTTGTTGTAATGAAATGTATGCTGTTTTTTAACCGTTCGCTGAAAAAATTTAGTTGTAAATAATCTGTCAACTAATTTGATCAATTGTTACCCTCGTTTCAGACCAGCGACGCCTCTGAGAACGACGTAGGAGTGACGTCAGATGCAGAGGACGACGAAGAACTGCCCGCTAGTCTGCCCGAAGAGGTTCCTCTCAGTCTTACCACTAACGACAAGTCTCCTCACACCCCACCAGTAAGTGTTGAACACGTCTCTGAAGCATGATGAACCGCGTACCGACCTATAGCCAGGAGACTTACGTGAGCTTTGTTTGCAGCTCGACGGCATCAAACAAGAACCCCCAGACGCTCACAACAACAACAACACCATCAGCAGCAAGGAAGTCGATGATCTTTCAGACGAAGACGACGAAGACGATGAGGATATTGATGAGAGGAAAGAAGATCATGGCTCCTTCAGGACACCCAGTCCCACCGACATGATAGTTGCTCGGCAGCCTTCCAGTGGTCCTCTAGCCGGCTTTCCTCTTGTCCCCAACTCCATGTTCAGTCACAGCATCATGTATATGTCTCACTACATCCCCGGCCTCGGCCATAACATACCCAACAACTCATCCTCGTCATCCCAAGGAATGAACTTGTCTGCTATCGACGAGCGACGGAAACGTAACCGAACCTTCATCGACCCTGTGACCGAAGTGCCCCGTCTTGAGCAGTGGTTCACCATAAACACTCATCCCTCGCATAACCTCATACTCAAGTACACGGAGGAGCTCAACAGAATGCCATACAGGCAAAAGTTTCCGCGGTTGGAGTCAAAGAACGTACAGTTCTGGTTCAAGAACCGCCGCGCCAAGTGTAAGAGGCTTAAGATGTCCCTGTACGACGGACCTCAGTCCACTCCTCCTCTAAGTCACCCACACATGGGATACGGGGGCAACAGGGAATAAATGTTATGTACATTATTTGTTTGCATGTATACTAAATGTTAAATATGTTATGTCAAGTAAGATATACCAAAGATTTAACATAAACTTTATAACAGTATAAGTGAGAATGAAGCTAGTTAGTCGATGGTGATTCTGATTTTTAAACCGTCTTAATATGTATAAGGCAAACCTACAAAACAGTATTTTATCATCAGAAGTGCTTCATGTGTTATTGTTTGCAACATAACTTATGTATGTTGATTCATGTTGTGCTAAGGGCAGTCAGTATTTTACTCGTAGAAAACATTCTTTCCGATGTTGTTTGTTAATTTCTTGATAGTATTGCCAGTTTCCCAATGTTTTCAACTCAATCCCAGCGACGTTCGTGTATGCTATGTAATGTTGGGTAAACACTGTAAACTCATAAATGCAAATTATGTAGTGATATATAAAATAAACTCGTCAGAACGTAATTCACATTGATTTAAGTTTGGCATCGCCAAATTGAAGTCCAGAAGTAAATAACCTGATCCTGACATCTTTGGTCCTATTTCCTTATCACCCTCAGCCTCTCACTCTATGTTAAAATTTCTCTAAAATGCTTTTGTTTATAATGTTCACAAAGTAAACCAAAATGTGTCCTCCCCTAGATATTGTAGTCGTCTTTCTTTTCTATGAATGTTCAATGCATAATATTTCCGTTGTTCAAGTGTTCTTATTTATGTGTGAAAAGTGTTGGTGTGTTGCAACAACATTAGTTACAAAACAGCAAAGCATCTACGAAATAATAGTAATACTAATACAGTAATAATTGTTGTAGGAAACCTGTGCAGGGACAATCCATCTCCCTCTTCAGGGTGCTAATTATGTATTGCGGTATTGGGAATCGTTGGGAAGGAATGCCCGAGGGCTGATAGTATGACTCAATCCCAGCATTCGCTTTATGACTGAGGAAAACCTCGGGAAAACCCTGAAGTCAGGACTGCCGGTGGCCGGTATCGAACCGGCGACCTCCCGAATCCCGAAAGTCTCGCGTTTTACCGCTGAGCCTCATACAACTTCCAAAGTTAAAAAGCCTCAACGCGAACCGGGAATCGAACTTTGGACTTTCTGCATTGGAAGCAGGAATAAACCCACTTTAGAGTACCAACACTAAAACAATTAAAACACCAGTTCAGATATTTCGAAATAGAGTCAAGAATACATATAGAAAGACTATATTTACTTTCACTAACTATACCACGGGAGTCAAAGCGGCCTAATGCAAATCGGCTTGGCCTGCGACCTGATAAGGCGTGATATACACTTGAAAGCGCTTTATGTCAAAACGGCTTGGAGAAGCGCACCAACACCTCCAAAGCGAGCCAGTATACCTTGATACACGGCTAGCTCGCGTCACGCAACTCGATCATTACCTACCGAAGAATCATGGCGGTTGCTAATGGAAATCATAGGAATAGTAGTTTCTGTTATACATAGTGGGAGCTGGCTGTGAATCCAGTTTCAAGTCGCCTTTTAATAGGCCGCTTCGGATCACTGTGTACTAGCTCAATTCGACTTCACTTAGCTCACTGTCTTGCTGTGATATACATGATGCATGTGCCAGGGTCCCAAAAGTATGTTGGCCTCGGGGTTCCTAAGATGAAGAGGTGGCTCTTTTGGTAGGCCCGTTGCTTCAGCTGTCTCAGTTGTCCCTCTAAGCCTATAGTGTGGTAGAATAGCTCGAAAGCAGCACTCTACCATTCCTAGAGTTGTTAGTAGGACCCCGTCCTCCTCCACCCCTCCCCCTCCCACCGCCAGCGCTCACCTTATGAAGGAAAACCGATATCAGAATTGGTGCCTCGTGTGCTGCCGCTCAGCGTTCGATAAGAGACTCCTGGCCAGTTCTGTTGCCCTGATCGCTCTCATCCTTCTCTATCGACTCGTCTATGTCACCGAGATAGCAGCTGCTTGTATGTAGCTCTACCCCCCCTCCCCCCTCCTACGCTCTCGTATTCCCTCCCACTGATTCAATCAATCCATTGACACAGTTCTCTCTCCTGCGTTTGAGATATCATTCCATTTTAGCAGGCAAACATACAGACAATTATTAAATGCACGTACAGACAGCCAGGTAGATATCGATAGGTATTCAGGATTAACAGAGTTATTATGTATGTCAGCAGTCAATTAGACCGACATACGGACAAATTAGCAATCAGCTGGACATTTTCAAAGTGGATTAACCGCCGATGGCTTATTTTAATTGATGCTTAAGCTCATTGTGTGATCTGCAATAGGTCCCAATAAGTGCTACTGTAGTTCCATTCAATTAATTGGATGCGTTATTACGTTCAAATCATAATTATGAATATAAAAGCAATTGATTTTAAGACGAGTCACATAGATTCCTTTCACATACCTTACTTTGTTTTTGGATTGATACAAATTCCCTTGATGACGCCCATTTGCGAAGAAATAGGGTGGGCTACTGGCTAAAAGGGTAATTTTTTCGGGGGGCTTTCAGGGCGTAGACAGGTAATGGCATCAAAGAAAATAAGTTATTTGTCGTAACTACTTTGTTTCCACAACAATGTATTGTAAACAAAAGCACAGCCACGCGTAATGAGGGAATAGTGGGGGCCCACTAAGGTATGGGCCCTAAGGCCCCGGTAAGTCTAGCTACGCTAAAGTGACCCTGACATACAAAGCTAAGTCCGGTCGTCATAAGTGTAAAACCTTCAGAAGGAAATGTCGCTCCACGCGGTCTATTTTATTGAATACGCCGCGGGACTTCCTGGTTCTGGTTCCTGCTTGTTATTGTCCACTGCATGGAGTGCACTAGCCGTGCTTGGAATGTGCCCCGAGTCTGACACGCCTGCCAACAGGTTAGCTGATAATATCACTACACTAACGGATGTAGAGATCAAGATGAAATTGTCATATTTATTTACTAAATAATCAATTAAGCTATCATAACTAATTAATCAAAGTTTTTATATGGGAATCGATATTTCACCCACTTCCCAACGCCCGATCGAGCTGAAATTTCTCACACAGTCGTATTTTCTACATGACAATATATGAATCTATTATCAGATTCACTAATTAATCAATCCATCATAATTAATTAATTAAACACTTAGCTTCATATGGGAAATTAGTCACAGCTAGTGAGGATGGGCCAACTAGTTGCAGGCAAGCATCGGATATGTTTCTATGCAGCAAGAATGTCAACACGCTCCACTTGTAAGTATGGTACAACCCCGTGCGGTGAGTCATTCACCATGTACGCATAGGTGCGTTCCCTTCGCGTGGTTCGACCTCACAGTTGATCGGATGGAGTTGGTGCTAGCGCAACTGTTGTTATCTATCACGGTAGGAATTGATTGTTATAATATAATATAATATAATATAATATAATATAATATAATATAATATAATATAATATAATATAATATAATATAATATGATATGATATGATATGATATGATATGATATGATATGATATGATATAATATAATATGATATAATATAATATAATATAATATAATATAATATAATATAATATAATATAATATAATATAATATAATATAATATAATATAATATAATATAATATAATATAATATAATATAATAATGCAGTGCCAGACACTGGCGGATCTAGACCATTCATGGGAGAACTATAGCCCCTTTCTAATTTTATGTATTTATTTATTTATTCATTAACTCATTTATTTATTCATTCATTTATTTATTTATTTATTTATTTATTTGGGGGGCTGGTGTTTTGTTCTGGTGTACATGTAAAGGGCGACTTTGTCGTCGTCATAGCGACGAAGCACATGTTGTCCCCCACTGAAAGAAAGCGGAGAAGCAGGTTGTTGCGGTTGGGCGCAGGTCTAAGAGTATATTATGCCACCTATAGAGACGTGGGTTTGAATCCCCCATAAGGTATGATTTTATTGTAATTGTCCTTCGTCCTCACTCACCCCTCGTCCTCGCGAGTAGCATTACTGCAATAACCGAAGCGTTAAGCCACAACAATTAATATATCAGTCCTCGTAACTGTGATGGAATGCCAATAAACACTAATGTATTTACTTATTTAATACATGGAACCCTATACGTGTGCGTGTGCGTGTGCGTGTGCGTGTGCGTGTGCGTGTGCGTGTGCGTGTGATAAGGGGGAAGTCTTCGCTCTGTTCCCTCCTCTGTCTTGTTATGATCTAATCAAAGCTACGTTTAATCTCAAAGACGGAACCGTAGGAAATCTTTCTAGACGAAATGAAAGCGGATTCCTCCAATTAAATTGCTGAAATAAAAACTTCCTTGTCCCGTTGAAGTATGATTTATATTTAAGCCATATCCACCTATAATGAACAGCTCTTGTCTAAATACTAAGCTTCTCAAAGCTCAAAAAGTTTCAACCGTAAAAAGAAACAAAAATACAGAAGTTGGTGTTTGTGCAAAGGAGAACATAAAGAGATATACAATATTGTGAAATGTGAACGTTGACTTACAAATGAAGGCAATGTTACTCGCTGCAAACCCACGTCCTTGCCAGGAATTTCTGTGTTAGGATTATTTTCACTGTATTGTAGCAATACTTCCTGCTTGCTCTGAGGTCAGTTTTTACATAAAATTAGACTGAACCGTAAATTGAGTCATACTTTTATACTATGTTAAAAAATAAAACAAAGATAGATTATGGACGACGAATACCCTCAAAATTATGTTCTATATTAACATCACAGCGAACTAACTAGCGAGCAAGATAAAAGTGTGGAGATACATGTTTTTTTGAACTGACACCTAGGGAGCTTCTCCATTCTCTACTCTTATTGCACTCGTTATGTTTGTGTTTTGTATTTATGTCTCGCGGTAGCGGTCGAACGGAGAGTCCGATCAAGCTGAAATTTGGACCATCCACTAGTTTTTGACAGCAATATAAAAATAAAAAAATCAGTTTGTACCCCTAATACTTTTCGGATCGAGATATAATGAACATTTGTGGCCATACGAAAATGTACATGTACTGGGGGGAGCCGCTAGGTGCCGCCACATCAGCGCGGCCTAATCAGTGGGTACGTGTGGCGGCACCTAGCGGCTCCCCCCAGTACTACTAGCGTACATGGGCGATTTATGGGTAGACAGTCGCCAATAGCCGCTGGGACTCTACCCTACACTAATAAACTCAATGATATTAGTGATAATTAGTGTGGGAATGCAATAAGAATTATTAGAAGCCTCGTCTCGAATAAACTCACTATAGAGGTTGGGTTAGCCAGAACAATCTCGGACAAAAAATGGAGTTTTCAAGAATAAACCAAAAAATGTGGATATTATTTTTCTCAGCCGTTCACGTTAATAATTTATCTTGCAAACTCAGTTCTTCCTGGTTTCTCGCGAAATCACTCAACAAAGTCTCGTCTTTGGACTCATATTTTGTACACATTGTAAACATGTAATAAAAATTCGTAGTAAACTTGCTCAGGGATGATTCATACCCCTCTTCAGATGGCTAATTAGGTATTGCGTTACGGTAGTTGGAATAGTTGGGAAGGGATGTCTGAGGGCTGTTAGTATGAATCAATCCCAGCATTCACCTTGTGAATGAGGAAAACCTCGAAAAACCGTTTTCGTGATTGCCGGTAGCGGGTATAGAACCAGCGACCTCCAGAATAGAACTTCGTGGGCTACCACTGAGCCGTCTCTTAAAGTGTATAATACATGTGTAGAACATTAAATTAACATACTATTCTTATGTATTGTGATGATGTATTTTCTGACGCAAGACGAGTTCTGGGAAGGGTCCCCACCAGTAACAACCTTGAGCAGACTATTTGTCGAGTTTATAATGCGTTACATCTCTTTTATTGCAATCATGTTCAAGACAATGAGAGGTGATAGATGTAGATGAAGAACAGTTTCAAAGTACAAACACATATGTCATTGTCTGGATTGGGATTCGAACCCACGATCCCTCGGTGGCATTCGCTTAGGACCTATCTGTACCCCAACCTATTAATTCACTGGTTTTTTAATTTTTATTAATCAGTGTTCTCTTTCTACAGTGAGTTTGTTTATGTTGTTAAGTTCTTTATTATTGTTTCTTTGTATATTATATAGTTGTAATTTTACTGTCCGCATTTGTAGGTCAGTTTCCTTACTGAATACGATAGACATTAAATATATAAATAAATCAATAAAATGAATAAGTATACCGCATGGGCCACGTGGATGGATTTGACTTCTTTTCTCTCGAAGGCATTCTTCATTCTTAAGGCGAATGTTGGGATTACTATCCCACTACACTAATAGGCTGAACTGAGCAATATTGCCAATTAGGGCAGTCCACCTCCCCTATCCGTATTGCATAGGGGAATAAAAATAAAAATAATAGTAAATAACGCATCCATTTTAACATGCCACTCTACGCTCGGGTTACACTAATCACTATAACGGGGGTTAGGGGGGGGGGGATTTATATATAAGATAATTGAGCCAGAGAAAAAACTCCACCTTATAAGGAGCAAACTTGTATCTCTTGGTTTCCGGAACAAACTATACCAACAATAAATTATATCTATTTTTACGATAATTTCTAATTATTTTTTTTTATTATTTTTGTGTGAAGATATAAAAAGTGAGCCTTGCTAAGTCCAGGGAGTATTAGTGTTATCAATAAATTGGTTCTCCCTGACTCCACAGCCATCCCGGATTAACACTATAACTCGTCTAAGCTGACATAATCAGAAACGAAGAAAACCGCTGGCCCAAGAAAATCACTGCCTCCTTGAATCGTCTGGAAGGGGCTAAAACCCTCATGCTATTATTTTTATCACTTCCATCCTTGCTAAGTCGGTAGAAGTTAATCGGATGAGAGTCGTCTTCTGCACATCTGGGGCGTAAAGTGAGGCACGGGGCTTCTGGGGCAAACCTCTTGCCCGGCAGTCAACAGACAACACACATATATACTATCTACTGCCCTTTGCATCACATCTGGGGCGTAAAGTGAGGCACGGGGCTTCTGGGGCAAACCTCTTGCCCGGCAGTCAACAGACAACACATGAACCTATACCGACCTCGCCGGCCCCGTTCATGCACGCTGTTTCAACGAATATGAACAGATTCCTGTCGTTCTTTCACACATTCAAAATACTTGTTGTAGGGTGCACACCAGCTTTACCTGATCTGTCCCTCTTCGAATGACTTAACTAGGTATACTAGGGTGTTTGGATAGTTAGGAAGGAATGTTTGAGGGCTGTCAGTAGGACTCAGTCGCAGCATTCGCCTTTACGACTGAGGTAAATCTCGGAATAAACCTTTAGTCAGGATTGCCGGTGGCCGGAATCGAACCAGTGACCTCTCGAATTAGAGTATCGCTTCTTGCCGCTTAGCTACCTCAGTACACAGGAAGATATTGTTGGGCTATTTTGTAAGCTTTGTTGGAACAATTCTTGAATATTGTTTTTCACCAAGCAAAAAGACGCGCGATTTCCCTTCAGACTTGAGCTTTTCAAACTCACGATTCCAAATTGATACGGGATTTTCCTTTCAATAAGTATACTTTTAGCGGGTGTGTATAGTGTAGTCCGTCTCAGTTTAGTGAATCAGTCTCGCTGATGCTGTATGGTGCACTTCGACGTGGGAATCTTATTGGCTTTAGTCAACACATGCCAACTCTCACTTGTCACAGCTGCTAAATCAAATCAAAACCTATCCTATTGTGATCTAAATCGGCTTTTAGCATCAGCTTTGCAGTTATTGTTGAATGATTTATATTATACCTATATATACCTGGAAGACTGTCTTGAAAGTAGGGCACAATTGGCACTTTGTACGAAACTATTCCTGCAGTCAGAAAACATTTTATTTATATTAGTAATGAACACGATCAATAATAATCGATCTCTCCTGAATAATCGATTGTCTCGATTCATTATATTTATCGATAATCGAAATATAACGCTAAAGATTGAAATCGCCCACCCATTTGGTCATTATCAAAATTGAGCATCATCGGATTCATAGTTTGATTATATATATAAGTGATTCCTGTGTGGAATTTGGTTTTAATAATCTAAATAATGAATTTAAAATCTGTTAAATTTTTATAATTGTTACGATTAGCATCTCAATAATGTATTTATTTTCAACTATTGAATTAATTAAAGAATTACTAATAATAACAATTACTTGACAGTTTTAAAATTCATTGTTTACCTGATACAGAACCACATTCCGCATTGCAATCACGTTTACGATATCTCGAAGCAGTCAACTGCTCGGCAGTCCAAGTTAGTGGAGGAACCTATATGACTGGTCAAAGTTACACCAAAGATCACAACCTAGTTTGTAATCTTTGGTTACACCGTCCTTTCGTATGGGACGTAAAGCCGATGGTCCTCTTGGTACTTTTTGACAGGAGTAGGCTACGTGCCGGTACCAGGCTTCCCCTCCTCCCTTCCTCATTATCATTCATCAATTATCAATCATCACTCATCAGGCTAAAGAGGGTATTGTGCCCTACACTGGCCTTAATTACAATAAATAAGTAAAGTAATGTGCTCTATTCACTAGCCGAGAGGGAAATAAACATGTTTGTGTTCCTATTAATTCTAGGAGAAAAGTTCAAATAATTTCTTAAGAGGACAAATTGATACCACATTGTCACATTTCTATAAAATGATGCTCCGCCCGTTCTGGCTGGTGTTTGTAAGTAAGTCAGTTAGTCGGGAGCGAAGTGAACTTCCTTACTCAAGTCTTATCTGTCAACTGTTTCCCCCGCGCCTTCACAAACAAATGTGGGATATTACTTGCGTTCGCTCCCTAAGCAAATCCGTCCATAAATCCTCCAAGATATCGAAATAATTATACCTACTATCTTTGCATGTTGCTAGAAAGAAAGCGCTTTCCTTGGCAATATATCGTTATTGTTAAAAAGAGACGCGCACGAGATTCAGCTGAAGTCTTTAGAAGCTGTATTTATGTGTTGTTGTATTTGATTCCTTATCGGGTGCGCTTGGAAGACTGGGCCACTAAGATTATACTAGTGTGACTAACACAGTCGAAATGTACAAACATTCGCTTATGTATTTGTCTGCTTACGAAGTAGCCGAGTCCAATGGTGCCAAATTAATTGTTTATTTCCTTAGTTCTTTAGCCCGGTTTACACACGGTAATAAGGTTTAACGAAGATGTATTGCACCAGTAGCATCATGTTGTTCACATCACTTCCTAAGATTTAAGGCCTAGAACGAAAGTTGCAACTATTCCAACTTGTTAGGCTCTTATCCCTAAAATTCTTAACCCAGCCAATGAGAGACAAGCTTTTATAAATACGGCCAATGCATGGTAGCGATCATAGTGAATCAGTTTGGAAAATACTTTCCATAGAACAAAAAATTAAATCTTAAATCCTATTATTTTAATACACAATTATTATTCATACAATAATGGCATTTTCAATTTAAAAAAAGTAGATAACTGCCAACTGGTTATTTTTAATGTTTGGCAACATTTTGCAACTGTTGTGATTAATGTGAACAACATTTCATAAATTCTTGCCCGGGCACACTAAATTATTAGCCAAACATTATAATCATTAGTTATTGGCCAATTGAAATATGTATAAACTGTTAACTATACGCATAAGAGTAGAGGGGTTGCTATTTAACACCACATGTGGATAGTAATAATGAAATAATGACTCACAGTTTCCGGACTAAAATAATATACAGAAACAAATATTTTTCGGGGACCCAACATTAAAAATTTGTATCTGTTAGAAAACGATTTGCCATCGCTTTCAGAGGTATTGCGAATTTTTTTATCTCATGCAACTTTTCTTTGACCCAGATAGGCATATTTGTGATCTGGGAGTTAATCTCAGCCAATGTTTAGTGGCAGAACCGAGGCCATAACCAACAAGACAACCTCCTTGCACTAGTTTATTTTCTTAGCCTTAAATTCTAGTTAACCTCTTAGCTCCGTTTAGTTGATATATAGCCTCGGATTATATACAGTTCTTTCTCATAACTTTATATTCTCCCCCCCCCCTTCTCCCCCACCCCCGTCTCACCCCTTCTTCTGCTGGCGCGTCGGTCCCTCTCAACTTGGGTATCAGCTAATAGTTCATTCGGAAGCGCAAACGTCGTTTCACTTAACGTAGGGGAACAAGAGAAGAGAAGAGAAGTGAAGGGAAGACAAAAATAAATTAAGCGGCTTGTTCCAGTGTTCAAATGGAGGGGAAACCAGGGATTAGAGACTTAAAGAGCGGGAAAAAATAAAGTACATCGATTTCTGGATTGCTGATTTTTAATTGATAACTTATTTTCTTTGTATGTTGCATTTATTTTTTCCTTTCGTGAAATCGAATGTAATTATCAGATACACCCGGAAAACCGGTGCGTATCTAGCAGCTCTGTGGAAAAAGTACATTATTTTCCGGTAATACCCATTGGTCCCATTCGCCGCGACAAATGTCCGCCAATCCACTCCCCCGTCCGTCACTGTAAAAACACTGTGTAAGACTTGGGCACGGGGGCGCGAAACGGGGTGGAAAATGTCGAGTCAACTATACTCAACACGTGTCTTTGATTTAAAAAGTAAATCGTGGTTGGAACACTGTAATTGATTCTACCACCCTTACCTTCTCGCATTTTCCTTAGAAACCGACGCGGGGAGATCTTAATAAGATTCATGAAAGGACGCTATATTTTATAAGTTTACCAGCATCCGCACGCCGAGCGCGGGTAAACCCCAACACACATACAGGGAGATAAGCTTCCATATAGAGTTGTAGATATTTCATATAATAATTTTCCCCCTAGCACAATATAATTCCACGAGACGCGGGTTCTTGGGAAAGGGGGGCAGTAAATCTTAACTTTTAGACTCGCAAAGGATTAAAGATCAGTAATCTTAGCAACGCAACCCGGGCGGGCGGGATGGATGAGTTATTACAGGCAACAGAACAGCCCAGAAAACACTAAGAATGTTTAGTAAGGAAAATATACCGCGGTTTCTATTATATCATTATACACCTTCTCCTCTTCAGATCTTCACTTAATATTGTGATAAGAGAGGGAATATACATGCACTTAAAAGTTGAAAGATAAAACATTGGAACGTTGAGAATCTTGCATCGAAGTTGTAATTGGGCCAAGCCTTATGTGACCTATCTAACGACTTTCTATCAAAAGAATTTCATTATCTATTAGACTATTTGGCATGTTTGTGAATACGATACATTGAACATATTATTAACGACTTTATTTTTTAATATAACTTTTAATTAATAATAAACGATCTGCGGAATTTATAGATACGTCCATAGTTTACACCAAACGTCAAATGAGCTCAGACTTGTTGTGTAAGACCCAAAATTGATTACTTGAGATTCCCCTCTCATCAAATTAAAATCAATCCGCATAATTCATTATGGATTTTATAAATTACTACTTAAGTTTATTATTTTTTTAACTCCTTAATTGTTTACGAAAAATTAGGTTTTGTGAAATGGGTTTCGAGGGGTGATTAGAATCATCATAGCTTGTACCATTTAAAAATAACGAATAGTTTATTTGAAAGTGTTAAAAAATATAAAAGAAAACGTATTTTTACTAAGGCTGGGCATCGATATCGATTAATAATCGACGTCGGTGATTATTTTCGACATCAATTTTTTTTAATTTTCTATTTATTTCCTCAAATTATTTAATTATTTAATTAATTAGTCAATTTTCCACTTATGCGATTGCCCGTTAAAAAGTTGTAAATTCATTTGAATGCGATAATTTCACACTTCAACTAATCGTTACTGTTACGCTAGCCATGTCTTGTCAAACTCGGGGCCATGGACAACAAGAGTTACTATACCTATTAGTGATCGTATTTACAGTGAACACAATCATACTGTTTTATTTAACAGGTGAGTCATAAAAAAACGATGTCGATTAATTTTATTTCGATGTCGATGTCGAAAAAATTTCGACATCGCGGTTTGACATCGATTAATTGTTTTCGATGTCGATGTTGCCATTTTGAATCGATACCCATCATTAACTTTTATTAATATTATTTTTATTATTATTAATTATTATGATTATTATGTTTTATTGATTTATATTTGTTCGGAATTGGAATACGTTCTTACAATATTTTACTCTCTTTATTTACTATTATAAAATTATTAACAACCGTACATAAACTATTTGTACATAGCTTACATATTTCTATTCTATTGAAGCGAATATTAATTATTAATAATTTGCGGTGGAATAAATCACAACTTAAAAGCCTCTATTTCCGAGCAGAATAATTCCATTTAAGCTTAGTTCGTAAATAAACAGCGTCGTAGAATCGTTCTAAGTTATATAGTTGGTATTGCAATAGATTATCTGGGAGCGCTGGAGAACATTACTTGGCCAATTACCGGCAACGAATCAGCGGCTGCACGACAACATTAACTGAATAAATATATTTTTAGGCGGAATGGAATGAAATGAAGTTTTAAAACTCAAAGTAAGTGCGGCCGTGGAAGTTTATGAACATATTTCTTACTCTGGATATCTGTATGAGGCTTGTATTTGGTTATCTCTTGTGGAGTGCCTTATTTCTCAGCGAGCAAGATATGTGGTCCCCCTCTTGCTACCGTTAAGATGGCCATAACGTAGGATTGTGTCTAATAAAAGATGACACATAACACAGCCACCCATTCCATTACACCGGCAGATTACAAGCCAACATTTCTCTGCCAAAACACCCTGGCTAAATCTATTTGCAGGGGCCGTTATTTCAACGACCGTACATGATTTACAAAAAACAGCATAGATTGTGAAATGGCAATTATCATGTTAAATCTAAGATGATTTGACAGTTATAGTTGAGGTATGATATGATATCTCTTCGATGCACTGCACTTGTTTTATTGCAATGAATGTAATCTTAGAACGTGCAGGTTGTAACCACAGACAGGCAACTGAACGACCTCCTTCTTTTTTCAAATTATTAAAATTTCAAAAAGAATAAACTGTATTCTATTATTTGACAGGGTTGCAAAATAGCCCTTGAAAAAAACATTGAAATATTGCGTGAAATTGGACGTTTGGATTTAGACAATTGTTTAATTACCATAGTTACCAATTGGGTTTTAAAAAATGAATGCCTGAAACAAGGCTAAATATACATCTCATTTACATATTGTCAATCCTAAAAAACTAACCATGATTTTTTTAAATTGTCTGGAAATATTTATTCATGTATTTATTTTGGAGGCTTAGATACTCTTGTATTTACTAATAATTAAACCTGTGTAAAATGTCATATGTCGATTTCTTCTTGAGATCCAAGTCGAAAAGCGTCCATGTGTCAACCAGTGACGCGTTGGCAGGCTTACATTCATTCCTTCCTATGGATTGCAATTGAAGTGGTCTAAAGAAGCAGGGGGGGTAGGGACGGGCTTACGACTCACTCCTGGAATGGAGTAGCAATATTCACTTCTTAGTTTCTAGTTACAAAAGTGTACAATAATAATTGTTAATTCTTATCTTTCGAAAAAGAAGAACAAAAATTCAATTACCGGGTAACTTCCGTCATAACATACGTAGCACACTTCATACCACACTTCAAGAATATGGTGAAAAATTGTCACAGTGCAAACACCTTTTTTGTGAGTTAATTTGAGTGTTTTGCTGATCAATTTCCCCGGAAATATTTTACCCAGAAACATTTTTATTATTGAGTAACAGTAATTTTCCTTTGTGCAGACGGTCATTTTAAGTCTAGTTATATAATGTAGCGTTAAATTGCAAAGTTTTAAGGTAGTACACTTCATTTTAAAATATCTGTATTTTATGTTTACTAACGATAAGAAAAGAATTGCCATCGATCAATCGATATCGGCGTTGATATTCGACATCAATTATTTGTCTAAAAATTCGAATCGAACTTATTATTTTTTTTAAATGTGAACAACACAACAATAATTAAACATAAACAACTTTCCATTCAGATTAGGGTCGTATTGTCTTGGCAGGTATTGTCCATCTCAGTGCAATGACAATGATGGCGGTTTGAATGCCGTAGCCTGTTTCGATTCACGTTTGACGAAACACGTGTGCTCACGCAACGAAATATTGTTTTCAGTGTACTTCAAAAGACTATAGGCATAATATTTTATTAATTTTAACAACTTTGTTTTTCGACATCGATGTTTTAAGTTTCGATGTCGATTTTCAATCTACATCCATCGATTAATTACCTTCGATGTCGGTGTGTTGAGATTTTACATCGTTCCCAATCGGTAACAAGTTTGTACCGTATAAATGAGTAACTGCTAGTTTTATTAAAATTAATATTATAATTCAGTGAACGGGCACCTCCCTAAAGCCGAACATTTGTTGCGCCCTGAATAGAAAAACATATTTTCCGAAGAAATATTCGTCTTAAAATAAATCTTCTACGTTAAATAATAATGGTATCTTTTTTCTTTGAACACTCGTGGTTTTAAGTTCGTTTAGGGGAAACTGAGTCCTAAGTCAAAACATTGTCTATATACAGTAGTACAACAATAAGGTGGGGTTATACCCAACCCTAAAACAATGCGTGGTGTACAATGAAATAGAAATATACATATAATATTAAAATAAAACACAATACAATACAATTAAATATAAATGGGCGAATTTAAAAATAAAATTGTTCAAATAAAATCAGTAATGAAATTAATATAAAATTAAATTATGAAATAGGTTACTGGCAAATTGCAAAACTACTCAAGATTGTAAATTTAAAAAAGTTCTGTGAGTGTGGCATATTTTAGGATGTCCGCCTTCTGCAGTGGTGTTTAAAGAAGAGGAGACAGTCCGAGGCTCTCTACGTATAGGTTGCAGACAGCGAACACCGCTTACAGCACCCCTTTTTACGTGCTTGATTCAGTCAACATTTTTCGTTAGGGGGACAGCGAAAACAAATTGTTACAAAGAACATTGTTGTTAGTTGATTTTTACTTAATTTATCTGGTCTGTTATGGTAAATTTTGTCAGTTAGAAAATCTTTGCCCAAGTACATGACAAATTCTGTATTGTCAACAACAGGTGCTGGAGAATACTTATGATAGGATTATTATTATTGTTTATTATTGTCATCATCATTAGCTATCTATAATCATTAGCTATCAACATTAGCTATCATTAATCATCAAGCATCATCAATCATCTATCATCTACAATCTATCACTATCACCTATTATCTTTTTTTATCATCATTATTTGTATTAAATGTAACTGATATCAGAAAACTTATGCTATTGTGAGGTTGTTCCTGTTACATTTGAAATGTTTATTTGGTGATCATCTGGGGTTGCTTTAACTACCAGTTATTGTATTTCCATCGTTGTGGTAGATTATTGGCATAGCTGCGCATTAATTGTTATATACTGTATATTGAATTAGAAAATCATATTGATTTTTTGTCTTTTAAATTCGTTTTTCTTTGTTTCTTTACGAATTCACACTGTCTAGACAGAATATTCGACAGTCCCCCCCCCCCCCCCCCCCGTATTGTCAGAAGATCCTCATTGAAGAGCAAGTGTGGGCTCCGGCTATTGCACCCTGATAGATAGGTAGATAGATAGGTTTCTAATACCAGCAATTGCAGGGCTATGCTCAGTTGCCATCAACGACGACGAAGATTCGAGGGGAACTTAGTCTAGGAACGATATATCTCACTCGATCTCTAGGTGTGTATCTTAAAGTGTCTGTAAGGGAAGTTTAGTGGTATTAGTGTGATATTTATGTGTTATTGAAGATTATCAGGGGACAAACGGGGTCTTACTTACACAACAATGATGAACATCTTTAGACTTGCCGCGCAACTTTGGACTTAGTTTAGGAAAGGTAGTAAATTTTCACAAATATGTACTTGTACAAACTTAAGATAGCTATATAATATCCAATAAGTTATTGAACACACAGAGTGAAGCTGATGGTGATACCAATAGAGGCAGCGCCCAGAACAGAACGACAGACTGTTATCATTATAGCAAGGAAGTATAGGGACTGATCACACACACACGCACACGCACACGCACACGCACACGCACACGCACACGCACACGCACACACACACGCACACGCACACGCACACGCACACATGTACAATGTAATATGTACATATCGCACTGCCACTGTAAAACTATATCGTAAGTAAAAAAATGATTATTGTCAGAAATTGATTTTTAAGTTTGTATTACCATTATCGAATCAGTGTTTATGCAAAATAGATCAGTTTTGGTATGAACAATAAAAAAGCACTGTACTTGTAATTATTGTTATTATTATTGTTATTTTTATTATAATAATAATAATAATAATTATTATTATTATTATTATTAATGTGTATTTGTTATTCTTATTGTTGTTTAGGTTATTCCTAATGCTTGAGTATTGGCATAACATTTTACGTTGTATAATGTGTTCTATAAGATAACACGCCGCTACAGAATGATGAGTACATCTTTCTGTTCGAGCCTTTTCAAGGTTCGTAATTTAGAGCGTATATTTAGAATGCAATGCTTGATGGTTTGATCACAGAAGATTCATATTTAAAATATCAACATAAAAACATAAATAAAATAAATAGTACAAAATAAATAATAAGTGGACCTTACCAATAAAGGTCCCTGGACGTCGGTGATTTAATTATTATTAATGTATTGTAGTTATTATTTTAATAATAATAATAACAATAATAATAATAATAATAATAATAATTATTATTTTAATTATTATTGAGTATTGATTGAACATTTTTTGGACCAAATATATTTCCGAAGATAAAACCATCAACGTGTGTCTAAATAGTTGAGTAGGCCAAGTATTGCAACTGGGCCTACTCAACTGTTTAGACAAACGTTGATGTCTGTCCCATTCGTCGAATATAGCTTGTTTTCTCCATGGCAATCACCAATCGAAACCTTAGAAATCCTCCAAATAACTTATTTGCTACAAATAGTTTTGTTGATTGTAATACCGGCCCTTATAAACACAGAGAGAGGCGAATCAAGCAAAACATGTTTGTGATAATACAATTAGAATTTGATACAGTAAAGAGCAGTTTAACCTTACGGGTACATTCCGAAACCTTCTGTAAATTATGTGGTTCAGCATCACATTTTGTCAAGTGTTTCGGAACGCCTACAAGCGAAAAGATGGAGGAAATGCGCGCTAAAAATTTGCAACGAAATTAACAAAACATTATTCTAATCGTTTTCCAATAATAACGAATATGAAATGAAAGATCATAAAATCCTGCAAAGTGTGGTGTAAATAACGGTGAAATTATGTAATTATTGATAATTTGACGAGATTTTAAATAATTTAATTTTGAAAACGCCGCCATGGTTTGTGAATGCTGGCAGATGCCCTCGATCGAACCGGCTGGCGTTTTCATGATATGCTGGCTAGATATGCTGGCTCAGGAAGTAACGGAACGCTCAGCCTATGATTTCCAGCAGGTTACGGAATGGCCTCAGCACGGAAATGGCCTATTCAGCCAGTTTCGGAACGTACCCTATGAGGGCTATCAAGAGTGGGTGTAGCAATGGTGACAGGCAGTAGGTTAAAACCGAGCGTTTGGGTGATAAATTAGGCATTGGAATTATTATCAAAATTAACAAATTTCATTGAAACACAATGGTGCACCTTTAGTTTGATAACATCTAGCCTTAAATAATTTCAAATTTTTGATATTGAATTTCATTTTATTGATAATGGCTAAACACCTCAAGATTGACGTGGGCAGGAAAACATGCAGCTTGCTTCTCACTCAGGTAACGACTCGAGACGCATCGTTCGACTTCAGCTATGCAGACTCAAATCAGCCTCCGCAGAAGTAGGAATATTTTAATTAATATTTGGTTATCTTGGAAATAAGGCGACATTTTGAAGTTTTTAGCTCGTTCATTTCCTATGCGAGATAACGCAGCTCTCCTCTTGTTTGTTTCTGAAACCAGGAATCGCTTGATTGACATTTGGGCAAACATTCAAATAGATAAGTCGCGAAAAACGTCTCCGTTTTGTTCAAAAAGTCGACAGAAGGAAAGGAAAAAGAAAATTCAGACATAAATATTCTTAGGGCTATGTATAATCAATTCTGTAGAAAGTCAACACATTTACTCAATAATGTTTAAGGTTGAAAGACTCACACATCGCAATGTGTACGACGAAATATTTGAATAGCGTCCCTTTCTGCGCCTGGAGTAGAACATCTTTTATGTAGCTCTGTCTTTCGTACGAGGCGAATAAAAAAGCCGACGCTATAGCCTCGTTGGCGAGTGGGTCGCTGAACAACAACAATCATCATTATTAAAATATCGTTGCCAATTCATAAACAAAAAAACTATATTGTAGCATGAAATGGAATGAGAATTATAACGTTTTGCAATCGAACGTTGTTTTCCGAAGTATGGCTCTCGGCTTTAGACCTGCCTTTAGATAAACTTATTGATTTCCTTCGTTTGATTGGAAAGTTTAAAGAGCTTGAGAAAGCTCAAAGATCCAGTCTTTGAAAATAAGAAACTTATCTCCCACGTGGCTAAGAGAATAAAGACAGAAATATAATCTTCTTCGTAGCTGTTTTCTCTTTGCTTCATGGAGGAAACTGACGCTATTACGATGGGTGCATTGTCAGGGGTTTCTTTACTCTCACTACCGCCGTCGTCATCATCGTCATTTGTTTAATCGCCGTGGCTATTCAATCGTAGTACGGTAAAATTATGTGTACTCTTTTACCGTAGACAAGTCGACGGAAAATGTAAGGCTTGCGACCACAAGTTGAACCGGAACTACGACAACATATACCGCGCTTCGCACGAGTGTTTATAGCAAGAAATCTGGTCGTACCTCCTCCGCTCCTCCGCTTCGGTACCTCGCGTACCTCCTCCGCTCCTCCGCTTCGGTACCTCGCGAACCTCCGGTGGTTTCCGCTGATCTTCGTTTTTGTTACGGACGATTTGTTATTTATAATTTTGACGTAGCCAACGATTAAAAAGCGACTCCGTTCTTTTAATAGTATAATAATTCTTGATTTACTTTCCATTTCAATCATGACTACCATAATCATCATCGTCATCATCATCACCATCATCATCATCATCGTCATCATCATCACCATCATCATCATCATCGTCATCATCATCTTTATCATCATCATCATCATCATCATCATCATCATCATCATCATCATCATCATCATCATCATCATCATCATCACCATCATCATCATCATCGTCATCATCATCTTTATCATCATCATCATCATCATCATCATCATCATCATCATCATCATCATCATCATCATCATCATCATCATCATCATCATCATCATCATCATCATCATCATCATCATCATCATCATCATCATCATCATCATCATCATCATCATCATCATCATCATCATCATCATCATCATCATCATCATCATCATCATCATCATCATCATCATCATACCGAGCTGTGATCCTTATCTACTGCCTCTTTCACGTACACTGTTTCCTGAATTGATTCCAGGCGTTCTTTCATACATTCGTAAAAGAAGTCTTCCTCTTAGTACAGTGTACAAGCCTGTGTATCACGCGCGCTGTGTTTGGAATTTCCAGGCGTTCAACCCATGGTCGTAAATATCCTTAATGAAAAAGTTTCAAGTAGATGGAGGAACAATTAGTAGAGAAATAGAAAATTGTGTTGGTACTTTTGGATTCGGCGATTTTGTAAGCATGCTAGAAGTTACGTATGTGTTGCTAACATTCTTGAGCAGTTACCTACCAGTCTTATAGTCGATACTATAATCAGGAGAAGAGGAAAGAAGAGGAAATAGTGTCTACACCCGCATCACATCATCATCCTATACCCCCCCCCCCCGCCAGATAATTGTGTAATCTTTGTTTACGAATGTTCCATTTTGCAATATTTCTGTTGTTGAAATGTTCTTATTTAATTGAATCAATGTGTTGCAACAACATAATAACATCTACAAAATGGCAACAATCCAAACTGTTGGATATATTTATTGCGGTGACTGTTCAGATCAAACCAATGCTTCTAATAAACATTGACTATTGAAGTAAGCTAGAAGTATACCTATACTGTCTCAGGGTATATCAGCAGGGTGTCTCCGTGTATCACTAGAGTCTTTCCAACTCTTAAAAATAATTTTATCAGTTCCCGAGCCCTCCCCTCCTTCCCGACACAATGTTCTATTTTTGCAAAGTTAATTTCCTGAGTATTCTTTGAGAGAAGAACAAGTCAAGATTTCGAATCAAGACAAAATCCTATTGGTTTTTATTCTGTCACGTTTTAAGATAAGACAAGAGACGATTCCTATAGCAACCGCAGCTTTATAATTTTCTTCCATTTGTTCATCGTCTTTCAATCTAAACCGTGGGTATTCAATATTGTGTCTGCCGAATGTGGACAGAAAATACTGCTGTTTTACATGGTCAAATTTTCCTTTCAATGTATTGGATTCTAGATTGAATTTCAATAAGTTTGATGGAAAGTTGAAGCAAACATTGAATGTATTTAGACAGGCAGCCGAATTGAATTAATGATTCTTAAGTCATTGCACACCACGATAGCCCACGTACTTATGTTGTTGTGGTTACAGTAATCACTAAAATCAGCCAACAAAATACATGTACACAATATTAATATTATCTCCATTTTATAATCGTATCAATTTAGTGGAGGATTCCAACATTGGGCGGCCATTATCGTAGAGTACTAGTTATATACTAGGCCTAGTGGAGAGCAGAGAGACACGTGCTTGCCTCTAGGCTCCTCCCCCTTTACAACAGGTGGCCGATCTGTGTGATTTAGCCGCAGCTTCCACCGTTGTAACCCGCCAGGCTCATCCGCACGGGAGCATTATCTCCCCCCTCCCCCTCCACCCCTTCAACCCTTCAGCCGCGTAGGTTATAGTTTACGATGAACAAACCACGAGTTCATTCTCGACGGTGTTTTTTCTGACTTACGACTTGTGAACCTCGAGTGCTGCACTTACAATGTTACAGCAGCAAAGTTGGCTCGTGTAATAACTTATCTAATAAGTTGCATGTAAGACTACCGCCTTAAAACCACGCGAAATAACTGTTTAAAAAAATTATAACTCAATAATGCTAATTGCTACACTAAGTGAAAACATGGCTCAATTAGAATTTTGAAAGAATAAAAAGCATTCGGATATCATAATTAGCAATGGTGTTAACTTATAATATAACAAAGAGAATTCCAAAAACCAACCCCGACAATTACAATATTACAAAATGTTTTTCACGGATTATCTTTTCTTACAAACCAAAATTGAGACATGATTTCACTTAACTAAAGTAAAAGTAACTATTATAGTATAAGTAACTACAAGTATAACTATAAGTAAAAAAAAAACGTAAGAAATTGTAAAAATAAAAGCGGAGCTAGCGAGCACGGGACGAGTGGTGCTGGGACGCGAAGTGGCGTGGTCATATTGCCCCCGCTCGGAACAGTCAGTAAGTGGTGCTTTGATTTATATCTACAAGTAACAATACTTATCGGATCGCGTTGAAATTACTTACTCGTGAAGGGACGTATTTAAATTATTTTCTATTTACATACTATATATTAAATGGCACATATAGCGCGTATCGTAAGTTCCTGAAATCCAGGGGGGGGCAAGTGCCCCCCTTGCCTACCCCCCCCCCCCCCTCGCGGCGCCTTTGGGGGCATGGCCTCCCGACCCCCCCCCCCGTTATCTCGCGCCCGCGATATAAACGAGGTCTGATTTCCGAAATTCTTGTTCCGTTCGATCCCTTCCACACAAAATGTGAATAGGAACACAAACCGGTTTTCCCCCTCTCTCCCTCCACTAGTTCGTGAGTCCACGGCCAGCCGGCCGGCTACCGCAGCCTGCACAGAACATGAGACAACACTCACTCACACCAGTATGCCGAGTGCGCTTCAGAAGGAAGGTCAGGGTTATTCGTTGCGGGGATGAATTCAGCCAAGGTAAGATGTAAAACTACTCGATTATAATTTATGCACTACTAGTCTAAGCCAAATAACGTATAGAATCACACGATGTGTATTGTGCGTCGAAGTCAGTCTTGTAGGTGCGGTTGGTTGTGTGATGTATGTGGTGTTATATATGATAGCGTCATAGGCGTGCGCAGGAAGTGGCCGGGGGGGGGGGGGGGGCAGTTGCTCCCCCCCATTAGGATAGGGTTTTTTTGCAGAATGAGGCACTAGATTGGAAAATGATATTTAGTAGCATTTTGCTCACAAGTCACAACACAGTAGAAATGTCTATAAATATATTCCTCAAACTTTCACTGTTTCTCCCACTGCCTTGCCCGTTTAGCCCGGGAAAGATAGGTCCAGGATAGTACCTGTCGTAAGGGGCGACAAAAATGGTGACGTTTGACATAATGGTTCTAATCTTATCGGAAGTTCTAGATTGGATTGACGTTGGAATGAGCTGACCGGCCTCAACATCACCTGTTGCCATTCGTGACCAAGTTTACGCTGACCCCCTGTTGCCCTACTACCAAGATTTTGGCTTTGTGACTGACCACTTCCATCACTTTGTAACAATGATATCACTGATAAAATTTAACCATTCAACAGGCAACCTGTACTCCTAATACGCTTAAAAACACATTAAAAAGTGCATTTTTTTTAAATCGCCTGCGGTGCTTTTTTTTTAGGGAGTATCCCTTCCCCCACACCCCCCAATTGGCGTTGCCACCTCGCATATATATCAGAATCGACAATAACAACCACTCAAAAACATCACAACGATTCACAGATTACGTCGATGTCGCTTATTTGGAAATCGGGCTCCAATTGAGTGAGTTACGAGACGTGGAAGTGAGATGTTGTTTCTCGAGTTTAATTTTAATGGGGATTTCAGCCACACGATCGAACCCGTATCGATCTACGAAACCTGCGCTGTAGACCAAACCATTAAGGTATTTTGAACACAATGACCAAACGAAGCTTCGCAGACTTTCATTCGACTTACGTAAAAGCGTCGGCGTCTAATGATTGACATGTATGTTTGGGTTTAGTGGGTCTTTAAACATAGTTTTTGACTATTCTCAGTGCCAAACTGTTATTCCCAACTATCTCATGGTATCGTCCAATTTTGAAATGCTCGCAGTTCAACTCGGTTGAGGACATCAGAGGGGTGGATGTGGGGGGAGGGGTATACCCCTGCCCCAAGTTACTGCAGTATCAACAAATCCTTGAGATCACTGAAACCTCCTTCGATGTTTTGGGAGGAATGATCCCTTTACTCACTGGAGACGCGAACAGTGCCCAAGCAAATACTTGACCTGTCTACGTATACTCGTGTCCCACAAAGCACTGTGCTTCCAGCGCGTTGGAGGATGAGCGTTTAGCCCAATCAAATACTTTACGTATACTCGTGTCCTAAAAAGCACTGTGCTTCCAGCGCGTTGGAGGATGAGCGTGTAGGCCAATCAAATACTTGACCTGTCTACGTATACTCGTGTCCCACAAAGCACTGTGCTTCCAGCGCGTTGGAGGATGTGCGTTTAGGCCAATCAAATACTTGACCTGTCTACGTATACTCGTGTCCTAAAAAGCACTGTGCTTCCAGCGCGTTGGAGGATGAGCGTTTAGGCCAATCAAATACTTGACCTGTCTACGTATACTCGTGTCCTAAAAAGCACTGTGCTTCCAGCGCGTTGGAGGATGAGCGTTTAAGCCAATCAAATACTTGACCTGTCTACGTATACTCGTGTCCCACAAAGCACTGTGCTTCCAGCGCGTTGGAGGATGTGCGTTTAGGCCAATCAAATACTTGACCTGTCTACGTATACTCGTGTCCTAAAAAGCACTGTGCTTCCAGCGCGTTGGAGGATGAGCGTTTAAGCCAATCAAATACTTGACCTGTCTACGTATACTCGTGTCCCACAAAGCACTGTGCTTCCAGCGCGTTGGAGGATGAGCGTTTAAGCCAATCAAATACTTGACCTGTCTACGTATACTCGTGTCCCACAAAGCACTGTGCTTCCAGCGCGTTGGAGGATGAGCGTTTAGGCCAATCAAATACTTGACCTGTCTACGTATACTCGTGTCCCACAAAGCACTGTGCTTCCAGCGCGTTGGAGGATGAGCGTGTAGGCCAATCAAATACTTGACCCGTCTACGAATACTCGTGTCCCACAAAGCACTGTGCTTCCAGCGCGTTGGAGGATGAGCGTGTAGACAGCAGTCCGCAACACGGTTTCCTTTGAAGGAAATATGTAAATTATAATAATTATTACTGATTGAAAACAGTTTCTTCTCGAATAAGGACAGAAGATGCATTTAATTTACTGTTCATTAATTGTAAAGCTACATTTGATATCATTCTTTGTAACTACGATAAAATAACGCATTCCAGATTGGGCCACTTGTCAGGTAGAGACAGTGGGCAATGGGCATGGTTGGACGTACATGGTATTTAGCTAGTATAAACGCCAATAATTGGGGGTTGCGGTAAGACCTTGGTGACCAAATGTGATGGAGATATAGATTGAGTGCTCGTTGGTACAGTGGTTAGCATCTCTGCTTCCAATGCAGAAGGTCCCGGGTTCAAATCCCGCTTCAGGCAGAAGTTTTTTAACTTCTAAACCGGATTCAATTCCATTACTTCTTGGCTTAGGAATAAGTAAACGGTGACTTTGGAGCCGTCCTAGCAACGAAGCACTCAATAAATTCAAAGTTGTTCTGAATCGGCTTTGTTGATTCTGGCAACTGTCCGCAGGTGTTCGCACTGTCCAATCACTAATTCATATGTTTCATATTTGAAATATCGATCTTTGATTGGTTATCGCTCACTCGTCGATGGTGTTCGAAGCCTACAGGGTTGGTTTAGTCACTTTAAATTAAAGTCCCCCACTGCAAATCAGTTTAGTTACTGAGTGGGTAGACTCTAAATGTGAATTTATTTATTTTTATTTTTTATTTATATATATTTTTACCGTGAGTTGCAAGAAGGTGATGGTTGGGGGCTCCCCATGCTTCGTAGGCTTAAAGTTTAAAGTTGCCACAACGTAAGTATTCTCATGCTTACGAAATAGCCGACTCCAATAGTACCGACTGTATTTTCTACTTCTTTAGTTCCTACTAGGGCTCCGGGATAAAATATGGCTTGGGACTCTGCCAATCGTAAGAGGCAACGAAAGAAGACCCTGTCCATTTCCCCCCACCGTCCCACTGAAATTTCTCTTCTCATTTGGCCCTGCCCTCCCCAGCTGGACTCCCCTTATGACGACCCCCGCGATGTGCAATGGATCTGCATTCGAACATGTGGCGTTTTATCGTCTTCATTTTCATATTTCACCCACTCATCGTCTCGATTAGCAAATTTTTCAAAAATATGGGACATTCCCAAATATCATCATCATCGTCATCATCATCATCATCATCATCATCATCATCATCATCATCATCATCCTACTACTATGGCTACCCAATTTCGTTTAATTTGCACTAAACGTTTAAACGGTAAATGTTTAAACGTGAATAGGCCTACTTCGACGAGGCATTACCTCACGCGTATCGTTTGCAACATGCCGCGATTGTAGAGTACGGATTTGTTCAATGTGCCCAATTGTTGGAATTGAGACGAACGGCGAAGAGCGGGAGCAGGGTGGATGAATAGCTTTAGCTTAACATTATTAAACGTTTAATCATCGTAGGGTCTTTAATCGTTTAATCGTATAGTGTCTCTAGTTCCCACTGGTCATCTACTTGAAACAGATGCATTAGGAATCATTTACTACCTTGGGTTGGATAGCTAGAAATTCCTAACACAGCTGGCGCGACGAATAGGACTTGTGCACTCTACTAAGCGGAAGATTGTCTTTTCGAGTGTGTGAAAGAACGCCCGGAATGTGTTGATTTTCGTTGAAACAGCTTGAATGAAAGTTACCCTCCATTCGTCCCACTTTTAACGGTACCTGTCCCGGTATCCCCACAACTGTTCACGGGAACGCTGTTTTGTCTCGTTATGTAAAAATGCCGACCCATAACTGTGGCCGGATCACAAAAAATATAAATATTCCAATTTGAATTTGATATCACCTAAAATTAATCTTCATTGCTTGTTCAGATCGTTGGAAATGCTCTCTTGACAATAAAAATGCAAACAAATTTTCGCCTTAAGCGGCTGGGGCTCTGCCCCAGACCCCTTACAACCCACTCAACTACAACTACAAAGTCTGCTGGCTGATACCATGGCACGTTATTTTACTTTTAAAATATGAACACCGTACGTAAGTGGCAATAGAAAGGGGCTTACAGATATTTTATTAAAATCGTCTCCCCCCCACGACTGAAGTCTAGATCCGCCACTGAATGGATGACACGGCATTCATACATTCATACATTCATCATACGGCAACATTACATATAATAAAACATATTAAAAGGGCAGCGGTTCCCAATTGTCCAAGTCTCTTTTTGGAGCTCGCATTGCCTGAATGATTTCTTATCACAAAGGTGAGTAGTAGTGCGATCAATCTTGATCGACAAGGGTTCTCTTACCTTGGACTTCTTCAGTGTTGATTAAAGAAAGCAACTGAGTGAACTACCATGGTGGATCTAGAGTCCCATTTACACAAAATTATTAGTTTTATTACTGTTTAAAATTAACGTAAAGAAGTAACAGAAACTGAGTCCCAGCTATAGGAAGCGATCTCCGGACCTTCTGCGTTGGAATTAGTATCAACCCAGGACAAACGAGCCATGAAATTAAAATTATTGGTATTAAGGTCCAGTCTTACAATGTCCCAATAACTAATTATTCGTTGATAGCTTGTTTTCTCCATGGCAACCACC
This sequence comes from Isoperla grammatica, assembly GCA_945910005.1. Lineage (NCBI taxonomy): Eukaryota > Metazoa > Arthropoda > Insecta > Plecoptera > Perlodidae > Isoperla > Isoperla grammatica. The sequence goes on from OX246745.1 coordinate 4,298,613, forward strand.
AATCAAAACCCTTGAAATCCTCCAAATAGCTTAATTGCTAGAAATAGCTTTCTTATTAGGAGATTGTAAGACCGGTTCTAAATAAATTAAGTACTAATTAAAATATTATATTTCAAAATATTATATTTAAAATCCAAAATTTTGTAAAATTATAACAAGAAAACGAAAATGTTCATCAAAATTTGTCGACGAGTTTCGTTATACCTACTCTAATTATTGTGTAAGTTTCATTCGGATGTAGATTAGGCCACCGCAGCTAAGCCTCTTGGTGGCGAGTGGATACAATGTCACGTGTCTTACTTGGACTGCGGTATGGACATGAAGAGTAAAGCTTAAGAATTATATTTTGATCGAAAGGGTCTCTAAAAGTTCAGACTTTGCAAAATATCGAATAAGCTTATAGCCGGACGGTGGACAGTTTTATAATAGGCCTTCTAAACCCAGGCTTAAAGAAGAGTTCGATCGGCTTTTCGGTACATCTGAGGGCTTAAAGACTATGTAAAATAATAACTTTCCAAGACTGATGTCTCCGTATCTCCTGACGTCGACTGTATACGGAGACCTGGGGGGAAATAGTAACGTAACGGAAGTAACGCGTTATCGTAACGAAATTACTTTTGTCAGTAATCTCACTACAAAATTCTCGATGTAACTGAAAAGAAATTTTACTACTTTTGTCAATGCAACTCGTTACCGAGATCGTAATATCGGTTGTTAGTAGGCTATACAAATATTTATGTTCGAAAGAAACAAAATACCGATTGTTCTCTACTAACACTGTTAAAAATAACTGTTGTAAATAACTTTTGTGTTCTACTTTCTTGATTAATTTATGTCGCATACCGAATATGACACATGCTACTAAGATAAAATTAAAATACTTAATTTAAATTATAAACATGTACAATATTTTAATTGAAACAGCGTAGTATATTTTTTTTAAGCAAATACTTAGTTTAATTTTAACATAATAATAACAGTTATAATAATAATAGTAATAATAATAATAATAATAATAATAATAATAATAATAATAATAATAATAATAATAATAATAACAATAATAATAACAATTAATAACAATATGAAACCATAACGTCTATAGCATGTTGCGAGGACAAAAGCAAAACGTCGCCAATATCCATCCGGGCGTAAAGCTTTGCAAAGACATATGGTAATTACCATGATACGTACATTTGATACCTTCAAACACAAGCCTAAAGTACACCAATCCTCTTTCTTGGTCAAATGTTGATCTAAGTTGACTAATTAAGCTTCCAATTACCGCGCCAACTAAGACATTAGACGTTACTGTGAATCAAAGGAGCGGCCATCTATTGAATCAAAGACTCAAAGACGCTGGACAGTAATCGTCGAGAGTATGTGGTTACTATGGCAGTTGAGCCTTGCTGGCTGGCAAGCGTCTTGAGGGGGGTGGGGGGGTCTTTGAAGCAGGTCTCTAATTCAATTTACACATCCCGCAGCCAATATATGGATGGCATCTCTTGGAATATCGCCGGTAATATATAACATCACGGTTGGGTCGTGTCCGAATTAGTTCCAATCGATTACTATACTGATAGGAGCGCATCGGTCATTTCGTCATTTCGTACATTCGTCATTTTTCATAAAACGTGAAAATATGAAAAACTGCTTTCACTATTCCCTTCCAAACAGTTATAAGTTACTACTTGACATAAAACGTGAAAATGTGTCGTTAAAACTAATCAACAGCACCTAGAGTAATATTGGCCCATCTGAAGGCTTACTTGGCGGAGATAGCTCGGAGCGGCTGGACGCGCACCTCAAGAGGACATGTGTACAGTGTATTTCTTCAGAATTACTTCAGTGAACAAAATGGAGCATTTCCACTTATTTACCGACAATGTTAGACCCCCCCCCCCGACAAGAAAGATTTACAATTCGACTTCTGATATAAAGAATAACACCAAAACACGAACAAGAATTGGTTTTCTTTCCGAAATATAAAAACTCTGGTAAGATTTGTAAACAGAGTCGACAAAACGTGCAACGCAATGTTCGCTTAAGGGGTAGCTTAGTTGTCAAATCCAACACCAACAGATGTGAGAGTGAGAGAAGATGTCGGTCGAAACGGTATCTGCTTTACCGCACACGAGTATTCGCCTTTTGAATGTCTGGTATATGCTCTTAATTAAATAGAGTAAGGGACAGTGATGATTTCAGACATTTTTCCTAAGGGGGGCTGATAAAAATCTGGGGTGTTGCTAAATAAGTAACTCATTTTATGGCTTTTTTTTTACGCCGTGGCAAAAAAGGGGGCGGAGGGCGTTACGGTCTCTTTTGATGCCATCCTTCCAGTTTTCGAATATGAGGTGATTCCTATTTGCCATTCTTACCTTTACCTTACATCGTTTAAATAGAAAATAAAATGTTGCAACATTTATGTAGATGAGTTTTTCGTGGAAATCGATTTATATCCTAGTCGTATATGAGGTGGAAAAATAAACCTCATTTTCTTGTATTTTGCATTTATTTTTTTTCAAAGTTACATTACTTCATGTGATTTTTTCACACTGCAAGAGGGGGCATTTAAAACTGCCGGGGGGGGGGGGGGCTCCGCCCCCCCCCGGGATATGCCTGCGCAGTCATCACTGCCCCTATCTTATACCCATTGTAAGATTGAAAGAACAAACCTGTTTACCAAAAACACGGTACAGTAGACCAACATGTAACTACAGACGATTAAATTATGTATCACATTGTAGATAATAAAACGCTTATTAAAACTGATATTTGAAAAGTAGATGTTATTACACTCGTTTTGGAGATTACGCAATTCCCCTATCTTACCCATTGTAAGATTGAAAACACAAACCTGTTTACCAAAAACACGGTACAGTAGACCAACATGTAACTACAGACGATTAAATTATGTATCACATTGTAGATAATAAAACGCTTATTAAAACTGATATTTGAAAAGTAGATGTTATCACACTCGTTTTGGAGATTACGCAATTCCCCTATCTTACCCATTGTAAGATTGAAAGAACAAACCTGTTTACCAAAAACACGGTACAGTAGACCAACATGTAACTACATATGATTAAATTATGTATCACATTGTAGATAATAAAACGCTTATTAAAACAGACATTTAAAAAGTAGATGTTATTACACTTGTTTGGGTGATTACGCAATTCCCCTATCTTACCCATGCTAAGATTGAAAGAACAAACCTGTTTACCAAAAACACGGTACAGTAGATTAACATGTAACTACAGATGATTAAATTATGTATCACATTGTAGATAATACAACGCTTATTAAAACTGATATTTGAAAAGTAGATGTTATCACACTCGTTTTGGAGATTACGCAATTCCCCTATCTTACCCATTGTAAGATTGAAAGAACAAACCTGTTTACCAAAAACACGGTACAGTAGACCAACATGTAACTACAGACGATTAAATTATGTATCACATTGTAGATAATAAAACGCTTATAAAAACAGACATTTAAAAAGTAGATGTTATCACACTCGTTTTGGAGATTACGCAATTCCCCTATCTTACCCATTGTAAGATTGAAAGAACAAACCTGTTTACCAAAAACACGGTACAGTAGACCAACATGTAACTACAGATGATTAAATTATGTATCACATTGTAGATAATAAAACGCTTATTAAAACAGACATTTAAAAAGTAGATGTTATTACACTCGTTTTGGAGATTACGCAATTTCCCTATCTTACTCATTGTAAGATTGAAAGAACAAACCTGTTTACCAAAAACACGGTACAGTAGACCAACATTTAACTACATATGATTAAATTATGTATCATATTGTAGATAATACAACGCTTATTAAAACTGATATTTGAAAAGTAGATGTTATCACACTCGTTTTGGAGATTACGCAATCCCCCTATCTTACCCATTGTAAGATTAAAAGAACAAACCTGTTTACCAAAAAAACGGTACAGTAGACCAACATGTAACTACAGACGATTAAATTATATATCACATTGTAGATAATAAAACGCTTATTAAAACAGACATTTAAAAAGTAGATGTTATCACACTCGTTTTGGAGATCACGCAATTTCCCTATCTTACCCATTGTAAGATTGAAAGAACAAACCTGTTTACCAAAAACACGGTACAGTAGACCAACATGTAACTACAGATGATTAAATTATGTATCACATTGTAGATAATAAAACGCTTATTAAAACTGATATTTGAAAAGTAGATGTTATCACACTCGTTTTGGAGATTACGCAATTCCCCTATCTTACCCATTGTAAGATTGAAAGAACAAACCTGTTTTGTTAAAAACACGGTACAGTAGACCAACATGTAACTACAGATGATTAAATTATGTATCACATTGTAGATAATAAAACGCTTATTAAAACTGATATTTGAAAAGTAGATGTTATCACACTCGTTTTGGAGATTACGCATTTCCCCTATTTTACCCATTGTAAGATTGAAAGAACAAACCTGTTTACCAAATTACGTTACAGTAGACCAACATGTAACTACAGATGATTAAATTATGTATCACATTGTAGATAATAAAACGCTTATTAAAACAGACATTTAAAAAGTAGATGTTATCACACTCGTTTTGGAGATTACGCAATTCCCCTATCTTACCCATTGTAAGATTGAAAGAACAAACCTGTTTACCAAAAACACGGTACAGTAGACCAACATGTAACTACAGACGATTAAATTATGTATCACATTGTAGATAATAAAACGCTTATTAAAACAGGCATTTAAAAAGTAGATGTTATCACACTTGTTTGGGAGATTACGCAATTCCCCTATCTTACCCATGTTAAGATTGAAAGAACAAACCTGTTTACCAAAAACACGGTACAGTAGACCAACATGTAACTACAGATGATTAAATTATGTATCACATTGTAGATAATAAAACGCTTATCAAAACAGACATTTAAAAAGTAGATGTTATCACACTCGTTTTGGAGATTACGCAATTTCCCTATCTTACCGATTGTAAGATTGAAAGACCAAACCTTTTTACCAAAAACACGGTACAGTAGACCAACATGCAACTACAGATGATTAAATTATGTATCACATTGTAGATAATAAAACGCTTATTAAAACTGATATTTATAAAGTAGATGTTATCACACTCGTTTTGGAGAGTACGCAATTCCCCTATCTTACCCATTGTAAGATTGAAAGAATAAACCTGTTTACCAAAAACACGGTACAGTAGACCAACATGTAACTACAGACGATTAAATTATGTATCACATTGTAGATAATAACACGCTTATTAAAACTGATATTTGAAAAGTAGATGTTATCACACTCGTTTTGGAGATTACGCAATTCCCCTATCTTACCCATTGTAAGATTGAAAGAACAAACCTGTTTACCAAAAACACGGTACAGTAGACCAACATGTAACTACAGACGATTAAATTATGTATCACATTGTTGATAATAAAACGCTTATTAAAACAGACATTTAAAAAGTAGATGTTATCACACTCGTTTTGGAGATTACGCATTTCCCCTATCTTACCCATTGTAAGATTGAAAGAACAAACCTGTTTACCAAAAACACGGTACAGTAGACCAACATGTAACTACAGACGATTAAATTATGTATCACATTGTAGATAATAAAACACTTATTAAAACAGACATTTAAAAAGTAGATGTTTTCACACTTGTTTTGGTGATTACGCAATTCCCCTATCTTACCCATGTTAAGATTGAAAGAACAAACCTGTTTACCAAATTACGGTACAGTAGACCAACATGTAACTACAGATGATTTAATTATGTATCACATTGTAGATAATAAAACGCTTATTAAAACAGACATTTAAAAAGTAGATGTTATCACACTCGTTTTGGAGATTACGCAATTTCCCTATCTTACCCATTGTAAGATTGAAAGAACAAACCTGTTTACCAAAAACACGGTACAGTAGACCAACATGTAACTACAGATGATTAAATTATGTATCACATTGTAGATAATAAAACGCTTATTAAAACTGATATTTGAAAAGTAGATGTTATCACACTCGTTTTGGAGATTACGCAATTCCCCTATCTTACCCATTGTAAGATTGAAAGAACAAACCTGTTACCAAAAACACGGTACAGTAGACCAACATGTAACTACAGACGATTAAATTATGTATCACATTGTAGATAATAAAACGCTTATTAAAACTGATATTTGAAAAGTAGATGTTATCACACTCGTTTTGGAGATTACGCAATTCCCCTATCTTACCCATTGTAAGATTGAAAGAACAAACCTGTTTACCAAAAACACGGTACAGTAGACCAACATGTAACTACAGACGATTAAATTATGTATCACATTGTAGATAATAAAACGCTTATTAAAACTGATATTTGAAAAGTAGATGTTATTACACTCGTTTTGGAGATTACGCAATTCCCCTATCTTACCCATTGTAAGATTGAAAGAACTAACCTGTTTACCAAAAACACAATACAGTAGACCAACATGTAACTACAGACGATTAAATTATGTATCACATTGTAGATAATAAAACGCTTATTAAAACTGATATTTGAAAAGTAGATGTTATCACACTAGTTTTGGAGATTACGCAATTCCCCTATCTTACCCATTGTAAGATTGAAAGAACAAACCTGTTTACCAAAAACACGGTACAGTAGACCAACATGTAACTACAGACGATTAAATTATGTATCACATTGTAGATAATAAAACGCTTATTAAAACAGACATTTAAATAGTAGATATTATCACACTCGTTTTGGAGATTACGCAATTTCCCTATATTACCCATTGTAAGATTGGAAGAACAAACCTGTTTACCAAAAACACGGTACAGTAGACCAACATGTAACTACAGATGATTAAATTATGTATCACATTGTAGATAATAAAACGCTTATTAAAACTGAAATTTGAAAAGTAGATGTTATCTCTCTCGTTTTGGAGATTACGCAATTCCCCTATCTTACCCATTGTAAGATTGAAAGAACAAACCTGTTTACCAAAAACACGGTACAGTAGACCAACATGTAACTACAGACGATTAAATTATGTATCACATTGTAGATAATAAAACGCTTATTAAAACTGATATTTGAAAAGTAGATGTTATCACACTCGTTTTGGAGATTACGCAATTCCCCTATCTTACCCATTGTAAGATTGAAAGAACAAACCTGTTTACCAAAAACACGGTACAGTAGACCAACATGTAACTACAGACGATTAAATTATGTATCACATTGTAGATAATAAAACGCTTATTAAAACTGATATTTGAATAGTAGATGTTATCACACTCGTTTTGGAGATAACGCAATTCCCCTATCTTACCCATTGTAAGATTGAAAGAACAAACCTGTTTACCAAAAACACGGTACAGTAGACCAACATGTAACTACAGACGATTAAATTATGTATCACATTGTAGATAATAAAACGCTTATTAAAACAGACATTTAAAAAGTAGATGTTATCACACTCGTTTTGGAGATTACGCAATTTCCCTATCTTACCCATTGTAATATTGAAAGAACAAACCTGTTTACCAAAAACACGGTACAGTAGACCAACATGTAACTACAGATGATTAAATTATGTATCACATTGTAGATAATACAACGCTTATTAAAACTGATTTTTGAAAAGTAGATGTTATCACACTCGTTTTGGAGATTACGCAATTCCCCTATCTTACCCATTGTAAGATTGAAAGAACAAACTTGTTTACCAAAAACACGGTACAGTAGACCAACATGTAACTACAGACGATTAAATTATGTATCACATTGTAGATAATAAAACGCTGATTAAAACAGACATTTAAAAAGTAGATGTTTTCACACTCGTTTTGGAGATTACGCAATTTCCCTATCTTACCCATTGTAAGATTGAAAGAACAAACCTGTTACCAAAAACACGGTACAGTAGACCAACATGTAACTACAGATGATTTAATTATGTATCACATTGTAGATAATAAAACGCTTATTAAAACAGACATTTAAAAAGTACATGTTATCACACTCGTTTTGGAGATTACGCAATTCCCCTATCTTACCCATTGTAAGATTGAAAGAACAAACCTGTTAACCAAAAACACGGTACAGTAGACCAACATGTAACTACAGATGATTAAATTATGTATCACATTGTAGATTATAAAACGCTTATTAAAACAGACATTTAAAAAGTACATGTTATTACACTCGTTTTGGAGATTACGCAATTCCCCTATCTTACCCATTGTAAGATTGGAAGAACAAACCTGTTTACCAAAAACACGGTACAGTAGACCAACATGTAACTACAGATGATTAAATTATGTATCACATTGTAGATAATAAAACGCTTATTAAAACAGACATTTAAAAAGTAGATGTTATTACACTCGTTTTGGAGATTACGCAATTACCCTTTCTTACCCAATGTAAGATTGAAAGAACAAACCTGTTTACCAAAAACACGATACAGTATACCAACATGTAACTACAGATGATTAAATTATGTATCACATTGTAGATAATGAAACGCTTATTAAAACTGATATTTGAAAAGTAGATGTTATCACACTCGTTTTGGAGATTACGCAATTCCCCTATCTTACCCATTGTAAGATTGAAAGAACAAACCTGTTTAGCAAAAACACGGTACAGTAGACCAACATGTAACTACAGACGATTAAATTATGTATCACATTGTAGATAATAAAACGCTTATTAAAACTGATATTTAAAAAGTAGATGATATCACACTCGTTTTGGAGATTACGCAATACCTCTTTCTTACCCATTGTAAGATTGAAAGAACAAACCTGTTTACCAAAAACACGGTACAGTAGACCAACATGTAACTACAGACGATTAAATTATGTATCACATTGTAGATAATAAAACGCTTATTAAAACTGATATTTGAAAAGTAGATGTTATCACACTCGTTTTGGAGATTACGCAATTCCCCTATCTTACCCATTGTAAGATTGAAAGAACAAACCTGTTTACCAAAAACACGGTACAGTAGACCAACATGTAACTACAGACGATTAAATTATATATCACATTGTAGATAATAAAACGCTTATTAAAACAGACATCTAAAAAGTAGATGGTATCACACTCGTTTTGGAGATTACGCAATTTCCCTATCTTACCCATTGTAAGATTGAAAGAACAAACCTGTTTACCAAAAACACGGTACAGTAGACCAACATGTAACTACAGATGATTAAATTATGTGTCACATTGTAGATAATACAACGCTTATTAAAACTGATTTTTGAAAAGTAGATGTTATCACACTCGTTTTGGAGATTACGCAATTCCCCTATCTTACCCATTGTAGGATTGAAAGAACAAACCTGTTTACCAAAAACACGGTACAGTAGACCAACATGTAACTACAGACGATTAAATTATGTATCACATTGTAGATAATAAAACGCTGATTAAAACAGACATTTAAAAAGTAGATGTTTTCACACTCGTTTTGAAGATTACGCAATTTCCCTATCTTACCCATTGTAAGATTGAAAGAACAAACCTGTTTACCAAAAACACGGTACAGTAGACCAACATGTAACTACAGATGATTAAATTATGTATCACATTGTAGATAATAAAACGCTTATTAAAACAGACATTTAAAAAGTACATGTTATCACACTCGTTTTGGAGATTACGCAATACCCCTATCTTACCAATTGATTGAACCCCCAGATTGAAAGAACAAACCTGTTTACCAAAAACACGGTACAGTAGACCAACATGTAACTACAGATGATTAAATTATGTATCACATTGTAGATAATAAAACGCTTATTAAAACTGATATTTGAAAAGAAGATGTTATCAAACTCGTTTTGGAGATTACGCAATTCCCCTATCTTACCCATTGTAAGATTGAAAGAACAAACCTGTTTACCAAAAACACGGTACAGTAGACCAACATGTAACTACAGATGTTTAAATTATGTATCACATTGTAGATAATAAAGCGCTTATTAAAACTGATATTTGAAAAGTAGATGTTATCACACTCGTTTTGGAGATGACGCAATTCCTCTATCTTACCCATTGTAAGATTGAAAGAACAAACCTGTTTACCAAAAACACGGTACAGTAGACCAACATGTAACTACAGATGATTAAATTATGTATCACATTGTAGATAATAAAACGCTTATTAAAACTGATATTTAAAAAGTAGATGTTATCTCTCTCGTTTTGGAGATTACGCAATTCCCCTATCTTACCCATTGTAAGATTGAAAGAACAAACCTGTTTACCAAAAACACGGTACAGTAGACCAACATGTAACTACAGATGATTAAATTATGTATCACATTGTAGATAATAAAACGCTTATTAAAACTGATATTTAAAAAGTAGATGTTATCTCTCTCGTTTTGGAGATTACGCAATTCCCCTATCTTACCCATTGTAAGATTGAAAGAACAAACCTGTTTACCAAAAACACGGTACAGTAGACCAACATGTAACTACAGATGATTAAATTTTGTATCACATTGTAGATAATAAAACGCTTATTAAAACAGACATGTAAAAAGTATAGTAAGTTACTCTCACTCGTTTTCGTTCGTCACTCGTTTTGGAGATTACGCAATTTCCCTATCAGTGATGATTTTAGACATTTTTCCTAGGGGGGGCTGATAAAAATCTGGGGTGTTGCTAAATTAGTAACTCATTTTATGGCTTTTTTTTTTACGCCGTGGCAAAAGGCAGGGGCGGAGTGGGTTACGGTCTCTTTTGATGCCATCCTTTCAGTTTTCGAATATGAGGTGATTCCTATTTGCCATTCTTACCTTTACCTTACATCGTTTAAATAGAAAATAAAATGTTGCAACATTTATGTAGATGAGTTTTTCGTGGAAATCGATTTATTTCCTAGTCCTATATGAGGTGGAAAAATAAACCTTATTTTCTTGTATTTTGCATTTTTTTTTTTTTGCAAAGTTACATTTCTTCATGTGATTTTTTCAATCTGCAAGGGGGGGCATTTACAACTGCCGGGGGGGGGGGGGGGGCTCCGCCCCCCCCGGGATATGCCTGAAATCCTCACTGGTAAGGGATGACCACCAATTCATTGGCTCTCGGCTGTAAAGAACGTCGGTGTTTGCAGGGGCGTCGGAAGTCTATTTTTCCAGGGGGGGCGAACTTTCCAGCTGACTTTGCAACATTTTGTAAAAGAAAAAATTTCGTTAGTTACCATGCAGCCAGCCTCTGAAATCGCTTGAAGGAATAAGCGGAATCTGTACTCTAAAATGCATTTAATTCATATTGGCCATTTTTTCAGGGGGGGCGAGGTGATACTCTCGCCCCCCCTGTGCATGCACAGGGGGGGCGACTGACCCCCCTGCCCCCCGGTTCCGACGCCCCTGGGTGTTTGCGAAGGGAATGACGGGCACACAGAACTGCCCCCCCCCCTCCGCCCCTCTCCCGAAACCCCTCAACCTAGGGAGATGATGGAATCTTGGTGATTTCACGGGTTCTTTTCTGTGTTTTCCGTGCCTCGTGAGTGGATAACAACAACAACCACAATAATAATAATAATATTATTATTATTAATAATATATACTTTTAATAATTAATAACACTAATAATAATAATTAATAATAATAATAATAATAATAATAATAATAATAATAATAATAATAATAATAATAATTAATAACAATAATTTATTATTATTATTATTACTATTATTATTATTATTATATTATTATTATTATATAATAATAATAATTATTATTATAAGTATATAATTATTAAATAATTATATTATTATTATTATTATTATTATTATTATTATTATTATTATTATTATAAAATATTAATTCTTCAAACACACATTCTTCTACATACAATTCATTGCCTCATATTTAGCCCAGTTTTTGTCTTTTGTGTATGAAACATGATAAAGTCCCAACTACATGCAATATTGTCGGTATCGGGATCGTTATCGCAATTCGGAAATCGTGGAAGAGTTAACTTACATAGTTGTTATGGCGCTGTTCACAATAAAATCGTAACGTCTGAATGATTTAGAACGAGAAAATGTACGATAACAATCCCGATCCCGATTGCGATCACGATGCCGACAATTGTGGCTGGAGCTTTAAACGTCAATGTTATTACGATGTTTGCTTGGAGGCGATTCCATCGAGTGTTTTCACTTTTTAGTTTTTAGGTATATATTCTAGTACGTTATGTAATTTTACCAACTTGAGGGGTCTCGCCATACCATCATGCATTAAAAAAAGTCGTATTTCTACACGTAAGATTTGTTGATGACCTTCTTTCTGGGATTCCCCCAATTGTAAACTATGACCCCGTATTGAATTTATCTGTGCCATGACCGAAGACCAAGAATGTATTTTAATGACTAATTGTGATTGTAACTTGTAAAATAAATAGGGTTTTAGCGTGGAAATTCGAATTACTATTTATTGCCAAACTTACATGACAAGAGGTTACTGTTAGTGTTAACTAACTGTAGTGAACACTGAATGTAGTGCCGGAAGGTTGGTAGCAAGAGTGAATAAAGATGGACGAAACCTACAAGCGTGTGTAGTCTTTCTCCTCATCCTAAAGTCCGAATACCTTACAGTGGCGACGACGGATGCGGGATTTCGTGATTTAATTCGAGTGCGTAGGTACTGTTTCAAGATTAAATTCGATAGTTATTGATTCAATTCGCTAAATTCGCCATGGATGTAGAGAGTGGCTCTATCAAACCCTTTGTTCCCGGCGTGGAGCTAACCAACGCGTCTCTGAAATGGGACAAGTGGGTGCGTTCTTTCGAACTATATATTGTGGCGAAAGGAATTACGGTAGCGGCAAGGAAGAAGGCTCTACTGTTACATCTCGCTGGGGAGGCGGTTCAAGACGTCTGGTTCACTTTACCAGAATCACAGAGAACGCCGGCGCCTGATGACGCTCAGGACGAATTCGAGACCTGCACGGGGGCTTTGAAGAACTACTTTCAGCCCCAGACGTGTTTTGCCCATCAGCGGCAAATATTTCGTGGTATGGGACAGAACGACACAGAAACAGTCGCTCAGTACGTAACTAGATTGAAAGGACAGAGTAAATATTGTAATTTTGGGGATAGGGAAGATGATGACATTCTCGACCAACTACGGGAAAAATGTTTCCTCTCGGACGTACGACGTGACCTACTCACCCTACGCACGGCCTTGGAAATTGCGCGCGCAGTCGAAGCTACACAAGCAGTCGGGCTAGGCTCACAGCTGACTGTCAGCCAGCCACAGGGGGGCGTGGTAGCGCGCATGACAGAACGCGATGGTACGAAAACTAAGAAAAAGCGGTGCTACCGTTGCGGATCATCAAATCATTTTGCAAACGACTCCAAGTGCCCTGCTAAAGGGAAATCATGTAATAAGTGTGGGTTCGAAGGTCATTTTGCCAGTGTTTGTAACACTAAAAATAAAAATGCTAGTGGTAAATCCTCTACAGAAAATAAGCCTACAAAACAACACGGGAAAGCTAAACAAGGTAAACATGGAATCCACAATCTTCAATCAGGTGAAGACAGTGATGAGGAAGATGGCTACACGTTCTCTGTAGGAGGCAAACCGGATGAATTCCTCTCAGCCGACCTGGGTGGAGTATCAGTTAACCTATTGATAGACTCAGGTGCTTCTTGCAATATTTTAGACAAGAAAACTTGGGAGCATTGCAAGCGGAAACACATTAAAGGAGAATGTGGTGAGTCAAGCAAAACTCTTTATGCGTATGCAAGCACTAAACCACTCACAGTGCTAGGCAAGTTTACAACCACAGTCAAAATAGGTCCTACAGAATATAGGGAAGTTGTTTTTCATGTAGTAGATGGGGAAGGAGTTCCACTACTGGGGAAAACATCCGCAAGAGAACTAGGAGTTCTTAAGTTAGGATATCCTTTGAACCAGGTGGCTGCAGGCCCGTGTGACAAACCTTGTACCTTTGAGGGGATTAAGGAAGAATTTCCCACAGTTTTCACGGGCATAGGGAAACTAAAAGGATTTAAGCTAAAGCTACACGTAAAGAAGGATGTCTCACCAGTGGCACAACCAGTACGAAAGGTCCCACATCAGCTGAAGCCAGCCATCGAAAATAAGATACAAGAACTAGTAGCAGCTGATTTGATTGAGAGAGTCGAAGAACCATCAGAATGGGTATCGCCGATAGTTCCCAACCAGACCAAATCGGGGGAAATACGACTGTGTATCGACATACGCGTACCCAATACAGCGATTGTCAGAGAAAGGTATGATATTCCAACCATTAATGACATTACGCCAGATCTACATGGTAGCGAAGTCTTTAGTAAGCTTGATTTGAAAAGTGCCTTTCATCAGATAGAGCTAGAGGAGGCTTCCCGTGGGATAACCACGTTTATAAGTCCTTCTGGTCTGTTTCGCTTTAAACGCCTGTTTTTCGGAGTTAATTGCGCTCCGGAGATTTTCCAGCGTGTAATGGAAACTATAGTTGCGGAATGCGAAGGAGTTAAAATCTTTATAGACGACCTAATAGTCTATGGAAAGACCAGAGCTGAGCACGACAGAAGGCTGAGGCAACTTCTGCAAGTTTTAAAGCAAAACAACTTGACTGTCAACCCTAAGAAGTGTGAAATTGGTCTAAACAAGATTGCTTTTTTGGGTCATGAAATCTCAGCACAGGGGACAAAACCACTACAAAGCAAGATCGAGGCGGTCACGGAATTTCGTACACCACAATCTAAAGAAGAAGTGAAGAGCTTTCTGGGTATTGCAGGCTACTGCTCAAGGTTCATCCCAGACTTCTCTACAACTACGGAACCTTTACGTAGACTTCTCCGGAGGGATGTATCGTTCAATTGGGGCGCAGAGCAGGATCAAGCATTTGACCAAATCAAGAAGAAGTTGTGTGACACTGAGACGCTAGGATTCTACATACCGGGAGCCCCGACCAGTATCATAGCGGACGCAAGCCCGTACGGCCTTGGTGCAGTACTGGTGCAAGACCAAGCTGGGGTATCGCGTATTATTGAATATGCTAGCCGCTCACTGACCGATGCAGAGTGTAAGTTCAGCCACATTGAAAAAGAGGCCCTTGCACTTGTCTGGTCGTGTGAGCGTTTTCACTATTATATATATGGAGGAACATTTACGCTCATCACAGACCACAAACCTCTACAATTTATTTTTGGCTCCAAATCAAAACCTTGTGCCCGGGTAGAGAGGTGGATGTTGCGCCTCCAAGGTTATGATTACAATGTTTTGTATCAACCAGGAAAAGGGAATATAGCCGACCCCCTATCCAGGCTTCTGAGGCCGAGGGTAAATGTTGAGCCCAACAAGAATCAAGATACATACATTCATTGGGTGGCGTCACAGGCAGTACCTCGAGCCATGCGGCTAGAGGAGATCCAAGCAGCATCAGAAGAGGATGAGGAGTTAACTCAAGTGAGGCAATGTCTTGTTACGAACCAATGGCCTGCGGAGCTTCGGACATATGAACTCATAAAAGGAGAGCTCAGCAGTTGCGAACCAGTAGTTCTCCGTGGACCACGGCTGGTGATTCCGAAGAAGCTTCGTGCACAGGTCCTTGAATTAGCTCATCAAGGCCATCCAGGCATCGTTTCTATGAAACAGAAACTGCGCTCGAAAGTATGGTGGCGAAGCATCGATAAGGACATTGAGCTATTCTGTAAACGTTGTCACGACTGCCAGCTAGTCAGCTCGTACAACCCTCCCGAGCCAATGACGAGGAGTGTTTTGCCAGAACACCCATGGCAAGATATCGCTATCGATTATCTGGGGCCACTGCCTAACGGACAATTCATCCTGGTTGCAGTGGACTATTACTCTAGATTTTATGAAGCTACCCTAACAAGAAGTACTACATCGGAGAATACAATCAACATACTCGACGAAATCTTTATGAGATTTGGATTCCCGGAGTCAATAAAGGCAGATAACGCAGCGTACTTTCGAAGTAAGGAGTTCCAATCCTACTGTGGAAACAACAACATAACGATTCGACATTCAACGCCGGAGTGGCCGCAAGCCAATGGACTGGTAGAACGCCAAAACCGCTCCATCGTTAAGCGTTTGAAGATAGCCGCATCAGCGAATGTTAACATCGAAAGCGCGCTTCGGGAATATCTGTTTCTTTACCGTACTACCCCACACACGGTGACAGGATGTACACCTGCCTTTCTCATGTTTGGAAGGGAATTGCGGGACAGAATCCCAACCCTGCAACTGAAGTCAACACAGCGGTTGGATGAGGCAGTCCGTGATCGAGACATGATGATGAAGCAGAAAGGGAAGGAGCACGGTGACAACACTAGACATGCTACGTATAGCGAAATAGCAGTAGGAGACCTAGTGTTGGCCCGGCAAGGAAAGAAGAATAAACTCACTACACCCTACTACCCAGTGCCCTTTGAAGTGACTGACCGATTGGGCAGTGCGGTAACTATCAAGTCAACGGCTGGTGTGGAATACCGCAGGAACGTGACCCACCTCCGGAAGTACCAGTCACAGGATGAAGCGAGTTCCGAGATAAACCCAACATCCTCGGATGGCGAACCTGAGAGACCCATGGGAACTGGACCTCCGCTTCAAGCAACAACCTCTCCACCGCATGCTGTCTCATCTCCAGCTCGCAATCCGGACTTACATCAAAACCAGGGATTGCCGCGTCCAATACGGCAGAGGAAAGCTCCTGCATGGCTGAATGACTATGATAAGTAGTCACAGGGCTGAGATCCTATTTCATATTGCTATGTTAACGTTATTATATGTACCCATAATCCATTTAGCCTTATTTAGCCACTAAATATTATATTTTTTCTCTTGCATTGCTGCTGTTTAACCACCATTGGACCGTAGCAAGATTCATTATGCATTATCTTTATTTGTATTCCTTGACATGGATTATGTCTTAGTTCTAAAAAAAAAAAAAAAAAAAAAAAAAAAAGAAAGAAAAGGAGATATGTAGTGAACACTGAATGTAGTGCCGGAAGGTTGGTAGCAAGAGTGAATAAAGATGGACGAAACCTACAAGCGTGTGTAGTCTTTCTCCTCATCCTAAAGTCCGAATACCTTACACTAACTAAACTGGTTTGTTTTTGCTCAGAGTCCGAAATGGAGTCGGTCGGTAACGTCGAGCCGAGGTCATTATCCCACATTCGAGGCTTGTGCTGCTACCTAGTGGGTGATTGAGGCACTGCGTCGAGCAGAGAGCACGGTAGAGGACTACACTATCGACCATCTGCAACTTTGCAATCATAAGCAGGTAAGGCTGGGAGAAAACGTTTAATTTTGTAAACGTTTATTTTCCGAATTTTTCGAATTTAAACGTTTAAACGATACACCCCTCCTGTTCACAAAATGATAACAAAAAAAACGAGTAATGCTTAATGTTCACAAAATAAATGTTGAGCGAAATAACACGGGTGATTTATTATGTATATTATATACAGTATTCATTGTTAATTATATTCTCCACCTTTGTATCCAACTGTCCACAATCATTTTGATATTTTTTTCATTTTTTCCCTCGTCGGCTCGTTGAAGAGCTGTGACCAGTGGCGTCACTAGGGGGTTTTCGGGGGGGGGGGGGGGCCTTCGCCCCCCCAATCGCAATCTGCGCCCCCCAATAATTTCCTAGTTCAATCAATTTTATTGCTTAAATTTCCAATCTTAAAGTGCTAGCGTGTCTCTTTAAAAAATCGAAGATCAAAAGTATTTTGATCAACAATACTTACATATATTATAATATTTAATTTATAATTACAACATGCTAATGGCAATTAATCAAGCCTTTATGATTAAAATATAACCGTTAATCAGCATTTATCTCCTGCATATAATTTATGAAAGGTATTTTATTTAATATTATTACATTTTGTACCACAAAGAGTGGTCACTTTATTGACAGATGTTCTTTAGATGGAGTTTTGTGACAAGTCGAATTAGTGGATAATATTTATTTATTTATTTAAGTAAGCCTTCTACATTTCACTCATGTGCATGTCACAATATAATATGTCTAATCTTTTGTAAAGTAATCGAGAAATGACTGACATTGTTATCTTATAAATTAATAATTAAAATACTATAACAAGTATACCGTGACAATCATAATATTATTTCATGCAAACAGCCTTCTGGTAAACTAAAATAGTTGTGTGTGTATAAAATCCTTTTTAGGGCCGCTCTATTATCCTTATGATTCCCTTGCTCAAATCGCTGTAAAGGCTGTTTCAAAGCGCCCGTGTAGCCCGCGCAAGTCCAATCAACTAGTTACTTGCGGCCAGGGGCGGACTGGCAGGTACGGAACTACGGAAACCCGTACGGGGCCCCCTCGGGTGGGGGCCCCCTTGAGGGCCACCAACCAACCCTCTGAAAATATCTTACGCTATATAGATTGTGAAACAATAGTAAGAAGAGCATAATATGTATCTCATGTCAGTGAAAAGGGACATATAGAGTTATATAGACCATCTAGAAGTGCTACAAAGATTTCCGCTTTCTTCCTCAGAGCTTACTTTTTTATAGTTTAGTTTGAAATATAAAACATGCCAGTGCTGGAAATTTCTTTAATTTAATTTTTAAAGTAGTGTCACAGTTCAACATGTTGTTTGACACACCTATCATCATTTATCGATTTTTACGCGTGTTTATATGCGTTCTAGACAAATTAATAGGAAACAAGAACCCTCAAGATTTCTGCTCGCTAGCTTGCTACTTGAGAGTGACTTTTGATAGTTTGCGAGTAAACTTTGTTATATCTGAAAGTACCATTTTGCCCATTTATAATAGAATAGGCTCATGTAAAAATGAAATAAAGGAGTTTTCAAGTCGTGTGTCATTACAAAGCCACTTTCCGTAAAATAGCTGACTGAAAATCGGGCTGATCACGTGTTTATAAGCGTTCAAAATTTAAAAAGGCAAACTTTGTGGCAATATCTATCGGCGCCTACTGAAATCCGATCCAGCGCAGCACTAGCCATAAGATTACTTCTCAAATGACAGGATCGAACTCCTATCCTAGATCTATGACGTTAGGAATTATCAGTGTAATATTGACTTTACTATAATTGTTTTTCATGATAGGATTTCGCCTCAAAACACGTTTTAGTCCACTAAGCATCATGCAGGGCCGAAAATTGTTTCGCCTTCGGCGACGTTGCCTTCGGCGGCAGGGGCTTCGCCCCCGACCCATCTGCATACCCAGCTACAACACTCGTTACGAGTACAATTTACACGATGCGAGTGGACAACTAGTAGTCGATATTTGTAGAGGGTTAGAAACAATTAATTTGAAATATACAACTGCCAGTGTTGGGAAAATTTCTTCATCAATTTCGTTTCTGAAAGTGGTGTTCACAGTTCAACACATTGTTCCACATAACTATCATCATTTATCGATTTTTAAACGTGTTTATATGCGTTCGAACAAAATAGTAGGCTGAAAAATTTTCGCCTCCGGTGTCTGGGGCTTCGCCCCAGACCCCTTAAAGCTTCGCCAAGTCCCGGGGCCCCTAACATCCTTTTCCGTACGGGGCCCTTACCCCCCCAGTCCGCCTCTGCTTGCGCCCCCCCAATCCCAGAATCCTAGTGACGCCCCTGGCTGTGACATCGGAAAAATCTTCGAGTTTGGGTTTTGGGTTGGGGTGATGTCCTAATAATCCTAATTATGTCTCTTTATTTACACTTTCATACATTTGCATCACAAATATGCATGTTAGTCTCCAATGGGACATGATGGGGGAGGGGGATTGGTCAGGCTGTGTATAAGACAAGGTTAAACGTGTATTTGTACTTGTATGTTTTCGTGCAGGCGTTTACACGTTTAAAGTTAAACGTTAAAAAGACTCAGCCTTACTAACCAGGACTCCAATGCTGGAACTATTTTTGTATGATCTAAGATGCCAACATAAGATATATTAAATACTAAAAAAATACCAGCTTTAAATTTTTTTTATTTCAAGTTTCACACGGATTTAAATAATGGTGTACACTTATGTTCACAATAATTATACCTATTGGCACTTGGTAACATTTTCAAAGTTGTTACTTTTGCCATCATTTTGTAAAACAATATTAACAACAGCAATTTTCTTGTCTTTTGTAGTGTTTCACTACCTTATGTGGTTTGCATTGGGGAACCAATGAATTTATTAGATGTGTACATAGATAACATTGAAACAAAAATTGCGTGGTTGTGTATTTCCCTCCGAAGAGAAAAACTGTTTTAACCATTACTTTCCATAGTCATAAAACGTATGATCTTGATGATTGGTGAATAATGATTAATGAACAGCAAATAGTGGATGAGCCCAATTTCAAGGCCTACTTGATCTTCACCTATAGCAGAGAAGGCTGGAAGTGCAGCAAGTGGAGGTCAAGTAGATCTTGTGTGGTTGGGTCCAATTAGCTTTGATATTTGTGTTTTTATAACGTTATATGAAAATACGTCATTCAGGAATGATGACCAGTTCCCCTCCCCCCTGACTGTAACAACCATAGCTGTTCCTTAATGTGTATCAGAAATTTTGACCATCCCCCAAAGATATATTTCCAATTACATTACATGGTTTAGGCAAGGTCCATGTTTATTTGCATTTATATTACTATCGAGTCCACTTACTTTACTGTAATTAAGGTCAGTGTAGGGCACAATGCCCTCTTCAGCCTGATGGCTATGAGTGATGATTGATGAATGATAATGAGGAAGGGAGGAGGGGAAGCCTGGTACCGGGACGTAGCCTACTCCTGTCAAAAAGTACCAAGGGGACCATCGGCTTTACGTCCCATCCGAAAGGACGGTGTAACTTTGACCAGTCATATGGGTTCCTCCACTAACCTGGACTGCCGAGTAGTTGACGAGAAGAACGAAGCTGTTACACAAGCTTTCGAACCCTCCAATCAGCTCTAACCAACGGTAATTAGTAGCCCACTGAAAAATTGCCGGTTGAGTCTTAAACAGAGAGGAGTGGACTCATAAATTGCAATATGTGCAAATAATTGTGTCTAAAAACGCGGACGGTAAGAAAATAAGGACTCGGAAGACTTATGCTAGCATTAATTACATTTACTGTTTTTATTAATTTTTTGTCAGTTGTTGTATTGTTATAGGTAAAATCAAACTTTACGTTTTAAGAATCTGGGGGAGGAAAAGATATCCTTGGTTTTCGGAAAGACTCGTGGCATTTCTCCACATTTATTTGCATTATTTCTCTCCTTACCCGTATCGAGAGTCGGTTTTCCTGTTGCAGGAATCAAGCTGGTGATCTCTTGAATTTGAGTGGCATATTACTCTAAAATATATGTCGGGGTGCAATCGTGTACCCGGTAGTGCTTGTATATTATCTTATAAGCTTTTTCTTATGCTTATATTTGCTATATTTCTGTGTAACAGGCTGAGGCCTGGCCATGGCTAGAGTAGAGTGAAATGCTGGCTAAGCCACAGCGGCCACAGATTCATTCATGGCCGCCTTGGCTGATGGTGATTCAAGTGGAAAATTCACAATGCGTAGAGATGCAAGAAAATGGTTTTATTTTTCTTCACTTTTCGTTCGAGAAATTGAGAATTATGGTGTTTTGTGGTGTTATTGTTTTTTTTAATCGAAAATCATGTTTTTACATAAAATCATTGATAAAACTAAAAAAGGTTACATTTTCTAAACTATTATATGTGTATGGCCCTAAATGTATAATATACATAGTGATGGGCGTCAAAGATTAGATTAGACTGCAGAGAAGTAAGTGGTGATGATGCGGACTGCTTATTTTCGCTTTTTATCTCGTAATTCCTGTAAAGATTTGAACGGAAGCGAATACAAAATTGCAAATTACTGTTAATAACGGTGTTATTTTGCTAGAAAGTGGCAATTATGGTGTTATATCGCGAATAAACTCATAATTCGTTTTATAAGCATTTTATGGTGTTATTTCGCGATTTGAATCTGAATCCCAGTGACGCATAACGTAAAGAAATGTTAAAACCAGCACTCTAGAGTGTTTTGTTACACTTTTCGTTTTATCGCGCATTGCGAAAAACTTGCATCTCTAACAATGCGTTACAAGATGCTTTACGCATTCGTTTGTCATTTGTAGATAACCCTAATTCGATCTTAGTGCTTGAACTACTTAAAACATACGTTATTAGTTTACAGACAACAAAGTTACATCTATTATCATTATTTTTAGAATTTTAATTTATGGCACTAATTCGGTTGGTCGTACGTCTCAGTTAAGTTTCTTTCTAATATGAAAGTCTAATAGCAAAGAAATAACACCAAAAATAAATTCTATACCTATTAGTTTTGGGTAAAATAAAAGCTCGTTTCTTGGACTATGACAATGCATAGAGTCTCAATTGATGATGTCTGCAACAGCCTGCTAATTTATTCAAATGTATATTTATTGGAGAAACACTAATAAAAATACAAACCCCGACTGGGAATCGAACCCAGGTCTCCCACATTCTAGGTGAGCGCCTTGATGCCTTGACCCCTTGACCACCGGGACTGTAAAAGCACCAACTATGCTTTAGGTAATATTGCGAGGTAAAAATTGATACTTGTTCATTGTTTCATTGTTCACCAAAAAACAGAATTAGTGCCATAAGAGTAGAATGAAGACGCTCGCTTAACTAAATAATAATGTTGGTGTGTGATAGGAGAGGCCAAACGGCTAGATATGCTTGGTAGGGGTAAAGTTGATAGGGAACCCAACAGCTTACCTGGTTGGTGACTGCAGGGGTCTTGTAGTAAATAAATAGATACATAAAAAGTAAAAACACAAACAAAAACGTCGAAACGGTTTCGGCCCACCTTGTTCACTCATCGAGTGAACAAGGCCCTGTTCGGCCGAAACAGTTTCGACGTTTTTGTTTGTGTTTTTACTTTTTATGTATCTATTTATTTACTACAAGACCCCTGCAGTCACCAACCAGGTAAGCTGTTGGGTTCCCTATCAATTTTACCCCTACCAAGCATAAATAATAATGTTGGTTAAAATTGGAAAATATAGGCTACAGTATGAGGAAGTGAATTTCTGTTTGAATTTGGGTGGTACTGCCTGCCTGCTGCTGTAGGTAGAGCCACCAGTGCTTGTAGGAAATGGTATATGTACATAGTTTTAAGTTAATACATGTTGTATACAAATAAGTATCTGAAACAAGCTCAGTCAACTCGGGGATGATATAACAGAAGTCTTACTATACATTCAAAATATGTTTGTTGTGGAAGAGGAAATAAGTTTATCTAGGTATGTAGAAGGTAACAAGATATACAATTAAATAATAACTGCAATTTTTTCATAACATACCTTTAATTTTCTTTTAGGTCTAGAAATATTACACAGTTATACGTACCGGTACTAAAATTTTTGAAAATATCTTGGTATGTTTAATTATTAATTAACATTATTCAAAATGTGATGATCCCAGTAATTTTAAATTAAATAATGTAGTTTGATGGTAAATACTACTTTGAAGAAGGTGGTCTTGCTGTTATTGTGATTTGGGGTCCCGCCATCGTTCTGCATCATACTCGCCTGTAAACCAATTGAACATAGTTAGCACATAAGGTTCAATTGACTCGAGAGTCGAGACAGTACAACATTTGGCCGTTCAAAAGTTTCCCATGTATAGATAGACGTGTACTAGTGAAGTCAAGAAAATCGCCCTGCCCCCCAAAAAGAAAGTTGCATCACAAACATACAAACAAATCTTACTTTCAGCAATGAATCAATGTAAGGCGACAACTAGAATGTTCCACAGGTAAACTCACAAAGCCATGTTATAAAACATTTTTCACTCTCTAACTACAAAAATGCTCTAGGCCCACTTGTGATAAAATACCTTTAATGAAATATTGTTACGTGTTCACTGCTCCCAGTTCAATGATAAAAATAACGTCTGTTTTTACTTTGGATGTGAACAATTATTATTAACATTTATTATAAATTATTAGATTAATTATTATATTGCTATGACATGAGATTGCACATCACAATAATCACATAGCATAAGGGATGTGTGAGTAACATATTTTTAAGCTAATTCGAGTACTCATTCACATACCAAGTTTCTAGTAGATAAAATAATTTTTTTTTTAAATTTTGAAAGGCTTACTATGAACACTATTTTTTAATCTTTGTGGGTGTAATCATGTGGTTTTTTTCTCAGCATTACCAGGCAAGGCCCTCTAGTTATCAGACCCAGGACTATAGCATCTTTTGGCTTGAAATTGTCAATGGCAGTAGGCCTACAGTCAGTGGCGGGCAATGGCGTTACATGACATTTGCAAGGAATAAAAAATGCTTGCACTGTAGGCTTACCAAGAAGTCAACAGATATTGGTGTCACAACACATCCTTACTTACAACACAATGATTTAATATAGGAAATGTGTAAAAGAATGGAATAGACTTGTAATGAAAATAACACTAGCCCAGTACTAATATGAATCTCCATCTCCAAACATTATCACCTGGTAGCTGACAGTATTGGATCGTAGTCCTTGACAGATGAAATTATGTTCACCAGAGAAAACTTCCCTGCGTGGTTAGCTATATTGTACACAAGATAAGTCTGTGTATTGTTACCTTCAGAAATAGGAATTTTCAAGAACTAATCAACTGTCTTTAATAGTTATTTAGGCATATTTCTGAAGAAGGAAACCAAAATTTGAAAAACATTTCTTTTTGACCGTTACTTTAGTTGTGAGAAGTTAACGAGTCATTGCATGGACGATTTTTGTACTGGTGGGTGGTTTGAGGCCCGAGTAGTTATACAAACAAATTTTGTTGCCGACGCTCCCCCCTTTGTATATTGCACAGGTCTCCTGCTATCGGGCGAATAATATATTACTAACTTGCGTAGCCACTTACCTCTGGTTGAGTTTTGGCAACGGGACTGGGACGATCAGTTTGTTACATCGTTCCAAAAACACGGGCTGCAAATACCGGTGTTTCTCATCTGCACTGGGGTCCTTGTTCTTAGGAGATGTTTTCTTTACTTTTTCAGCCTCACACAGCAATTGGCAAAAAGATTTTGCAACTTTTGTCAGTTCTTGGTAAGAATGCTTGTGTTGTTGTGTAGCTTTTGATTTGGATTTCAAAGCAGGTAATTCTTTTGGATTCAGTTGAGTAACCCCCGTTTTGGTGGTTGGGGTTGAAAAAGATGAAAATGGTAAACGTTTGAATGATGCTTCCATCTTGGGCTTTTGTGGAGAATTTTTTAGAGCATAAATAATTTTAGTCGAATGCGAATTCGTGTAGGATTGCGCGGGCATTTGCGTGGGCATAAATGCCCGCGTTAGCGACGAA
This sequence comes from Isoperla grammatica, assembly GCA_945910005.1. Classification (NCBI taxonomy): domain Eukaryota; kingdom Metazoa; phylum Arthropoda; class Insecta; order Plecoptera; family Perlodidae; genus Isoperla; species Isoperla grammatica. The sequence continues at coordinate 4,324,014 of OX246745.1, forward strand.
ACCGCTTTCCGTGCGCTCATTGTCGAGTTGTAATTGAATAAGATCCACCTATGGAGCAAATAAAACACAATGTCAATGAATGTGCTCAAGTAATGGCTGCAATTATTGGTAATGTTATTTACTAGATACAAAAATAGTCTATGGTTAGTTTGTCACGTAGGTACACAATGTCCTTGACAATGTCCGATTGATGTGTGAACTAAATAGGCCGAGTGTCCGGTTTCATCTACGTTATTTAAAAATCAATACCGGTACATCAACAGTTACGTCGTGGTGTCAGTGTGTACCCCAAGGTTGGTGTACCCACAATGCACCCAAACCTTGATTGCCACCTCGACATCGATTTCTTCGCCTGGAGCGTGGTGTTTTACTGCCGAATAGCAGGTGTGTGTTTCAACTTGACGTTTTACCGCTAGTTGACTAGCTTACTTAGCTACACTAATAGAAAGGAAGTGACCTCACAAGCAGCCACTTAGTCGGCTAGGGTGTATTCCAACTTGCAGTTTTACGCTTGTCGATTATTAGCTTAGCTACACTAATCCAAAGGAAGTGACATCACAAGGAGTCGACCAATGCCACTCAGTCGGCTATTGGTTAGTGGGTACTGGCCGAAAGTGTATACTACGACACCGACTAACTAACCCACTAAATCAAGATGGCCGATACTTTTGGTTAGAAAAATATCCAACCAGGTAATCAATGTAAGTGGACGTATTATTATCGTATTTATTTCCATTAGGTGATGGATAACAAATAAAACTTTGTGTTAGCGTAGTAGGGCTGGGGGAAAATTTGTAAACGTTTGTGTTTCTGACATTTTTGCGTTCAAACGTGCGAACGTAACACCCCTCCAATTCACAAGAAAATAAAGTTTGCATCTCCACACAAAAAAAATTCAACAAAATAACACTAGTGAATGAATTAACACATCATTAGGCCTAATGTGTTGGTTTTATAATTTATTATATTCATTGTTGATGATTATACCTGCCACCTTTTGTGTCCACTGGTCATTTTGTCACAGTGCACGGTTATGCTAACCATGTGTGACAATTTGTACAAGTATATTTTTGCACAGGCGTGTACACGTTAAAACGTTAACACGACTCAGCCCTATTGTATAGCCTACAAGGAAACATGCCCAAAGCTGATAACCTACTGGTTAGTAGTGTGTAGCAGGTCAGTGGGTAGTGGATAGGAGGCAAAAATTAAGTTGAAATACACCCTTAGTGGATAGTGGCCATAAGTGTAAGTACATAAGGACACCGACTAACCCACCAAATCATGATGGCCGGCTGATACTTTTGGTTCACAAAATACTCAACCGGGTAGGCATATTGAATGTAGGCCTAAGTGGAAGTATCATTATAATGGGCAATTCTGAACAAAGAATTGATTCAGTGAATTGATTTGCTTTTTACAGTCAATTCGATTAAATGCATACACAAAATTTATTTCCTTAATAAAATCGAGGTAAATATAGGCTACAGATTGGGTGAAATTGCTTAAAAATTAATGACGATGAAACTCTTTCATATATGAAGGAGTTTCATCGTAACTAATTTATAAACAATTTTAATCGTTTAATCGAATCGATAGGCATAGGCCTATACTGTAATAAAAATAGTTAAAATAGTGTATAGGGCCTACACAAGCAGTTTTAGTTACGTATGCAAGTACAGAAAATGTGCTGAAAGCGTTCGAGGCAACGGAAGCAAGAAAATTAGTTGGCGATTACTCAACGCTATCTGCGACATTGCGGAAGTGTTGCCAAAGTTCAAAAGTAGCTAATTCCTACTCGGTTTGTACAGCTTCATCACCATGTCCTTGAATTGTGAACTTCTTAGTATTGATACAATTTGGAGTAATTTATTTTAGTTGTATGGACATTTTCAATGAAATAACTTGAGGTAAAAATTTCAACTAGGTCCGCAAGCACTAAAGTGGTTCGCATTTTGCACGAACTAACCTGTCACTTTCGAGGTATGTCAGAAAGCTGCAAAAGAACTAATAACGTATTCGACTGGCCTGCTATCAGTGCACACTCTGTTTGTGCAACTACGTCACTGCACTCGCACCGCCTCAGATAGTGCACTACCCAACTGAACGCAGTGGTGCAATATCGCACTGCGGTCTGAAGCCAGTGCACTCTATAGTGCAACACTTGTCCAATGTGCACTTCCAATCGAATATGAATAGGCACACTGAATGCACAGGACCATTCCCAGTCGAATGCATTATAAATGAAATTTGAAATATAACCCGATCTAATAACTTTCTTCCTTTAAAGGGATGTCGGGCATCTGGGTATTTTAAAGTCACTTTTGGGATGAAAGTGCTGCAAAACTAAAACATTGGTATCCAGTAACCTTATTATGTTGGTAGGCTTTCAGAACATCGGGCAGAAGTTTCAAGGCGAGAATGCAAATATCGATGTTATAGATCATCGAAAAAGGTAATTTTGAATGTTGTAGTAGACACCAAACCTTGTTCGTGTTCATTTTAAACATCGCTCTCTCTAGGCCTACCGGTAGTGGTAGGTAAGTGTTACAAGTAGGAATGACATCGGGTACCCGGGTAGCCCGGGTACCCGGCTCCAAATATTAACCCGGAGCCGTTTTTAGGGTCCGGGTAATTCTTTAGTCGGTTTCTAGGCTAAATTTACGCGCCAGTATTGCTGCGGTTGATTCCGGTGGAGCCAGCAGGTACGGCAGGCGCCTACCCTTCCACAACACGTGACTCGACGGGGAACAGAACAGACGCGAACCGACTTGCATTGGTTACTGTTTGTTCTTTATTTAACATTCTGGTGAACATTCTGGCTAATACTTGTTCCATTACTATTTATTTTCCTTAAAATATCATGTTTTATGTACGTGCTTCTGTTAGTGTTGTGTATTGAGAAAAGTTTTTTTACTCGACATGATTACTGCAGGCGTATTCCAAAAGACTCACCAAGCGGGCGGCATGCATATCATTCGTCTCTCGTCTTTGCTCCCCGCGCACTTCACAAGGCCTAGCAAGGACCTTCAAATCAAGCCTAGGCCTAGGCCTACACATCGAAAAATACGTTTTCAGGATCCGGGTACCCGGGTAATATGAGAGCTGGAACCGGTTCCGAATTTTATTACCCGATGTCATCCCTAGTTACAAGTACTTTCCGGGACTGCAATTGTGAAAAAAAGCCGCGGACCTAATCGGGAAAATTTCGAAAATCGATATTTTAAGGCAAAACATGGAATTTTGATAAGAGAGTGAATTGAAAGTATAGGTAAGCAAAGCATTGGTTATTAAAATATCTCATAATGAGTAATACTGTCTAGTATTTTCAGGTATCACTTTTTGGTGGCGCCATTAAAATATATTATAGGCCTAGACCTAGGCCTAGCCTAGGCCCTACAATTTGAACAGTCAACCAACATGGGAGGCCTAGGGCCTATAAATTTGCGTGAAATGCTGACTGCTGAAAAAGGGTCCACTGGCGACGAGAGAAATCGATTCTTAAATGGACTCATTAAGAATCAATCTAGGCCTAGATTGCCCATCTCTACCCTAGGCCTAGGCCTAGGCTAGGCTAGCTAGGCCTAGGCTAGGCTAGCTAGGCCTAGCTAGGCCTAGGCCCTAATAAATCCAACATGGGAGGCCTAGGCCCTATAGGCCTATAAATTTGCGTGAAATGCTGACTGCTGAAAAAGGGTCCCCTGGCGACGAGAGAAATCGATTCTTAAATGGACTCATTAAGAATCAATCTAGGCCTAGATTGCCCATCTCTACCCTAGGCCTAGGCCTAGGCTAGGCCTAGGGCCTAGGCTAGCCTAGCTAGGCTAGGCCTAGGCCTAGGCCTAGCTAGGCCCTAATAAATCACATACCCAATATATTAAAATAATTATGGCTGTAACAAATTACATTCAAGAGATTATTTATGCCTACCTATACTAATCTAAACATTTTCAGTTCAGTTCGTAGGCCTAGTGAAGTCGACAGCATTCACTGCATAACGTTCCTGAGGAACATGGCCGACATTTTCCCAAAATGCCATCAAGCAACAGAAAACTAATTATCAACTTAGCACTGTAAACTTGAACAACCAGTTAAGTTTAATAGATACAAGTTACAACGGAATCTTTCTGTTCAACACCTCATGCTCAGATTAATGTATAATATTATTTTTACTAACCTGATAATTTAAATAACTAGAAATTTTAACCGTCCATCACACCGCCGAGATCGCATAGCTAGAAGAGAGAAATCTGTGGCCCTGGGACGAGCATTACGCATCAAGCGTTTCTTTTATCTTCTGATTGGCTGAATATTATGTCAAGTGATTTCATTGGCTGTAAGCATCCGGACAAGGTCCACTCGCTCTCCTAGCGGCGAGAGAGAGCGGCGAGTACGAACTCGACCATATCTTTGATCAAGGGCGTCTCCTAAACCTACAATTAAAAATGAATACTGTTAGACATAATAATTAAAATTTATGTTCAATTTTACACTGATATACATTTTGTTGTTAAATAAATCGTTTTGAAAAATATATTACAACCAAATTCAAAATAGTTGCTATACGTGCGGAACACCGCCTGATTGGTTCACCGCGATTCGACGTCACTGCGCAAGGTCGGTAAGGTAGTATTACTACTACTTCTTTACCGACCTAAGTAGTAGTAGGTACTACTACCACTACTTTATCGACCTTGCGACAGATGTATAAAAAATGGTCTAGACTTTTATCACTATAGATTGGTATTATGATAGCTGTGATATAATAGTAATAGCAACAATGAGAATAGGTTTCATGACCTTTTTGGCCAAAAATGCAAAAAAACTGAGAATTATTATTTATTTATTAACAAAGAAATATTTATTATTTATGTAGACAATTTGAAATAAGGGTTTAAATTACGTTTTTTTTTAATGAATTAAGGGCATATTATTCTATATCTAGCCTGATCTAGCCTTTACATTATCTGCAGCTTTTCATACTTCGGTTAGTTGAATTGTTTACGCCTTACGAGCGCCAATGTAGTAGAGAAACTGTTTCATGAAATTATGCTGGAAAATTATTTGTATAAATATAAATTCCAAAATTCAGTTTTTAATTTATTTAATACGACAAAATATTTTTTTGAAAATATTTACAATTCATATTGATACTGTTTATTTACGTTGTAAGGGTTGAACGTATGGTATCATCTTGTAAAAACAATATTTTTTTTTACAATTTTACGTTATGTTGTTTGATTTTGCGTTACGAGTCTCTATTGTGTCAAAAGATTACAGTTGTAATGGACATTTTACTGCTATGCTCTGCATGTTTTCACAGCTATAGTGGGTTGTGACCGTTGCATGCAACTGTAGCATAACTATTCCAATATGTTTGGACTGTAACAGGGAAGTACCATTGGTTGCTACTATCCTAGCCTCCAAACAAGTGTCTCAAGCTTTGTTCGTTTGTCCTGTGATCATTACTCCAGGAGTACGGTATTACGAAAACCCCGTTTTTCTGTCCTGGAGTAAGTGTGATGGGAGTAGCTGCGACAAGTTCTTTTTTCCAGTGGTAACTTGCTACAACTGTGATGGGAGTAAAGTTTTTCTCACCTGCTTCCCGAGTAGGAGTAGGAGGAACAACTGAAACGATCTCAACCGTGACACTCCGTTTTTTTTTGTCCAAGTGGGAGTAACTGTGATTTCTGCTCCCATTTCCGTTACAATGACGTGTTTCTGGATTACTCCTGGCGTAAAATACTCCTGTTGAGGCAGGACAAACGAACAAACCTTCCGTTACTATTTACAAGCTAAGGTGACTCAGAGAAGCCGGGGACCAACGGGATCACTAAGGGCAAGCTTGTATTTTAAACTCTTGTTGAACAAGTTTTTATTGAAATCAGACTAAATACATACATGTTTTAGTTCGAGTGCTAATAGTAGGCAAAGACAATACAAATGCAAAGCTTTTCTGGAATTGCAAACCTTATCAAATCCATTTTACATCTTACAGATTTAAAAACATACCATCCTAACACGTAAGTATTACTGTGATAATATAAATGTATATGAAAAATTATAATGAATCACAAGCTATATATATACCTAGGTACTAATAATGATACCCATATATTTGATGGACATATGGGAATGGATGGGTGACTGGGACATAAAGGTTATAAAGGAGTAGCTATAATTTCCAATGAAAATGTTGCCCAATTATTTTTAGTTCAATTTGGAGTAATTGTTTTTTAAATCTTAATTAGCCTATTAATAATTGTGAAAACAAATACTATATACCTATTTATGCAAGGACTAATTAGTACATACATAACTATAACATAACTTTACACTAAGGTCACCCATCGATGGAAAAATTATTATTAACCTCAACATTGAAGTAAAAAAAAACTAAGTACCGGTACATCTCATAACTAACGTATTTAAGTTAAAAAATTAAACTTTATTTATACTTGCAGCTTAATGTAGACAAATGAGTGTACATGTAAGCTTTTAAAAACATACCATCCTAACTTAAGAGGGAAGAGTAAGTTTACGTCAAAAACTGCAAAAAAATGTTCATATTTTAATCATATCTCAAGAATGCATTTTGATATCGAAAATCTGAGTAATCAGCGTGCTGTGGTTTGGTAAGCCCTACAGACTGAGGCCCGAATGCATAGCTCACACTCAAGCCCTCCTCGACTCGGCCTCTCCTCAGCCTCACCTCACCACCAATATGATTAATGTGTCTAACATTATAGTCAGTAAGACTGTGATACTTATTTAATTAGTAATTTAATGAAATAAACATCACAGTCATACTGATTATAATGTTAATACATTTATCATTCAGCTTGTAGCGCTTACCAAACCACAGCACACTGATTACTCAGATTTTCGATTTCGAGGTCCATTCTTGAGATATAATTCATACACGACAAGTTGCTGCGGTTTTTAACGTAAACGTACCCATCATTCTTATCTATGACAACATTGAAGTAAAAAAAAAAAAACTAAGGACCGGTACCTCTCGTAACTAACATATTTAAGATAAACAATTGAGCAATGCATACTCAAGGCGTAATGTAGACCATTGAGTGATCATCTAAGCTTTGAAAAACATACCTTCCCAACTTAACTATGACAACATTGAAGTAAAAAAAACTAAGTACCGGACCTCTGATAACTAATGTATTTAACATAAAAAATTTAACTATATTTATACTTGCAGCTTAATGTAGACAAATGAATGTACATGTAAGCTTTTAAAAACATACCATCCTAACTTAAACTATGACAACATTGAAGTAAAAAAAACTAAGTACCGGACCTCTAATAACTAACGTATTTAAAATAAACAATTGAGCAATATGTGTACTAAAGGCTTAATGTAGACAAATGAATGTACATGTAAGCTTTTAAAACATACCATCCTAACTTAACTATGATAACATTGAAGTAAAAAAAAACTAAGTAACAGACCTCTAATAACTAACGTATTTAAAATAAACAATTGAGCAATATGTGTACTCAAGGCTTAATGTAGACACATGAATGTACATGTAAGCTTTTAAAACATACCATCCTAACTTAACTATGACTATGACAATATAAATGTATGTGAAAACTAAATAATCTATTAACTGTGAATGAATCACAAGCTATATACAGTAACTTAATGATAAATATTTCACTAACAGACTTACTTAACTAACTTTTACATTTTTTTTTGTTAACCAAATGTAAATATCTACATATATAGGCCTATATCAATTTGCAATACATTATGCTTTAAAAAGAATAAGATGTATTGCAATTTGTAAGCCTTTAAGAGTTTGCCTACAACACTAAGACTAAACTAGCCAATGACATCGAAAAAGGAGAAGAGAAAAAATGCTAGATAAAATTATTAAAATCCATGTATCACTACCTAATCACTCGCTTACAAAATGCCTTGTACCGGTACTGAACACCTTATTTTAAGCAGGGAAATATAGTTTTAGATACCAAAAAACATATGCTATTTAGGTTTCTATAATGTTTATTGTATTAGTAACTGAATGTATTAACATAACTTGTTGAGCTTGTATGCTAATAAGGAAGTCTCGTTATTTTCCGATAGAGACGTAGTTGTTTTTAAAAGAAGTCTTTGTCTAGAAAGAAACACTTGGAAAATATATTTCTTGCTACTTACACAAGTGTTCATCAACAGAATTAACTGGATGTCTTCAGCATACAGAATCTTATTTCAAGATTACATAATTATTAATTTCTAACATTTTGTGTGTGTTATTAATTTTGAAGCTTCTGATACAAATTAATGTTAAAAAGAAAGTATTACACATTTAACAAACAAAATTGATTTCAAATACACTCTCAGAAGTGTCACAAAACATGTTACCTATTTTATGGATTGTTGGGCGAATTGTTTATTTTAAAATAATAGAGATCAATTATGTGTTCTTCCTGCTGTAAAATGGTTGACAATAGGGCTTACATTTTATATATGAAAATGTGGTCTTAAACACAAGAACATTTTTTTAATAAGACAGTAATATCTTAGCTACTAGAATTACAAATTACAATACAAATCAACGATACTTCTCTCTTGTAGTATATTTAACATTTGTAAATATTAACACTTGTACCGGTACATATTACTGTAGGGTCTACTTCTCTCCCTAAACTATAAATCCTTTTATTTTATTTTTTATAAAGTTTTATTAGACCTATATTGCATGGTCTGGTGTTTTCGTCGCTTCGATTTGTCGTACGTTCACCATTCCATTACAGTTTTAAGTTTTCCATAATTTTTACATTGTTATATTTTAATGGATGACTGTTTTATGTGTGTGGTAAAGGTGTTACCTTTTTACAATTAGTAGTACATCTATTAAGTTTATATCGCATGAATGAGCGTCTGGTGGTCTTTTGATAATATTTTAATGTAAATGTAAATACTTTAATGTTTAATGTGAATTGCTCGATGTTAATGTAGTGTACATCTGTTAAATGTTAAATGTAGCCTAGTTTAGTTATATGGGTAAGCACCCACTTTTGACGACATCCATATTTGTACCCTGTATGAATCTACTGGACTAATAAATACTTACTTACTTACTTATTTAAGTGACACAAATGGCAATGTTTAATCCACTCTGATAATGTTGCTGCTTGTGAATTTAACTTGATGCAAATGTAATGATTCATTATAGTCTTGGATCATACTCTCACATCGAAATCCCCTTCTATCACTGCCCCCCCCCCCCCCGTGCCATGCCCATTCTTTCCGCACACGACACCACATTGGATGAGGATGTTATAGTCCATAAGAGGGTGAGGATTGTACAGTCATAAAGAATATATCCTTATTGTCTGTATCCACTGTGTACTGTGTTCAGTACAAGTATATACAGTATAAAGGATATACACTGTATGGTCTGTACATGCACTACATGTCTACACACCAGTATTCAGGAGATAGACTGTTAGATGGGGGACATGGTCTGGATCCACACAACTCTACTACAGTCATGAAATATTCTGGTAAAAATGTATCTTCTGCAAACTTGATAAGTTGGTGTCCATCCTCATCCGATGCAGTATCGAATCCGGGGGGTGGGACCTGCATATAGGGGTATCCCAGACAAGTGTTGCCAATGAGCACTCGAGAACGAATCAGGACTTGGTTTTCTTCTTCGATGTCGGGGTTACAATGAGCCAGTGCGTAATTCGGGCACGGAGTAAAACAGACGCCGTAACCATATTCACTTCTTACCGCTCGTCTGGGGTCGAAGTTTTTGACAGCGATCGATTGGGCGTTCTTCTTTGATGTCATGTGCCATAAGTTATGTTCGATGACTGGTTTGGTACCCATGCGTAATACGTGAGCTTGCTTGTTGGCCATGTATTGTGCTTGCCTAGTTGGATTCACTAGCTGAATGAGCCCGGTTAGGATGAGGCCAAACCCTGCAAGGGTGTTGGCTATATGACTGCTCTGGTCTAGGGTCGGTGATATCCAGAAGACTTCGGCCACTTCCTGCCTCCGATCCAGATCAACGTCCAGGTCCGGCATTATCGGAGGGCTGCAATAGCAACAAAACTTGTATAAATACCTCTGCTCAAGGCTCACTTTCATCATTCTGAAAGTAATATTGAACACATTTCAATCTTTGAGTGAAAAAACCAGGACATACAAAATCAAATGCCAAATGTGATTTGTACCTAGGTCTCCCACTTGCCCTGATATTTTTCACATGTAATATGAATATGATAGATATCTTTGAGGTGTATTGTAGGAGAGACCAGAGGTGGGCGAGTGAGTGGGTCTTGACTCTCGTCGGGTCACACCTTGAGCAAGCAATTCACCCATCACGCACACTCGTGCACATATGTTTAATATTGCTACACACACTCACGCACACTCATGTTAACAGGCTGATTCTCTAGCGCACTCACACTCGAGTCACGACTCACGATTAAGAAAAATTACTATAATTTTATCCTTACTTGTGGCAAGGGTGCAAACAAATGTATAAAAAGAAAGGCCAAATGTAGACGTATACTCATTTACATATTCAAAGCGGTCAGTGAACAATGTTAGACGAAAGCTACAGCTGTTTGTAAACAGAAATATAGCAACTAAACCAAAACCATCTTCCTGAGAAAAATGTATTCCTTGATTGTTCATAAAATAAAATATTATGATATTGCAGTGTCGTGCACAATCACGGGTGAGTTGAATATCTTTCACAGTCGCTCACGACTTATTAATTTTAGTGCACACTCACGCACAATCGTGACTCACGGCACGACTTAGGTCTTGATTGTGCGTCAAATGTATATTATGATTCTTGCAACCCTTCATCCATCAAGTTCAAATTTTTTAATCAAATTGTATTGTTCTAGCATGAAAACAACTGTTTACGAGTGAATGCGGTTTGGGGCCAGTTTTCCAGTGCCTGGTAAGTGGCGAGTTTACTTCATAAACCTTATTCATAACGTGCGAGTTTCAACTCGGTTACCACTAAATGACAAGTAAACTGTGATCGAAGCACCGTTTACACGTAGTAAACAGTGAGCACCGTTTACACATAGTAAACTGTGATCGGAGCACCGTTTACACGTAGTAGGTAGTAAACTTAGTCGAGGACTACGCGTGGGTGACGAACGTACATAAAGCTATCACGCTGCATGGGTATCTCAACTGGGTGGCTAGACACTAGATTACTTTATAAAGTAGATGCGAGCATAAGAAAACAACACATTTACAAAATAATGGCAATCGTAACATTTCAATTTCCTTTTCAAAGAGTTGTTCCCGAATTGGGTGTCTGTTCTTTGAATTACTAGACTAATACCATCTCTTGTGTGCCATGATGATTTTCTTAATGATTCTTCACTTTTTACAGAAGTAGTCTGGTCAACGGAAACAATGTTAGTTAGTATTCTTTGACTGACATTGAGTCATCTGAATGCTTTATACATCATCAATAGCCGTAGTCTGCCTACTCATAGGATACATTGCATGAATTTGTTAAATTATTTTTGCATACTTGTGATATTACTTTAACCCCCATTAATTGTTAATAAAATAGTGCCAATAGCATCTAGTTGTTGCACCATGTTTCCAGTAGGAAGGTGTAGCACCTGGGTAGGTTAGTCGGCATATGCTGCCGACTAGTTCCTGGCGGGTTGGTACTAATACTAACGCACTGTATCGTAGACTTCGGGCACTGCCCTCTGCTACACGTAGGGCCTACGGCTAGCCATGTTCAATTCGGATGCCATTTTGGGCTCATGCAGGTAGGAAAATAGTGCAGGAATAGCACTTGAGGTGATGAAATGCACTTTTCATGTACAATGCGTATTGAATATATAGGCCTAACAGTGGTCCATTTAAATAGAAATTATGATTTATTTTCTTCCTCCAAATGCAACTATGAACTCATCTGTAACGGGCCCAAAATGGTTGGAAGTCCGAGTGATGGCCATATGTGTAGCGGAAGACGGTGCCTGAAGTCTGCGATGGAGTGCGTTATTTGGTACAGGGTTTATAAATCTTGGCAAAATGCTAATCATGAAACCTGCTGTTTAGTTTTTTCGTGTTCAGTAAGTGAAGTTTACTCTTACCAGGTTTACTTGCAATATTGAAAAACCGGGCCAGGTAGGACACACTTTGAACTCATTTACTGTTTAGTTCTAAAACTGAGTTGCTGCATTAGACTATCGAGTGCTCATTGCAATCGTCTGAGAGTCAACTTGATAGGGCTAAGTTATAGGCGTGGGTATTGTTTGCTTCTTTTTCTTCCTAATTATAATAATTACTGGTTGTAGTAGACCTATTTCATTATACATTGAATTATATTACTTCTACCCAAAGAAAGTGGTTAAGTATTGAGTTTGTTCATATGTATTTCTAGATGTAACTCAAGAACGGAATGTCCTATTTCAGATATTCTTTCAGTAATTGGTTTCTACAGTAAATTCTAGGTGCTGATACGGTTTCGGGTATACTTACCATACAAATGCACCCCAAATCTGGTGTTTTTTCGATATTAAAGGCATTTCTCAACATTACCAGTTATGGTATATATGACAAAGTTGTTTGTACCCACAGGGTTCATCAATGAGTCTTGAAAGTCATAACTTGGCAGCATCGTCGGATTTGAGCATTTCTTCCTGTTATGTGAATGTTACTTAAATAAATTTAAAAATTAAAGTGGTCGAGTGGTTGGTAGCTGTATAGTAATGTTGGCAATTTTCAGACAATTTTCATGTGAGTTTTCATGAAAATGCTCACATTATTTAATTATCAATAATACATAAATTAATGAATGAATTAATAATATGTAATTAATAATTTTTAATTTAAAATTTAACGTAAAGTTATCGGTAATGTGTAGGCCTAAGTAGGGAAAAGCGAAACTCGGACACTCTTATATTATCAATAAGCCTACCTACTAAAATACTTACTTTAATTAATTTAGAAGGTATTTGGGTGAAAGCATTTTGTTAGAATATATAAACATTTTTGTTGCATTTGAACATTTTCTGAAAGTCTCTTGAAAATGTTGTGATTTTTTTTATTTCACTGAAAATTTTCAACTTGCCAACACAAGTGAAGGGTGAGAAAGGTGGGTGGGTCAAGTATTAAAACAAAATGTTTTCTCCCCCCTTCTAGTTTCAATTCAATCTTTGTTAATTTACCCCTCCCCCCTTGTCCATGCTAGAAACCCACACATCCCAGTCATACTGATGAATCACCGGTCTGCAACATTTATGACAGTTTGAGACACACTGCGCTGTACTATCCCCAACGAAACTAGTCTCATATACTGATCTCAGATCCTCATCAACTGCTTCTTTCATACACGCTGTTTCAAAGAAATTACACAGATTTCTGTCGTTCTTTCATACATGGTAAATGAAGTCTTAAATGCTTAGCTGAGTGCACAAACCTCATTATTCTTACTTCTTGTGTTTGGAATGTCCAGGTACGCAAATAATCCCTAATGTGCCTGTTTCAAGTATGCCTAGAGATGGCACTAGAGAAGTAGCTAAAATTAAGTTGGTACTAGATAAGACCCGGCTGTTTCATAAGCATGAGACTAATCACGTTGGGGCAACTTTAGTCCTACCTATGGTAGGAGAGGCGTCTACAGAGCTTGGGGGGGGGGGGGAGGGGGCTAAAAGGCAAGGGAGCGAGAAGACTGACTTAAATAGGTCTAAGGGAGCTAAGGAGTCAACCCTTAGCAACAGGTGGATGAAGGAAACCCGGTGGAGGCAGCGTGAAATAAGTGAGCTAAGGAGTCAACCCTTAGCAACAGGTGGATGAAGGAAACCCGGTGGAGGCAGTGTGAAATAAGTGAGCTACAGAGTCAACCCTTAGCAACAGGTGGATGAAGGAAACCCGGTGGAGGCAGCGTGAAATAAGGGAGCTACAGAGTCAACCCTTAGCAACAGGTGGATGAAGGAAACCCGGTGGAGGCAGCGTGAAATAAGGGAGCTACAGAGTCAACCCTTAGCAACAGGTGGATGAAGGAAACCCGGTGGAGGCAGCGTGAAATAAGGGAGCTACAGAGTCAACCCTTAGCAACAGGTGGATGAAGGAAACCCGGTGGAGGCAGCGTGAAATAAGTGAGCTAAGGAGTCAACCCTTAGCAACAGGTGGATGAAGGAAACCCGGTGGAGGCAGCGTGAAATAAGGGAGCTACAGAGTCAACCCTTAGTATAGGCCTAGGCCTAGTAGGTGGACTACGGAAATGGATGCCACTGGCCCACTGCCACTTCATCTTCGCACATCTCCTTAGAGATTAAGACTGACTGTATTACATTCTTGTCTGATGAAGAATAAAATCTTATCTTATCTAAGCGCCATTATAGGCGCAATTTTTCTAAAGCCTAGGGCCTAGGCCTCGCCCTACCAACATTCAGCTCCAGCTAACTCAGTTTCAGCCACAAGGATACAAGCATCGACATATCACCAACGTTGGAAAATAAAAATTAGCATGTCTATAGTCTCCTAGCTAGGCCTAGGCCGTCTCGAGTTTTTTCCGGCCAAAGCATAGCCTACAAAAGCAGCAATGGCTTCAGATATGCGTATGGTGTAGGGCCTAGGCCGAAGACCGGGCTCCCTACAGCACCTCACACACAAACGTCAGTGTGGTGCGCCTATGAAATACAGTTAGTTTACTGTTCGTCTATTTATCGGTAAATGTGATTGGAATCTTATACCTACTATGTCTATCCTGCAAATTTGAGAGCACTGTAACTGCCTGTAAAGGCGAAGAGAAAATGCCGGCCAGCACTTGTGGGGTGGGCTGTGGCCACTGGCTACCTTGCTGTAGTGATGTGACGTAATTCTTGAACCACAGCCTCCTAGATGGAAAGCGAGGTTTGCATTCTGGTTGGCGTAGGAAGCCATTTTTTTTTTTCAAAAAATCTACGGAAGTTATCCCGTTTTTTTTTTTTACTGTGATCTATTTCGTCTGTGGAAACCGGCCAAAAATAGTGGTTGACATAGGCGCCGACTTGTTAACATTTCAGGGGGGGCTCAGAAAGGACTCGCATAAAAACTAGGGTTACCATATTTCAAAATTCATATTAATATTATTATAATTCATATCCATATTATTATAATTCATATTATCTATCGAGGAGAAAAAACACGGGTGGTTTGGGGGGCATAGGCCCCCAATAATAGCGCCGCAGGCCAAATTAAAAAAAATCAGGCCTTTAGAGCGCGTTCTGAGCGTTTCAGAAAAAAATACCGTACTGAATGCAATACCGAAATACTGTCGTTTTTGTAGTGCAAAAACCAAAAAACCACCAGCAAAAATTAGAACGATGACGAGAATTATTTAGTAATTAATTTTCGGGCTTAGGAAGTTGGGAGTAAGTAAGGGATTCTACAAGATGATGCTTGCCTTCAATATCAGTTTTTTAAATACTTGAACCTAATTTGCTTTTGGATTTTGATACCTGAGAGTGAGAACGTTCTGGACTGCAAGTATCTGATATTTCAAGCTAGAAATCACAATATTTTTTAAATTTAAATTCAGAAAAACAATAACAAAAAATTTAATTTAAATTGAGGGAATTATGACCTGATGACTAAATCGTTTTTATTTACTTTTATTATTATTATTATAATGAACATTTTCTTCAAACAAAAAAGTACAAACTTCAAATCTCAGGGGGGGGCTCAGCCCCCCCTGGGATTTGTCAGGGGGGGGCGCTAGACCTCAAGCCCCCCCGTAGTCGGCGTCTATGGTGGTTGATGAAAGTAGTTGCTTATATATTAAAAAAATCTAGGTCTACGATTTTCTACGGGTAGGCGAACTCCAAGAACCGTAACCGTAGTTTTCCTGCCGGGAGCACGGGATGGACCAACGACCTAAAAGAATAAAGTGGCCGATGAGGGGGTGTCAGCGCTAGTTTTATTTTTTATTTTGTGCGAAATGCGTAGAAACTAAGGTCTGCTGTCATTTTGTAATATTTTATTTTGTATTTATAGCTATACTTACAAATTGTATTTCATGAAATAACAGAATGAGCCAAGCCAAGACAACAAAGTATTGAATATGGTTACCGATTTGCCTTTCCACGCAACAACTCAACTCGCGCCCACTCTACCACTAGAACAGGTTCTGACGTGCATCTCCTGTCACACAATTCTTCCCGCTATCTCCAAGTCTAACCTACTTTTGCCTAACGATATAATAACAAACTGCCATCGGACATAAAATAAAACTCCCAGCCGTATATCCCAATCAAAACTAAATTTTTGTTTGCAAGAAAATTGGTATTATTATTATATAATTGTACCACAAACGACTTTCTTCATTCGTGAACTCCCACAACCAATGTATGCCATTCTCCCATTCACAAATTGATTCCATATTTTCATGTCGCTGTTTTATTTATTTGTACTTATTTTGCAAAGGAAAAAAACCTTTTCGCCATAATAGACGTTATTTATTTTCGTTACTTTTTCTTAGAGCAGATATTTCAATTGGGGAAGGAACTCTTTCATTTGTTGTGGTACCGGTACTGTAATTGAAACTAATAAAATGTCTTGCGAGTACCGGTACCGGTAACTAAAATCATTAATAAAGTATCTTTACGGAGCCAACTCTACAGTAGTTAGTATTAAATTAAACGTATGCCATTAAACGTATGCGTACTAAACGTACGTTGTGTACTCACCAAAGACGTCTTGGCGGTAACTTCTCAGCACAGATAGTCCTGTACTCGTGGACAGTGAGAAGAGCGCCGTTACTGTAGACTTGTCTTGCCTCGGTACCGGACACTGGTAGCCCCTTCGGTCTTTGTGACACATGGCGATGAATAATGTGTCTGGAGGTAGTTGATGGATTGATGAGTGCGAACGAACAACGGCTGATGGCTTGATGAGAAGCTAATGACTGACATTACAATGATTGAGTAGATCGGCGAAGAACAGAAGCTACGTGGTCCAATAACACCCCTTTTGGGGTTGTAGAGTACTGGGCCGTTATCAAAGAAACATGGTTCGAGTGCTATGTTGTATACGAGAGTCGTGATCCAAGGAATCGTCGTGTTGTGGTTACTGGAAGGGTTAAGGGATGATGGAGCAAGGGGGTTGAGAAGTGGAAGGCGGAATGGGTGAAGAGTATTGTGTTGTGGTTACTGGAAGGGTTAAGGGATGATGGAGCGAGGTGGTTGAGAAGTGGAAGGCGGAATGGGTGAAGAGTATTGTGTTGTGGTTACTGGAAGGGTTAAGGGATGATGGAGCGAGGGGGTTGAGAAGTGGAAGGCGGAATGGGTGAAGAGTATTGTGTTGTGGTTACTGGAAGGGTTAAGGGATGATGGAGCGAGGGGGTTGAGAAGTGGAAGGCGGAATGGGTGAAGAGTATTGTGTTGTGGTTACTGGAAGGGTTAAGGGATGATGGAGCGAGGGGGTTGAGAAGTGGAAGGCGGAATGGGTGAAGAGTATTGTGTTGTGGTTACTGGAAGGGTTAAGGGATGATGGAGCGAGGTGGTTGAGAAGTGGAAGGCGGAATGGGTGAAGAGTATTGTGTTGTGGTTACTGGAAGGGTTAAGGGATGATGGAGCGAGGGGGTTGAGAAGTAGAAGGCGGAATGGGTGAAGAGTATTGTGTTGTGGTTACTGGAAGGGTTAAGGGATGATGGAGCGAGGGGGTTGAGAAGTGGAAGGCGGAATGGGTGAAGAGTATTGTGTTGTGGTAACTGGAAGGGTTAAGGGATGATGGAGCGAGGTGGTTGAGAAGTGGAAGGCGGAATGGGTGAAGAGTATTGTGTTGTGGTTACTGGAAGGGTTAAGGGATGATGGAGCGAGGGGGTTGAGAAGTGGAAGGCGGAATGGGTGAAGAGTATTGTGTTGTGGTTACTGGAAGGGTTAAAGGATGATAGAGGTGATCTTGGTGAAGGGGTGTAATAAGTGAAAGACGGAATTGGTGAAGAGTATTACGTGTTGTGGTTTTGGAAGGGTTAAGAGATCGTAGGAAGGGTCTTGGCGAAGAGTTTAAGAAAGTTCAACGCTGGATGGGGGAAGCGCTTCTGCTTCTTTTTTTTGTGGTTTCTGGAAGGGGTAAGGGGGACTGATTGGGGGTGCCGTCGCTAGGTATTCCATGTCGAAGTAGGCGCAATGTGTGAAAAGGATCGTGTTACGTTGATAGTCGAACCGACGAGAGTGTATCCAGAGATTCACCCCCAGGTACTTTGGGGAGGTGGACAGCACGAACGTAGTCAACGGAAGGTGGTCGAGATACTGGAGGATGTGAGCTGGTCTGATACTCTTCATCTCGGTCGGGGGGTGGAAGTACGAAGACAGCGAGCGAAGGGTGATCGTATGTGCGAACGAGTCGAACTGTACCATCGGGTTGATCTCTTCGAACGCTTTATAATCGGGCTCCGTTGGGTTCTCTTCTTCCAACTTCTTAGCGGCCCAATAACCACCGAATTTCAGAGTAAGATAAGTGAATTGAAGCACTAACAACGCCGTCACTTTCTGGACATTATTATACATTTTAAAGCAGTTTATGCACAAGAATGATAATACCGATACCGGCAGATGCACAAGAATGATAATACCGATACCGGCAGATGCACAAGAATGATAATACCGATACCGGCAGATGCACAAGAATGATAATACCGATACCGGCAGATGCACAAGAATGATAATACCGATACCGGCAGATGCACAAGAATGATAATACCGATACCGGCAGATGCACAAGAATGATAATATCGATACCAACAGATGCACAACACTACCCGAAAGTGAATTGAACGCTACTGAAGACCGAAGCGAAGTCGAGTCGCCACTCGCCGGACGTTTGTGACTGGGGGGGGGGGCTAAGGCGACGAACAAAGCTCTGTAGTCAACTTAATCACGCGAATATCGTCCTTATCGAAGAGCATCTTGTTGACAGGCTGGGCTGGATAGCAACAAATGTTTATGCGTTTCGGCCAATGGGAACGCGCGAGTGCAGAGACACAAGCTCGAGGGACTGAAAGAAGACCGATCCCCGACCGATGGGATAAAATATGATTGTTGGAGATATTTCCAAATGTATAATACACTCATTTCCAATAATGGACTCTGCATCGAGTCCCGCCTGTCATTTAGATTTAGTAATAATTGTAATTGTAATCTATTCACGTAGATTATCGTTTGAGGTAGCTTATGGATTACACGCGATACCCAAACTCAAGAGGTGCCGGTTTGATTCCGACCATCGGCAATCCTGACTGACGGCTTTTCCGAGGGTTTTCCCGGTCATGCAGCGAGTGCTGGAGTTGTCATATATTTAGGATATTAGGATATTCATTCACAATTAAATGGAAATAACTAACTAACGATTTATGTGTTTTATCACAACAGGTTGCAAAAAATGCCCTGAGAACCAGGTAAATCCATAAATAAAGTTTCTGAGTAAATTTGAAAAAAACGTTTTTTATTGAAAGTCTGCACGTTGACTTCATGTTTTTTTTTTGTATCAACACACTGCCGTGTTTAGAATACAAATATGTAGTTTAGAAATGGATAATTATATCATTACATGTAATGACAATTAATTTATAATTGCAATGCATGGACATACCTGGTTTTGACCCAAGATTCAAATTTAAAATTTAATATTGTGTATTTTACATTACATTGCCCATAAAATGAATAAACAATGTTAAAGAATGTTTTAAAAAACCTAAAAGTTCTGTGACACCCCACGCTTGAAACATTCACACTTCGCGGTGCTAAATGCGACGGCGCAAGTCCCGTCTCACGCGCTACCTGGTTTCTAGTTTCTACAGTAAACACCGCCGGGAAGTCACATACAGGCCTCGCTAGCTCAGTCAATACATTTTTATTTTATCTGATTTTTTGCACCAAACTGGCCGGACTCACTTTCTGAAGGCGCCAGTATTTAAAAGTGCATTTTGAACAAAAATGGACTTGGCCTTGTTACTGATCTCAGGTCCTCATTGTTGCGCACAGTTTTACACGCACAGGTGTGACTGGCGTGTCGAAGGAGCGGAGGGGGGGGGGGGGGGGGCTATAGGGTTCAAACCCCCCCATGCAAAAAAACAAATTAATGGAGAGAAGGATGGAAAGAAGGAGGTTGGAAACTGAAAACTTCATTGGTTAGAAATAAGTAAGTCTATTAGAAAGTGTTAAGTATGCCTGTATGTATTTGTTTTAATGGGCTTTGAACTGTTTGTAACAAGATACACAACAAACTTAAATCCCGATTTTATAACTAGCACAAAATACAGGTACTCTACAACCAAAACCCGAAAATGTGTTGAACCCGAATTAGCACCCGTTATTGACATTTTGGATAAACCATAACCCATATTATGGCTGTGTACGTAACATGAACTTATTAT
Organism: Isoperla grammatica; assembly: GCA_945910005.1. Taxonomy (NCBI): domain Eukaryota; kingdom Metazoa; phylum Arthropoda; class Insecta; order Plecoptera; family Perlodidae; genus Isoperla; species Isoperla grammatica. The sequence goes on from OX246745.1 coordinate 4,344,398, forward strand.
TTCATTTTTATTTCGGGATCGGTTTCCAATCCGGGTTCATTCAACACAATTTTATACTGCAGTTTTCTTGAGCGAGAAAAACCATCGCTGTTGATGTGAGTGATGCTGATCATTCTCATTTCTACAATCTACGGAGTTCGAACCCCCTCCCCCATTTAACACGTGACCCTGCCACTTACTGTCCCTATTGAGGAGTTTGTCATTAGATCAGTATACTTGTCACTACGGGACGGAAACTTCGGGAAGTTGAAATGCTAGAGATCTGGGCAGAGTACCAGATGTAAGAACGTTGGGGGGGGGGGGGGGGGGTAGGCTGCTGAGTAAAAGGGGGGCACTCGGTGGCAGCAAACACGAGAACGCGTCTCGCGTTACGCGGGAAAGCGCGGCCGGTAACGTTAATACGACGTAATTTTTGGAATCCTGAATAACCGGTTTGCGAAATAAAAACCGGTGTCACCCGTTACCGGTTATTTAATGATAACACTGATAGACCGAAGCACGTCTGTTCTGAATCTAGGCGTTTACAACAACTGTAGGTAAATTATATAATTAATTATCCTGTTCAATGAAAAATATGAGCGTCCTGTAAACTAACAATCAATGATGCAACTTGTACATTTTTATTCAGAAACAACTCTCGTTGGTAGAGTAGTTGGGAAATTCAGAAATTGAAAAACCAAAACTGACAGGGAATCGAACCCAGGTCTCCTAGTTGTCGGGTGGGTTATACTTGACCTCAAGACCTCTAGTATGAATACCCGTATTCGTAGTTTTCCCTGGACCCCCGAACCCCCTCGACATGAACCCGGGTTCGACTCCCTGACGGTGTCCTCACATATCAATCAGTGAGATCGTAGTAGGTGCCATCTATGCTTGATCCCATAAACACTTGGCTGGCTTTGTCGAGAACACAGTAGACTGTGTTATCATCTGCCATTATCTCATTGAAGTATCAAATGGGTAACAATTGTAAATTACAGGAATTTAATGCATGCATGACCGGCATTTTAACATGTAGCGTTAATACCTTAGACAATGGTGGTCTATTTGTTCAAACGAATCGAAGTCCAATTTGAAGAAGAGTGAGTGCGGCTGAGGCAGACAGACGTATCTAGTACCTCTTGCTCGCGCTTCCACAGAGAGTCATGTAAACAGTCAAGTGTTATTAGTGAACAACACTCTTCGTTACACACCTTCAGATATTGTCAGTTGAGAACAACGAACATGAGTGAACCTGCGGAGGAAGTGGGACAAGCGGAGATCAACGCTGAAAGAAGCAAAGAGGCAGTGCTGGGGATGAGTGACATAGGACAGGAGGAGAAGGAAGAGGAAGAGGCGACGGACGAAGCAGATTATGCCCCCGAAGTAAAGTTTGGATACAATAAGATCATCAAGGATCCGAAGAACGCCCCTCGAAGTGTCGAAGATACTATCCGGGACCCCGGGTGCTCCGCGGAAAGTGAAGCCTCCCTCTACCGGGACCCCGAGGACGGCGTCCTCCCGCTCAACAACTCCGTCGCGCACACGAACACGAACAACGTGAAACTAGCAGTGAACAACACGTTGGACTTCGACCCCGAACTTCTGAACGACCCCAACTACCTGCGGGACACACGCTGTGGCCTAGGGCCCTTCAAGCCCGCGTGGCTGCAGCGTTTAGCCAGCAAGAAGGCCTACGTGCTCATCTATGGCCTGATAGGCATGACTCAGTTCGGCTTGGGGTCCTACTTTGTGGGCACCATTTCCACCATGGAGAAGAGGTTCAAGATACCGAGCTGGACCTCAGGTAGGACATAGTTGAAAAATGGCTTCAATTAAAAATAAAACCAAAGCTCTAAAGTAAACAATGGAATCACAAGATGTAGCCATGTTTCTCTTACCAGATGTTATATAGAAGTATTCATGCACACAGGGGTGCAATTCTATGTTTACTGAATGTATGCGTGCACAAGGATGTATTTCTTTTGAGCAGGTTTGTAGTACGTCCCCCCCCCCCCCCCCCGTGAGACGAGATAAAGCAGGACACCGAAAAGTTCTAAAACCTAGGGTAAAATTAAAATTCATTGTCAGCAACTTTACTTATAGTAGACTAGTAGACTAGTAGCAAGGCCCCGTAGTAAAATATTAGTTTGTGTATGGTGACTATACGTATACCCGACGTGTTCGTCAATGAGTTCCATGGTTCCATGTATGCGGATTGGGATCCCTCTCCCACGTTTAAACGTTTAAACGAACATGAAGAACTTTTCATTAACGACAAGTCTGAGCAAATGGTATTTGACACTTTTTCCATTCACATGATTCTCGTACGAGTCGTTTTCGAACTTTTTTCCGATGTGCTCGAACGAAATGCAGCGCTCGGCCAATGATTGCAACTCTCAAATATATTTTGCCCGGGACAGTTTATTTTTTATTTTTTAAATGATTCGATGCAATGTCGAAACTTTTGGTCTGACATCGATTTGAAAATGTTGAAAGTCCTAATTATATTATAATATGTATGCTGAAGGCACACACGCGTACGAATCAGTAGGCTATCCTCCGTCCTCAAACAGGCGCCCCCCCCCCCCCCCCCCGCGGTATTCACGATTGACCTGGGTTATGTTTACACCGCGGCTAGGTTCATATCTTATCTATTGAATGTACAGTCGTGGACAGACACAATGAAGCAAACGTGTGTTATGTGAAGGCGATGAAGTTCTTTATTTGCATTGTTAGACGCTTTGTAAGATATTCTGGGTTCAAATACCAGATCTTTTAAACATACAAAAATATGATTAGTATCATTCATACATAATCTATTGTAGTGTGTACTTCCTTTGTTGTAGCCAGCGCAGTTGGCCGCGGTCGATTAGGCGTTGGTCCTATTAGACCGCGGTATCTGCATTCCGGGTTCGAATCCTGGCTCGGGCATGGATGTCATGTGGCGTTTTTTCATCTTCGTAATCACCCTCACATCGTCTCGATTAGCGTCGTTGCAAAAATATGAGACGTTAAACCCCAAATATCATCATCCTTAGTTGCAAACTCAATTTCATCCATATTTTCGCTGTAGTTAAGTTTTTCGTCCACTCACAGTTCAAATACTCTCCACGAAAACAATCAATGCAACAAGGTAATCGAGACAACCGTGCCCAAGGCTCTTAAATGTCCAAACTTTACTTACGTTGCGGGAAGCTCATTTTTTTTATTTATTTATTTACTTATAAAAGCCATATCATGGTTTTGTCGTATACCTGAATAAAACGCAGTTGCTTAGTTTTGGTATAGTGTGATCTTCTTACACCAAAAGTTGTGTAATTCATGTCTTATTGGTCAGCTCAACTAGGTTCAGCGACTGCATAAACCAAGTCTCCTTTCTTATCCACTTAGATCAACCATCTTAGATTTGATTAGCCTAGAAAGCTTTGCCAAGACGGCCAAATTGGCAAATTGCTATAGTACGCTATTGCAGCTAAAGATGCATCCATATTGCTTGCTGCAGGTTGGTGGTGTATACGCTCCATGCAGTGCGCCTTTATAATAGCTATAGCACCGCTTACTACCCACTACATGTTACCTTCTGTCTACCACCCGCGTGCACTTCCCACGTCTTCATTACCATCTGTTACCTTCTTCTACCCACTACCCCAAAACGTAACTAGTCTCATGCTACGCCGATTCCCAATAGTACCGACTTAATTTCCTATTTCTCTAGTTACTACCATTTATTTGAAACGGATCCATTAGGGATAATTTCCGACGTTGAGTCGGTTACCTGTTAATCCCTAACACAGCTGGCGTGACTAATGAGACTTGTGCACTCCACTAAGCGGAAGACTGTCGTAAAGGTGAAAGAGAACGCCAGGAATCTGTTGATTTTCTTTGAAACAGTGTGCACGAAAGGGACGGCAGAGGTCGTCATGAGACTATTGTTACGTTCGGGCAATATACCTTCTTCTACCCACTACCCACATCTGATCACTCATTATATCCTTCTGCCCGCTCACTGTCTAGTACCTCAGCCTTCCAGTACCACCCCCACCCACCCCCCTAACCTCTACCCCACTACATACTACTAAATACCAGCAACTGTATCGCCCACTACCTATTACCTCTGCCGGACCGATAGAGATCGCTCAGCGGTAAAACGCGAGACTCTAATTCGGGCTGTCACCGGTTCGATTCCACATCAGGTATAAATTGCTGGTGTGCAGGTATTTCTAGGGGGAAGAACAACTGTTATTGTGTTATCAGTAATCACAAACCAACAAGGGTAAGACGTCCAGCTAATGATTAGGATACTAGTGAACGGCCGTCACATCCCAGCCCAGCCCAGTTCCCATTGTGTCCATCACCACTCTCAGAAAAAGGTCTAGTGTTTTGTTTATCACTCCTTGCCTTGTGTCGTAACTCGCAATCTCGTAACCAAGCAGCGATGGGGGGGGGGGGGGATATCGACGGCTCCACACGTCGTGGGGGGAGCTGACCATCTGGCGTGTGGACGCGACATCGCTGCTTCCTACTCATGGAAACTGCAAATGCTGCATCAGAAAGGCGTCGTGGTTATCGGAAATAGGCCTACTCGTGTCATCATTATTGGAAATAATCCTCGTTCTGCTTCTCACCAAGATCTGCCCCCCCCCCCCGTCCCCCCCCCCCCCGTCCCTCCCCCCCCCCCCGTCCCTCCCCCCCCCCCCCGTCCCTCCCCCCCCCCCGGCTCCTTCCGCCCACAGCACATGCACATTTACAACAACAACAGCAGCAGCAGCCACCAAAAAGCTCGGGGGGTTGGGGGGGGGGGGGGGGAACGTGCACATATAGTAGTGACGCAGATATAGGGTTGGTCGAGAAAATACTTGATCTGATCTAAAGAAACATCTTTCAATAATATGGTTTAAAAGAAATATTAAGGTACATAATCATTATAAACAAAAGAAAGAAGGACTAAATGCTGAAGTACAAAAGTCCCTAATCAAATAAACAGTAACGAAATTGAGTAAAAGTCCCCAAAAACTAAGTCGTGCGAAGAACTATCCCAAACGTATTAAGCCGGCGCAGTTGGCCGAGGTCGATTAGGCGTTGGTCTAGTAGACCGCGGTCTCTGCGTTCCAGGTTCGAATCCTGGCTTGGGCATGGATGTCATGTGGCGTTTTTCCATCCTCATAATCGCCCACTCATTGTCTCGATTAGCCCCGTTGCAAAAATATGGGACGTAAAATCCCAAATATTATCCCAACGTAATAATACCTCATACCGACCTCAGATCCTTATCTACTGCCTGTTTCATGCACGCTGTTGTACTATCTCATACCGACCTCAGATCCTTATCTACTGCCTGTTTCATGCACGCTGTTGTACTATCTCATACCGACCTCAGATCCTATCTACTGCCTGTTTCATGCACGCTGTTGTACTATCTCATACCGACCTCAGATCCTTATCTACTGCCTGTTTCATGCACGCTGTTGTACTATCTCATACCGACCTCAGATCCTATCTACTGCCTGTTTCATGCACGCTGTTGTACTATCTCATACCGACCTCAGATCCTTATCTACTGCCTGTTTCATGCACGCTGTTGTACTATCTCATACCGACCTCAGATCCTATCTACTGCCTGTTTCATGCACGCTGTTGTACTATCTCATACCGACCTCAGATCCTTATCTACTGCCTGTTTCATGCACGCTGTTGTACTATCTCATACCGACCTCAGATCCTTATCTACTGCCTGTTTCATGCACGCTGTTGTACTATCTCATACCGACCTCAGATCCTATCTACTGCCTGTTTCATGCACGCTGTTGTACTATCTCATACCGACCTCAGATCCTTATCTACTGCCTGTTTCATGCACGCTGTTGTACTATCTCATACCGACCTCAGATCCTTATCTACTGCCTGTTTCATGCACGCTGTTGTACTATCTCATACCGACCTCAGATCCTTATCTACTGCCTGTTTCATGCACGCTGTTGTACTATCTCATACCGACCTCAGATCCTATCTACTGCCTGTTTCATGCACGCTGTTGTACTATCTCATACCGACCTCAGATCCTTATCTACTGCCTGTTTCATGCACGCTGTTGTACTATCTCATACCGACCTCAGATCCTTATCTACTGCCTGTTTCATGCACGCTGTTGTACTATCTCATACCGACCTCAGATCCTTATCTACTGCCTGTTTCATGCACGCTGTTGTACTATCTCATACCGACCTCAGATCCTTATCTACTGCCTGTTTCATGCACGCTGATTCAACAAACATCAGCAGATTCCTGGCGTTCTTACACACATTCGTCAATGTAGTCCTCCGCTTAGCAGAGTGCACAAGCCTCACTGTTCCAGGTAACCAACCGAAGGTCGTAGATTGTCGCTGATGGATCTGTTTAGGAAGCAGAGAAGTAGAACATTAATTTGGTACCCTAAGTATTGGACTCGGCTATGTCGTAATCATGAGAATAGTAACGTGTGGGGCAACTTTACTCAGCTGTCCTGTCTATGACCCCTAAAGCCCCGGGGGTTTACGGCATCGCATACTTGCGAAGGTTTCAAAGTAGGCCCTACCATTGTTTTGTGTCTCTGTCTCTGTCTCGCAGTGATAAGGTAGATAGGAAATAGTTTCGAGTTGCTCAATCTTGATAAACACTACTATTTCCGTGATCAGGGATCAAGGTCACGAGGTGATGGAACAGAAGTCATCAGAGGAGAATTTGGAGATCCAACCGGCCGGAGTGTATTTCCACGAATGTTCAGCCGAGTGGCACAAAATCGAATTTGCAAAATTACCCAAGTGGGCCGGAAGGGGCCAGGGCGGCAAATTTGATTGTTTTGGTAAATTTAGATCGTTTGGAATGCACAATGTAAATAATTTCTTGAGGTGGCTCTCGCGTTACACGCAGGACTCTTAATTCGGAAGGTCGCTTGTTTGATAAAAGATACCGGCATTCCTAACTGAAGAATACTGGGAGCGAGTCGTATGTATAATATCCCTTAGGTCCTCCCACACTGTATATATAGTCACCTGGCGAGGATCAAGTTGTCTTTGGTTAGGTTGCCTACGTAGCTTTATTAATGTATGTTGTATATGTAATTAATTAAGTCCATGCAAGTGCACAAACACTTTATTTAGAACTGTAAATTGGACTTTCAGTAGTGCACAAAATGTGCGCGGAGCAGCACGTTAAAATGTTGGCTTAATCAGGCTTAATCATGGCTTAATCAGTGTTTAATTATCTACAATGTGATACTTAATTTAATCATGTTTAATTTCATGTTTATCTACTGTACCGTGTTTTTGGTCAACAGGTGTAGTTTTTTCCAATCTTACAATGGTAAAGATAGGGGAATTGTGTAATCGTTCAGTCAAAATAACTCAAAAAGTATGCCGGTGATCCCTGTTTTTTGTTTTAGATAATTGAAAAACACACTTACGATAGTGCATGTTGTGAATTTCAGCCAAATATCATTATAAGTGAAGTTTCAATGGATCGACTTTAAGCCTCAACACAATGCAAGAGTCAGTTCGCCCGTTTCGCAAAGTTATTTCGTGTGTTTAGTCACGAATATCTCCACAACGAGTTCGATTACATTTACTTAGCCCTGGCTTGATCAGTGTTTAATTATCTACAATGTGATACACAATGTAATCATGTTTCATTTCATGTTGGTCTACTGTACCGTCTTTTGGGTCAACAGGTGTAGGTGTTTCCAATCTTACAATGGTGAAGATAGGGGAATTGCGTAATCCTTAAGTTTGAATAACTCAAAAAGTAGACCGGTGACCCCCGTTTGTTTTTTTAGATAATTGAAAAACACACTTACGATAGTGCATGCTGTGAATTTCAGCCCAACCTCATTATAAGTGAAGTTTCAATGGGCATATTTAATCATGTTTAACTTGACAACGCAATATCGAGGGTAATCCGCCGCCAAAACATATTTTGAATAAGTTTTGCACATTTGATAAGACCTTCTTTAGTTCTACCTCTGTAAGTTTATTATAATGGTTATTTTAGAAAATGAAATTTGGTCCATGTAGCGACTATAGCACATGAATGACTCGAGCAAATATGCGCGATGAACTTAGTTTCGATACAACTTGATACAAGGCGCCATCAATATCTAATTCTCGATCACATGACTCCAGAGAGAGATGGAAATGAGACTACATACATGATAGGCATTCCAGAATTCAACGATTACTCAACGAAGTCAACATACACGTTCCAATGTTCAACGGATTTATCACCGGTCGTGTTCCAGAAATCATCGGTGAGTCTTCGTTGAGTAACCAGACTCAACTAGGAAATAGTTCGATGACCCGTTGACATACGGCGGGAATGTAGTTCAGTTTCAAAATGGATGGAGTGCTTCTGCAGTCTGTTGCAAAAGAAACAACAGCAGAGAATGTTCAAGGTTTAACTTGGGTCGTCGAAAAGCAGGCTCGAAATGTGGACCAATCCTGTTCATCAACTTCTTTAATTAGAACGTAACTAGCATTAATTAACTATCAGAAGAATTCACTACAATCGACTGGCATGAATCAAAATAAATAACTTACTGTGACAGACGTTCTATTAAGACGAAAATGACGTCTAAAATCTTCGTCGTCATAGTGTTCAACTACATTTACAACATAATTTCTAATTTTAGTTCGTTTGCGCCTAAGTTTTAATGCGTCGTCAGAGTTTTCGGAGTCTTCAGAATTTGAAATAAACACAGAACGTTCTGAAACGACCGAAGCAATGATGGGAGGAATAATTTCTAATACTTTGGTATATCATTTTGTGGGTTATGGATGATCGCGCCAACCCTGGTCATCGCTAGTGTTCCAATATTCACCGACAATTGCACTCAACGATGACGTCATTTACCGTTGAGTTGGTTGCATTTTCGTTGAATTTTGGAATACGTTTATGTGCTGTAGAAAAACAAGGATGTCTTAATAAATGTTACGTCTATGTAGCCGTGAGAAAGAGTCGGGTATTGTTGATAATATAATTATGCCTCGTTGTGCAATACGTAAACAATATCGCTCATTCGTTCACTTCATTTGATATCGAATTTGCAGCGTCTGAAATACAACGGAAATAATGAGTCACCAGCTGCTGCTGAAATGCTTAGCAACCTTCAACGCGCGTTCGATGGGACCCGATGATAACAACTCTATGAGGATCTGGGTTCTAGTCCCGTGCTCGTCATCTACTGTTGTTCCACACAGCGTACAGACGTAAAGCAATAAGCAAACAAGAGATGTTTTTATTTTATAATAATACTTTATTGAACATGTAGTTAAATCATATCATATTGTTACAAAAACTAAATACGAATGGAAATTACTTAGTATATTGGCAGCGACGCGGCGGTCAGGCTTATATATTCTTATTGTATGTTTATATATTACGTATGTTATTAGTTGTTGTTTAAATACAACTCAAAACGATTGCGCAAATGCAGTCTACTGTTAGATTGACAAAACGAGGCAAACGCACTGGTATGTATAGGGAATACGGGAAACACTATAAATGAAATGGTATAAATAATAAATCATTTTTCCTTCGCTGGGAGAACTTTCTAGGACCGCCAAACAAAATGTCAACCAGGATTTAAAACTGATAACAAGGGCGTGTGATAGAATAATTAGCACCTCTGGAATCAGTAGATCATAACTAATCGACTAATGGATTTATCCCGTTTAAAAAAAAAATCCCCCTGGACTGGGTTCGAACCAGCGTCTGTGTGTAATCGATCGCCATTTGTCAGCGCACACCGCTCTACCAACTGAGCTACCAGAGGATGTGAGAATAGATAAGGCAAATGTTGAACACATTCGCAGCGGTTTCCTCGCTACGTCATCATAGGCTCGGTGCAACCCGAGCTCCCGTTTCACCGCGCCAGCGTCACATGACAGCATGGCTCGCTGTCTTGAGCATCGTTCGCCTGTCTTATACTTTACTCTAGTGTAAGTTAGTAGGTTCTTTTGTTTTACATGCACTAAAATACACTTTACACTTTAGTGTAGGCTCAATCGCTTGAAAAGTCGTTTTAGTATTAGGTGTAGTGCAAATTGCGGAGTTTTATTGCTCTCAGTATTTTACTTTGTCACTAAGTGTAGCTTTTTCTACAACTGTTGTTCGGCGAGTGTAGCGTAATAAAAAAGCGCCAAACAATTATGTAAATTCAAAATAAGGAGATCACTAATCATGAAAAACCCATTCTTTTTCTATCGATGGTAAAACCGTAGCACTTTCATAATAATTTAACGTATTTAAAACTGATCGTAATTGTATATTAGACTTCTGTGGGACTATACGGAAATTATGTGAGTATGCATACCATAATCAAAGATTAAAAACCCTTTATAATCTTTACCATAACCTCAGAACGTAAGTAGGTCCGTGTAAAGCGTGGTGTGAAGTGTAAACAAAATACGTTTTATTATTCTGAGTGGGGTGTAGCAAAATCAGGTGTAAAAGTCTACAATGTATGGTCATGGAGAACTTGGATATTTGTGTCCGTACAACGTGTTAACACCGGTTTGACCAAGGTTGTATGTATTACAACAATAATAACGAAAAAATTACTTGAAACACTGCACTTACATCAGCATGAATAATGAAAATTTGTTTTTCGGCGGAAGACTTGCCTAGAAGGCTAGGCCTAGGCCTACCAAATACAATGATGCAAACCGGGGTTTAAACCGATACCATGAGCGTATGATAAAATTAGTTGAACCGACGGAATCAGCAGATCATAACGAAGCTCTTGCAAAGAAATATCCTCTAAACTGGCGGGTGTGTTCCAGGTCTAATCAGCTCTGGATGGGACGTGGGAGCCTTCAGCTGTTCCCTTCTCATCTCCTAGCGTGTGTTCCAGGTCTAATCAGGTCTGGATGGGACGTAGGAGCCTTCAGCTGTGCCCTTCTCATCTCCTAGCGTGTGTTCCAGGTCTAATCAGCTCTGGATGGGACGTAGGAGCCTTCAGCTGTTCCCTTCTCATCTCCTAGCGTGTGTTCCAGGTCTAATCAGCTCTGGATGGGACGTGGGATCCTTCAGCTGTGCCCTTCTCATCTCCTAGCGTGTGTTCCAGGTCTAATCAGCTCTGGATGGGACGTGGGAGCCTTCAGCTGTTCCCTTCTCATCTCCTAGCGTGTGTTCCAGGTCTAATCAGCTCTGGATGGGACGTGGGATCCTTCAGCTGTGCCCTTCTCATCTCCTAGCGTGTGTTCCAGGTCTAATCAGCTCTGGATGGGACGTGGGGTCCTTCAGCTGTGCCCTTCTCATCTCCTAGCGTGTGTTCCAGGTCTAATCAGCTCTGGATGGGACGTGGGATCCTTCAGCTGTGCCCTTCTCATCTCCTAGCGTGTGTTCCAGGTCTAATCAGCTCTGGATGGGACGTGGGGTCCTTCAGCTGTGCCCTTCTCATCTCCTAGCGTGTGTTCCAGGTCTAATCAGCTCTGGATGGGACGTGGGGTCCTTCAGCTGTGCCCTTCTCATCTCCTAGCGTGTGTTCCAGGTCTAATCAGCTCTGGATGGGACGTGGGAGCCTTCAGCTGTTCCCTTCTCATCTCCTAGCGTGTGTTCCAGGTCTAATCAGCTCTGGATGGGACGTGGGAGCCTTCAGCTGTTCCCTTCTCATCTCCTAGCGTGTGTTCCAGGTCTAATCAGGTCTGGATGGGACGTAGGAGCCTTCAGCTGTGCCCTTCTCATCTCCTAGCGTGTGTTCCAGGTCTAATCAGCTCTGGATGGGACGTGGGGTCCTTCAGCTGTGCCCTTCTCATCTCCTAGCGTGTGTTCCAGGTCTAATCAGCTCTGGATGGGACGTGGGAGCCTTCAGCTGTTCCCTTCTCATCTCCTAGCGTGTGTTCCAGGTCTAATCAGCTCTGGATGGGACGGAGGAGCCTTCAGCTGTGCCCTTCTCATCTCCTAGCGTGTGTTCCAGGTCTAATCAGCTCTGGATGGGACGTGGGAGCCTTCAGCTGTGCCCTTCTCATCTCCTAGCGTGTGTTCCAGGTCTAATCAGCTCTGGATGGGACGTAGGAGCCTTCAGCTGTGCCCTTCTCATCTCCTAGCGTGTGTTCCAGGTCTAATCAGCTCTGGATGGGACGTGGGAGCCTTCAGCTGTTCCCTTCTCATCTCCTAGCGTGTGTTCCAGGTCTAATCAGTTCTGGATGGGACGTAGGAGCCTTCAGCTGTGCCCTTCTCATCTCCTAGCGTGTGTTCCAGGTCTAATCAGCTCTGGATGGGACGTGGGGTCCTTCAGCTGTTCCCTTCTCATCTCCTAGCGTGTGTTCCAGGTCTAATCAGCTCTGGATGGGACGTGGGAGCCTTCAGCTGTTCCCTTCTCATCTCCTAGCGTGTGTTCCAGGTCTAATCAGCTCTGGATGGGACGTGGGGTCCTTCAGCTGTTCCCTTCTCATCTCCTAGCGTGTGTTCCAGGTCTAATCAGCTCTGGATGGGACGTGGGGTCCTTCAGCTGTTCCCTTCTCATCTCCTAGCGTGTGTTCCAGGTCTAATCAGCTCTGGATGGGACGTGGGATCCTTCAGCTGTGCCCTTCTCATCTCCTACCTGGGCAGTCAGTCGCACAAGACGCGATGGGTGGCAGTGGGCACCGTCTTCGTGGGCATCAGCTGCTTCATACGACTCATCCCTCACTTTATGTATGGGGCGGGACTAGATGCACTCGAGCTAACCGAGGAGTATCAGGAACATGGGGAGACAGTCAACTTCACCATGCCGGCAGGTGAGTAGACTAGTAGACCAGTAGACTGCAGCATGTACGGAGCGGGACAAGACACCAAGCAGTATCAGCAACATGGGGAGACAGTCAACTTCACCATGCCGGCAGGTGAGTAGACCAGTAGACCAGTAGACTGCAGCATGTACGGAGCGGGACAAGACACCAAGCAGTATCAGCAACATGGGGAGACAGTCAACTTCACCATGCCGGCAGGTGAGTAGACTAGTAGACCAGTAGACTGCAGCATGTACGGAGCGGGACAAGACACCAAGCAGTATCAGCAACATGGGGAGACAGTCAACTTCACCATGCCGGCAGGTGAGTAGACTAGTAGACCAGTAGACTGCAGCATGTACGGAGCGGGACAAGACACCAAGCAGTATCAGCAACATGGGGAGACAGTCAACTTCACCATGCCGGCAGGTGAGTAGACTAGTAGACCAGTAGACTGCAGCATGTACGGAGCGGGACAAGACACCAAGCAGTATCAGCAACATGGGGAGACAGTCAACTTCACCATGCCGGCAGGTGAGTAGACCAGTAGACCAGTAGACTGCAGCATGTACGGAGCGGGACAAGCAACTTTCCTATTCTGAGATTAGAATGTCTTCAGCTATGTTAATCGTTGAGCATTATGCCATGACATTGAGTGGTAAAACCATTTCTGTTGTCAAGTGTCACTGTGATTAAGCAATTGATGGTAAACTCTTGCTCCTTCGCACTTCGCCAACCCCCCTGCACTTTGCTATGAGCACTTGTTGTAATGCCGCATTACCACCGCAGAGACAGAGAGAAACACACCGTTAACGAAACCCATATTCAAAAGTAGTCAGTAACCTTCATGATTAACATGTTTTAAAACGGTTTTTATTATGTAGGTTTGGGTATCGAAGACTTCATTTTATGTGCAAGCCGAAGTTTGCCGCTCTCCATTGATGCGGAATAGCGTGCGCTGCGGCGTTGCCATGACTTAACACTCACTGCATCTAACGCGCGTGTAAGAGCAAGTTCTTTGGTAAAATAATATTACATGAAAAAAATATATTTTTTTTTAAAACAACGCTTATATTTAAATGCACTAAATAGTAAAAAATACATTATCGCCCAACAAATTTTTGCCTCACTCGGAAAATAAAAGCGTTGGGCGCTTTCGGTATTGACATAGATTGCAGTATTCTGCTGTTTATGCATGGAAAGCGCCCAACGCTTTTATTTTCCGAGTGAGGCAAAAATTTGTTGGGCGATAATTTATTTTTTACTTTTTAGTGCATTTAAATATAAGCGTTGTTTTTAAAAAAATATATTTTTTTCATGTAATATTATTTTATACTTTTTAGTCTTAAAGAATCTCGCAATCGAATATATATCGAATATCGATTGATTAATTAATTATGATGAATTAATTGATTATTTAGTAAATATGACAATTGATTCATGTATTGTCATTAAGAATACGTCTGTGTGCAAACTTTCAGCTCAATTCGACGTTCGAAAGTGAGTGTTTTATCGATCCCCATTTAAACATCAATTAATTAATTATGATGAATTTATTGATTATTTAGTAAATATGACAATTGATTCGTGTATTGTCATTAAGAACACGTCTGTGTGAAAACTTTTAACTCGATTTGACGTTGGGAAGTGGGTTAAACTTCGATTCTCATATAAAACATCAATTAATTAATTATGGTAAATTAATTGATTATTTAGTAATATGACAATTGATTCGTGTGCAGTCATTAAGAATACGTCTGTGTAAAAACTTTCAACTCGATTTGACGTTGGAAAGTGGGTTAAACATCGATTTCCATATAAAACATGAATTAATTAATTATGATGAATTAATTGACAATTTAGTAAATATGACAATTGATTCATGCATTGTCATTAGAAATACGTCTGTGTACAAAATTTCAGCTTGATCGGACATTTAAAAGTAGGTGAAATATCGATTCAAAAATTCATCGATTTCCATGTAAAACATTAATTAATTTATTATGATGAATTAATTGTCAATTTAGTAAATATGACAGTTGATTCATGTATTGTCTTCAAGAATACGTCTGTGTAAACAATTTCAGCTTGATCGGACATCTAGAAGTAGGTGGAATATCGATTCAAAGATCCCGTCCAGACAAACAAGGCAAGTTAATATAAGCGTTGTAATTAGTCTCCGTTGAGGATTATCTCTTGCACCTAAAATGAAGTCTCCGATTTTTTTTTAATAAGGCCACTAGGGGAATAAGGCCACTCGCCTGTATCTTTGCCGCTATTAAACATCTTTGAAATATTCCGCCTTCAGAATGTAGAACAATGCGATCTGACCACTACAGCGAAAACCGCATGCGTTTTCGGTCGATGCAACAGAATCCACAGCCGACTGGGTATTGTTTAGTTAGAGCTCAAAGACGGTATTCCCTCGCAGACAATGCTCTTATTTCAGACATGTCTAGAGTGTCTACAATGCTCTTATTGTATATGTCTAGTGTGGCTATCCTCATGTTTCAGACGGAGCCCGTGGGCCCCTGTGTGGCCTACCGTCACTGGATGAAGAGGACTGCAGTGAGGGTGACACGGGCAACATAGCGGCAATCACTCTGTTTATTGGGCATGTTATTCTGGGTATTGGAACCTCCATGTATTACACGTTAGGGATCTCATACCTGGATGATAACGCTCGTAAGAACCAAACTCCACTCCTGTTAGGTAAATACCATTATTTCTTTATTTTTCTTAGACATTTTCTAACTTTTGAATATAATAATGGCAAAAATTGGGACCGATTCTTCCTTCTATCATGCCATTTTTTTTTACGTGACTCCTAGACCCGGTTCACCTAGTTTTAAAAAAAATTATTTATTCTTTATTATTGCTATTATTGTTATTAACATTGATTTTCCTTGTTTAATAATTATCAGATGTCACTCACTTTGTTTGGGACTAATTAGAAACCTTAGAGTATAGCTGTATTCACAGGAACACTAAATCGTAATCAGACAATCTGCATACGCTTGTCTTATCAGTTGGTTCATGCTTCATACTCTACTAGTGACAGTCTATTTTGTGTGATCACAACTCATCTGCTGTTGACAGTGTTGCAAGAGATAACAGTCTTGAGGCCACGTTTTGATGTGTTTTACATTATAGTACGCAAAGTGGCATGTTACAACACAGTACACACAGAAGTAAAACCAAGCTGGATGTCCACTTGAACTGTGTTGTATAATAATGTGTCTGATATGTAGTATCTAATCATTGTTTGTAGGTCAGACAGAGCATTCTTTTAGTTCTTTAGATTTATAATCAAAATAAATTATTTCACTTTAGAAAAATGTATTTGTATGCACTGGACAATTTTGCCAAAAATTCATTCATAAATAGTTGAAAACGTTTTTCTGAAATGTATGTTTAGTTTAATAGCAAATATAATAATAATACTAATAATAATGATAATAATGATAATAATAATAATAATAATAATAATAATAATAATAATAATAATAATAATAATAATAATAATAATAATAATAATAATGATAATAATAATAATAATAATAATAATAATAATAATAATAATAATAATAATAATAATAATAATAATAGTAATAACAATAATAATTATAATAATAATAATAATAATAATAATGTTTTTATTTTTATTTTGACCTTCTTTTCAATTAAACTAAATAATGTATCTCCCATCTTATTTCTTAGAATGGGTTGTTTGCCTTCCTACTGTTGACAGTTACTTTCAAAGTTTCTTCCCTAGGTTTCTATAAATCTACAGTCGTATTCTTTATGTGTTTGTTCTTGTTGAACAGCTGTCTGGCAGTGCTTGAGAATGCTGGGACCAACGGTTGGGTTCGTCTTTGCGAGCTACGCATTAAGGATGTACATAGACCCAAACCTGCACCCCATTATCACAGATGATGATCCAAGATGGATTGGTGCATGGTGGTTAGGTAAGAAGGCTTTCATCTCGATTATTATTGTAGGAGATGTGCTTTAGTTGAAACTACTTTTAAGATGCTAAATGTGAGGAAATTAGCTTTAGAGATTGTTTCAATTTTTTTTTCAGCTGTTGATAGGTTTTAAACTAAAATTTGAATTTAAAAAATGATAATTAATTAATAATTAATATTAATATTTTATTATATAAAAATGAATTATAAATTAATATATAAAAATAATGTAAATATTCAAATCTTCTAATCTGTTTTGTCACATTTAATATATTTTTTTAAAGAATTTAAGAACACAGCTACAACTATTTAAAAGATTTTTTTTAAATTATTTTCTCTATTGCAATAAACCTTCATTTGGTCGATACGTCTTTAGTATTTATTTTTTTAATTTTTGATTCCTAGGAGTAGTACTTGCACCACTGTAGGGGGTCGTCCATAAATGATGTCACACAATTGGGGGGAGGGGGGGTGTCTTCAACTTGTGACAATGTGTGAGAGGGGGGGGGGGGGGGGGGGAGAGTCAAGCTCTCTGTGACATCCATACATGCACTGCATATAATGTCATTTCTAGTGCAGAAGTTGTTTCCTGTATTTTATATTTTTCAAATAATCCCACAATAATTGCCATGCAGTTTCTAAACTTGTTTTTTAATATTGCCACTTAAAAGCACCACCTGTTGGAAATGAGTACACCTGCATCAAGCTTGGTTGTAAATAAAATACAAATATTGAATCTGTTTGTCTCGATGTGACTGATTTTTCCCTAGTATTTATTTTTTTTTTTACAAAATATGTTTTATGAGGAGTGACATGTGTGTGGGGGGGGGGGGGGCAGGGAATTATTAATTTAATTGTGACATCATTAAGGGGGGGGGGTACACTTTTTGTGACTAACTTTGAAAAGGGGGGGTTAATTCGGTCCAAAATTGTGTGACATCATTAATGGACAGCCCCTAGGGAGTAACTGTTTCCAAAGTTGGCATCAAGATTAGAATTAGTTATTCTGTTGGCTGCAATGCTGGCATTGGCTTTGTCAGGCTTTGTATAGCTGTTGAATATCATTGGGCTTTGAAATAGAGCACTGCCTTCCGAAAGGGTCAATCCACCTTAGATTGAATCAGAAGGCTGTTTAAAGTCGATCGATGAAGTGAACTACCCATTCAATACAACAACTAAACTATTCACATTAAATGGACATGAAAAAATACTTTTTTTATTCTAAATTATGAATTTCAAGAATTATTACATGTGAGTAGCATTTTATACTGAACTTCTTGAAATTATATATTTTTTTTATTAATAAAGTATACCTATTTATAGTTTCTAATTTGAGTAGATTTGACGTAAAATTGACACACCAACGCGAATATCTCGAAAACGGATCGCGTTCGATCATCTTTTTCAAACGTATTCATGTTAGTCATGAAGTTACCTACATTTAGGACGAAAATTTGTTACAATATATTACTTTTTGAAGGTGCTACGCAAAGTTATACGATTGAAAGTGTAGGTTTTTGTTCAGTTACAATGTTTAACATAGGGAATTCCAACGCATTTCAACACTCAATAAATACAAAACTAATAGCGGTAGGTGCATATTTTTTCTACAATATTCACAAGATTAATCTAAACTTGCAGTACATACAATTTGAACGATTTATATTACATGTGCAGTTATCATCGATCGACTTTAAGAGAGAGAGAGAGAGAGAGAGAGACCTGCCCCATAATGCATTAGTTTCAAAATGTCTGCCATTTTATTCAAATTCTGAAACGCCTAGGGTTGAGTACTTATTGTCGCTGGTGAAGAAGGGATGAAAGTATGTTTAAGAGATATGGGGAATATGGAAAGGGATAACCGAAAACTGGAGAGACCAGAACTACTGCCTAAGCCTAGCCTACATACAATACAATACTGGGCCAACGACCGTATCAGGAAGCAAGAAGGAGGAGAAAGCGAGGCACAAAGGTATAACATATTAGAGCCGATTAGCCAATGGCCTAAATGTTTTTCAGCCCCATCAAGATTCCGGTCATAAAGCAGACACGTAAGATTCTTCAGAGCGTTGGAATATATCCTGAATCCAGCGGTCAATTAGGCCCTTTTGAGATTTTAAAGGGCCTAGGCATTGGGTTTAAAATATAGGATATGTAATTGCCTAGTTTTATGCTTGGCGAATATATTTTATCCACAACATATTCCTTAGGTTGGGCCCCGTTTGGTGTGATGAACATAATCCTGGCCGTCAGCTTGGCAATGTTTCCCAAGGTGCTGCCGAGAGCCGCCCAAAGAGCTGCAGTCGAGGCAAAGAAGAAACCATTAAAACAGAGACGACAAACATCGTTTAAAGGTTAGGACACGGTACTGGTTCAATGTTTGTCATCCCTGAATGCTTGCTTACCCGTTTATGCCAAGAAAAGCGCACTTAATTACTCGTGATCAACACCTCCAGTCAAGTAGGACTTCTTTATTCAGTTATACATAGCATACATTGTATTAGATTGTATAACTCCATTTGAGATAAAGGTCAGTAGGTGAATGTGAGGTCAGGAGAGAGTAAGTGCTTCTAGAAAGGGAACGATTTGATGTTAGACTTGAAGGATGAAATGAAGGGAGAAATTTACATTCAATATTATATTGATCGATAATACAGGCATCTTTTTGATTATCGATAGTTTTATTTTATTGTTGTGCATCCCTGACTTTTATATTGGTCAGTAGCTTGTTGTAGAGTGTTAAAATTAAGTATTGTGGGCCTTTAATAAGAGAGGTAGATTGTGGTTGTGGATATGGATACCGCATGCAATATGGCTGCCAAAATCAATGGTGGATGTTTCATACTGAGAAAACTTAAAAAAGCTATTTGCCTCCTTGTCTTTAAGTTAAAATAAAGATGTCATGCTCACATTCACTCCTGGAATTCACATTCACTGGAGAAGTGGGGCTTCTTGCCAACGGGAGAAGACGTCGACTGCGAGTGTGGAGCCAGACAAGACCCCTCTCACCTTTTGGTGTGTCGGTTGCTGCAGCCAAGACGACTTGATCCAGGCAAATGAGAAAGCAACATATGCCGCTGTTTTTTGGGGTGGATGCATCTGAGCCGGACACGAACATTCATTCATTCACTCCCACCTCACTTGTGGTATTTTGTTCTGAGGTGCCTCTCTTCAGGCCAAACGGATCTTTATCCTACAAAAGGGAGCGATCTGCATTATGACCGGAACCTACCGACAAACTTCCTATAGGAAGCTATTTATTACCCGCCCTAGAAGTCCTCACGCAAACAATTTCCCTAATTTATGCAGCAGCAACTTACGTGAGCACTAACCCATCATTCCTCCACAAAAACTCTTCAGTGAACTCGTGTTCCACTGGCTCCTCAGGTAATATCCATCTGCCACCGCACAACACATCCCTTTTCTACAAGTGTTATGTCTTCCACTCCATAGTAGGGATAATGTACACATAACTAGGGATGGGACGTTTAAACGTGGGAGTTAAACGTTTGTACTTTTTACGCCTCGTTTAAACGTGTGTACAGAAGTGTTTGTATATAAGATAAGAAACAAGTATTTTACAACGGAGCAAACAGCAGTACTAGTCTACTATTATAGTTTTTTCTAGCTTCAAATTGTAATTTAACCCAATGTTTCGGAACTTTTCGGTAATTTACTGTATATGTCATTTTATTCATCACGTGGCAGGGGATAGAGCGAATAAAACGTTTAAACGCAAGTTTTAGAAACGGTTAAACGTTTAGGCTATTAAACGTACTAGCCCATCCCTACACATAACACATCCCTTTTCTACAAGTGTTGACCCATCCATGACAATAATGAACAACAGTGGGTTAAACCACTTTAATGTCAAACCACTCTGTAATGCCACTTATCGTCTTGACAGCGCTTCTAGATACCGATTATATTTCTTTCACTCCCGTTATTATTCCTTCATTTACTCTTATAACTCGCATGGCATCCCAAACCTTTTCTCCCTTGAGACTATCATGCCTTTTCAGTATCTAGAAATGCCATACAAAGGTCATTCTCTTGGTCATTACACTTCTCCATTAGCTGACGGCTGATCAGGAGTGCAAAAATCAGGTGCACAGTCGATCTGCTTTCTAAATCCGTGTTCTTCCCTTAAGTCCCATTCTATTGAGTCTCTTATTGTACTATCTATTATTCTTTCATAGATCTTAGCAGTGTCATGTCAAGAGTTATTCCTCTATAGTTCGCACAGGTTTGCTCATCTCCCTTTTTGAATAGTGGTACTATGAGGCCCTTTACCAATCTAATGGCACTGAATTGTTTTGTAAACAAAAGATAAGACTGTGTAACCACTGTATTCCAAAAACACCAGCTGTTTTTATCATTTCTACTGCTAGCTCATCCACTCCCGCCACTTTACCATTCTTAACTTTCTTCATTGCCAGTTCCACTTCTCATCTTCAGACTCTTTACATGTTCTCAGGAACTCTTAATGTTGTTCTTCCTAAAAAAATATGTCTTTCACATTTCCACATAACTATGAGTGGACGCGTCGGCCGAATCACTAATCACAAATCGGATATAAAATGTACAGAATATTAGTGTATGAATTCGGACAATGCTTTTTTTAAATGTTTATGTATAGGATACAATGACAAACTGATACATTATTATTTGTTTGTCTCTAATGTTTTAGATTTTCGAGAAACAATACACAGACTATTACAGAACCGCATTCTAGTTTTCAACTCCTTCAGTTCAGTTTGCTTCATGTTTGGATTCATCGGCTATTGGACCTTCATGCCTAAATACATGGAGACTCAGTTCCGACAAACGGCCTCGAATGCGAGCCTCATCACAGGTACGTTACGTATAGTAATGCAAGAGTGGTGTACATTGTATGAATCATGAACGGTTTCTGAAAGGCGCATTTTCATCTAATATTGTTTGTATGTACAAGCTGTGTTTGTTTTACTAATTTAGAAGAAACACGTACAAAATTTAAGGTAGTTGGGCCCAAGGTCTACACGATCACATACAGGCATTGAAGTGCTTCTAACTTTCTCTGCTATAGGAGGAGGCTAGTAGGCCTTGAAATGAACCTCTTGCTCTATAAGCTGTTGATTATTTTTAAGGAAATATTGTTACTTTTTATGACAAGTTGCTAATTGTTTGGAAGGAAATGGTGATGACAATTTTCTCTTTGGGGGGATGGTCACAAAAGTATTTCTTTATAGAGACCATTAAGGCTGTATGTCGACCCACCCTGTGGAACTCTCTTCTTGATAGAGACCATTAAGGCTGTATGGCGACCCACCCTGTGGAACTCTCTTCTTGATAGAGACCATTAAGGCTGTATGGCGACCCACCCTGTGGAACTCTCTTCTTGATAGAGACCATTAAGGCTGTATGTCGACCCACCCTGTGGAACTCTCTTCTTGATAGAGACCATTAAGGCTGTATGTCGACCCACCCTGTGGAACTCTCTTCTTGATAGAGACCATTAAGGCTGTATGTCGACCCACCCTGTGGAACTCTCTTCTTGATAGAGACCATTAAGGCTGTATGTCGACCCACCCTGTGGAACTCTCTTCTTGATAGAGACCATTAAGGCTGTATGTCGACCCACCCTGTGGAACTCTCTTCTTGATAGAGACCATTAAGGCTGTATGTCGACCCACCCTGTGGAACTCTCTTCTTGATAGAGACCATTAAGGCTGTATGTCGACCCACCCTGTGGAACTCTCTTCTTGATAGAGACCATTAAGGCTGTATGTCGACCCACCCTGTGGAACTCTCTTCTTGATAGAGACCATTAAGGCTGTATGTCGACCCACCCTGTGGAACTCTCTTCTTGATAGAGACCATTAAGGCTGTATGTCGACCCACCCTGTGGAACTCTCTTCTTGATAGAGACCATTAAGGCTGTATGTCGACCCACCCTGCGGAACTTACGATTTCTGGTGATTTAAAATTGCTTTGAAATGCTTCAAAATTGTCAAAAAGTAAACGAAATGTGTCATCCCTTAGAGAATTGAATGGTCTTTCCAATCAAATAGTCTAATTTTATTGTGAAAGCTGAGGGTATGTTGCAACAGTACATAACAAAAGTTAAATAGGCTAAGATAATTTGAAAAATGGAAATAATTAGACTTACTGGCTCACAAACAATCACTAGAAAGAACACTAAATTCTCTAGTGGGCGACATATTTTGATTTACGCTTTGAAAATTTAAATCAATTTTAACCGATGGAAATAGGGGGTTCAACAGGTCGACATACATCCTTAGCTTAAACCAAGTAATTGTTTTGGGGGGTGGCATTCCACCGCACCCCCCCCTTCTGATTCATAACAGATTATACTATTGATACAAAGCGTAAATGAGACGTACATGCAGCAAGTACGCTTGTACACAGTCACTTGTTGGTCCAGGCTCCCTAAATGAGACGTACTTGCAGCAAGTACGCTTGTACACAGTCACTTGTTGGTCCAGGCTCCCTAAATGAGACGTACTTGCAGCAAGTACGCTTGTACACAGTCACTTGTTGGTCCAGGCTCCCTAAATGAGACGTACTTGCAGCAAGTACGCTTGTACACAGTCACTTGTTGGTCCAGGCTCCCTAAATGAGACGTACTTGCAGCAAGTACGCTTGTACACAGTCACTTGTTGGTCCAGGCTCCCTAAATGAGACGTACTTGCAGCAAGTACGCTTGTACACAGTCACTTGTTGGTCCAGGCTCCCTAAATGAGACGTACTTGCAGCAAGTACGCTTGTACACAGTCACTTGTTGGTCCAGGCTCCCTAAATGAGACGTACTTGCAGCAAGTACGCTTGTACACAGTCACTTGTTGGTCCAGGCTCCCTAAATGAGACGTACTTGCAGCAAGTACGCTTGTACACAGTCACTTGTTGGTCCAGGCTCCCTAAATGAGACGTACATGCAGCAAGTACGCTTGTACACAGTCACTTGTTGGTCCAGGCTCCCTAAATGAGACGTACTTGCAGCAAGTACGCTTGTACACAGTCACTTGTTGGTCCAGGCTCCCTAAATGAGACGTACTTGCAGCAAGTACGCTTGTACACAGTCACTTGTTGGTCCAGGCTCCCTAAATGAGACGTACATGCAGCTAGTACGCTTGTACACAGTCACTTGTTGGTCCAGGCTCCCTAAATGAGACGTACTTGCAGCAAGTACGCTTGTACACAGTCACTTGTTGGTCCAGGCTCCCTAAATGAGACGTACTTGCAGCAAGTACGCTTGTACACAGTCACTTGTTGGTCCAGGCTCCCTAAATGAGACGTACATGCAGCTAGTACGCTTGTACACAGTCACTTGTTGGTCCAGGCTCCCTAAATGAGACGTACTTGCAGCAAGTACGCTTGTACACAGTCACTTGTTGGTCCAGGCTCCCTAAATGAGACGTACATGCAGCAAGTACGCTTGTACACAGTCACTTGTTGGTCCAGGCTCCCTAAATGAGACGTACTTGCAGCAAGTACGCTTGTACACAGTCACTTGTTGGTCCAGGCTCCCTAAATGAGACGTACATGCAGCAAGTACGCTTGTACACAGTCACTTGTTGGTCCAGGCTCCCTAAATGAGACGTACTTGCAGCAAGTACGCTTGTACACAGTCACTTGTTGGTCCAGGCTCCCTAAATGAGACGTACATGCAGCAAGTACGCTTGTACACAGTCACTTGTTGGTCCAGGCTCCCTAAATGAGACGTACTTGCAGCTAGTACGCTTGTACACAGTCACTTGTTGGTCCAGGCTCCCTAAATGAGACGTACATGCAGCAAGTACGCTTGTACACAGTCACTTGTTGGTCCAGGCTCCCTAAATGAGACGTACTTGCAGCAAGTACGCTTGTACACAGTCACTTGTTGGTCCAGGCTCCCTAAATGAGACGTACTTGCAGCTAGTACGCTTGTACACAGTCACTTGTTGGTCCAGGCTCCCTAAATGAGACGTACTTGCAGCAAGTACGCTTGTACACAGTCACTTGTTGGTCCAGGCTCCCTAAATGAGACGTACTTGCAGCAAGTACGCTTGTACACAGTCACTTGTTGGTCCAGGCTCCCTAAATGAGACGTACTTGCAGCAAGTACGCTTGTACACAGTCACTTGTTGGTCCAGGCTCCCTAAATGAGACGTACTTGCAGCAAGTACGCTTGTACACAGTCACTTGTTGGTCCAGGCTCCCTAAATGAGACGTACTTGCAGCAAGTACGCTTGTACACAGTCACTTGTTGGTCCAGGCTCCCTAAATGAGACGTACTTGCAGCTAGTACGCTTGTACACAGTCACTTGTTGGTCCAGGCTCCCTAAATGAGACGTACTTGCAGCAAGTACGCTTGTACACAGTCACTTGTTGGTCCAGGCTCCCTAAATGAGACGTACTTGCAGCAAGTACGCTTGTACACAGTCACTTGTTGGTCCAGGCTCCCTAAATGAGACGTACTTGCAGCAAGTACGCTTGTACACAGTCACTTGTTGGTCCAGGCTCTGTGGGGCTGGTCTTCACTGCTCTCGGTATGATGGTGTCTGCATCCGTCATCTCTAAGTTCAAACCTCGCGCTCGCTACGTTGCCGGCTGGAACGTCTTCGTTGAGCTACTGGACGTGCTCGCTAGGATCGGGTACGCGTTCATCGGATGCCCGGTAGCTGATCTACACGGAACGATGGGACCAGACGAACGGTAATAGCTAATAATTGTAATGTCATTTTTGTAATCTGATCATGCTCACAGGTCATTGCTATAATATACAAATAGTAATTGGCTATGGCTAATCTACATCCCCCAATGGGAAAAAATCAAGAAAGCGTTGAAAAATCCCTTAGATCTGTATATAAAATGCTAAATACACCTAGTTCTGTTTGATAACACTAAATAGCACCACAACAAAGTTTCCATCACACTCCGTCATGACTCATGACGCTCGGTGCATAGCAAGCACACTGGCAACCCCGAGCACTATGATATAGGCCTACGTTGTACGGTATACCACACTGTCTACAAATGTGACTTTTTTTACTCGGATCTTGGCATTAAGGTACATACATGTATCTGTCATGCATTTATATTTTGTAACAAAAATACCACAACCAGAATGGCTTTGAAATTAAAGTAAATGAAACGAAATTGGAAAATTAGCTACATTCATCCGTAGACATGATATTTACAAGGCATGGATGAGATATTTGAATTAGTCTCCGCACAATCTTGAAGAGAACCTACTTGCAATCACACATGGAGGGCCTGTAGAAGTATTTGACTCAACTTAGATAAAGCTAAGCGTCTTAGGCACAATGTACGTAATATGTCGGGGTGCATATAGGCTACAGTTTTATACTGTATTTCACTGTTATCATGTTTTCTTATGAAAAAAAAACAAATATGCTAATTCATTGCCAGTACATTTCCCTTCATACATTATCTGACAATGATTTGCACCCCCCTTCTTCCACCCCCCCCCCCCCCCCCCCCCCCCCCACCATACCTCCCCCCAGGGAAGTGGGGAATCTCTACACCACACCTTACAGCATTTGTAGGTACAGACATAACATTGTTTTTTGTGTAATTAATAGACCTACGTAATCCCTCTTTAATTCAAACTTTGTAACTTCAAATTTGTTTCATTCAAAGTAAATTATGAAGTCCCACAGAAGGTTTTGCCATTTAAGGAGATGTTCGTCAGCATGGTTTGCCTACACCCCTACGTCATGACGCATTCTGCTTAAACACTGCTTTGATGCTAACTCCCTTCATTGAATGGAATGCGATAGTCCCTTGAAATGTGAATGAAAGGGTGACTACTATCGTGTCATCCCTCTCTCGCACCACCTTTTTATTTCCACTTTGAGCACTGAATATAATTATAACCACTTGTTTTAGGTGGAACCTGATAACGGGCTGCAATGAAGGATGCGAGTGTGGGCCGTCTGTAAAGTATTCACCCGTCTGTTCTTCAGATAAACTGACAACGTTCTACTCACCGTGTCATGCGGGGTGTTCCTCGCAGTCTGTTGTCAATGGGTCCAAGGTAAGCTGTCACTTGGTATATTCCTCACAGTTTGTACAGTGTGTGGTCTACCTACATAGGATTTATGTGCAAGTAGGGGGTAAGAATATAGAGAACCCAACAGCTTACCTGGTTGGTGACTGCAGGGGTCTCATAGATAAAATTAGGGTGTACATGTAAAAGAATTCAGACCTAAAACGTCGAAACTGTTTCGGCCAAACAGGGCCTTGTTCACTCGTTTTATATGTAAACCCTAATTTTTTCTACGAGACCCCTGCAGTCACCAACCAGGTAAGCTGTTGGGTTCCCTATAGTCTTACCCCCTACTTGCACATATCTAGCCGTTTGGCCCCTCCTACCGCACTACAAAGGATTTATGAAATAATAATGATCATCTGTCCAGATATTTGAAGACTGTGTCTGCGTTGGTGGCAACTCGTCTTCGGCCGGCCACTACGCCACTGACGGAGCCTGCCCCATAGACTGCGCCAACAACTTCATGATCTTCCTGATCATTGAATGCCTCGTTCGATTCTTCTCGTCTACCGGTCGAGCGGGCAACACTATCATACAGTTCAGGTTCGTTCAGTTAGCTCTGTATAGTAGAGAAGAGATCTTTGGGACACTTCTTTAGAACTTCATTTCTGCTGCCTCTAGCTGGCTCTCTTCTTTTGCTCCCACTGCCCATGTAACTGTTGCATAAGTTAGGATAGGTGCAAAATATGCGAATTGCATTTTTGTGGGAAAACCTGCTCAAAAGTAGCTTTAACACCAATTGATAAAACTCCACTTCTCTCCCCACATTTGCATCTTTTGTCAATACACTTCCCAAATACTTAAATTCTTCCTTTTCTATTATTTTCGACCAGAAACCAGTTGTGCAGTTAGTTTTATCAGTCAGCTGGTGTCTTCCCGCCCAGCCATTCATAAGAAGACAGTGCGCAGATGCCAGCTGACTGATAAAACTAACTGCACAACTGGTTTGGGTTGACACATACGGATGGGCTGGATTGAGTAGGTTTGTTCCGTGTGTGTACTCTTCTAGAATATTTCATTTTCTGAAGATGGACCGTGCAATCGGCCCGAAACGTCAAGACTATTTTATCGATGGCCCGACAGCCAAGTTTTAATAATGACTCCGGCCGCAAAAGCCTGCAACAAGTTTTTAATTGTGTAATGTTTCAAAATAATAAAATAGTTTGGTCTAGTGTCCTATGTTAGTTGGGTCCTATATAGGTTTTTGCACTGTCACTTGTCCTTACAGCTGACATGTACAAATCTTCTTTAATAATAATAATAATAATTGTCTTTATTTCTCAAGGAAAAGGGTGAATGTTAAGCCGTAGGCTTCTCTTACAATTTTTACCTTCCCATTTTCTTTTCTTTTAGATGTGTTGATCCAGAAGATAAAAGTGTATCCATAGGATTCACGGAAGCGTTACTATGTGGACTGGCCTTCATTCCTGGGCCAATTGTCTACGGGATGATCTTAGGTAAGCAAAACACAAGTGAAGTATTTTCAGACTCGGGGAAGTAGGACACGAATAAAACTAGGAGGAAATTCCCCACATACTCATTTAACAAAGTTCATGGAACTAGTTGCAGTTCTTAAAAAAAAATAAAAGGAACAATTGTTAAGCTACTTTTAAGAACTAAACTGAATTTATGTTAGGACTTTGCTATTTTAAGTGTGAAAGCTAAGGATGGAGCATTTGCATGACCAATTCTCCTTTAGGTGCACACGTTTACTTAATTTTAAAAATATGTCTTTAGTTCTGCCGTCTGTATTATATTATTATTAATATTATCATTATTTTTTATTTTATTGGATGTATGACATACAATCTCGTTCAAAACTGGCGTTAACATGTTGTGTGGACGTAATGCCAAGTATTTTCATGTGTCTACCTTACTTAACTTCACTTGTTACTAGTTTAAACAGTCATCAATCTCGGTCAAAGCCAGTGTTTAGGATCTACATGTTAAATACAGTACAGATAATTACGGATGTAATGTCAAGTATTTCCATGAGGTACCTTCAGGTAGCTTCAGTCGTTATACTGTCTTGTTAGTACTTGTACATATCATACAGGGGCGGATAGGCCAGGTTGTTAATAATTGTAAATGATGTAATGTAGTATCTAATGCAGCTAAAATATAATAACATTATATTATATATTATATCTGTCAACTAGGCAAATGCTAGAAGGGCCGGTAGATGCTGAGAGCAGGTTTTGGCTGCCCCCATTCAAACCAGTAGGAAAATGTCTTAGTTTTTCTTAAAAATATAAAACATGGAAGAACAGCCAAGACTTAAAGCCTGCTAATACATATTACTTGGTATGGACTACCCACCTGCTGTATTCACTTCCTTGCATGGGCTGAATGCGTCATTTGAGAGTATACAATACAGACAAGAGTACTGTTCTGTTATTATACACGCATACATGGGTTACTGTTATATTAGCTTAACGTCAAATGTATCAATTAAAAGGAATCAATGATAAAATGAGTCGCATTCTGGTCAATAGAATGATATTCAGTAGGAGGGAAGTTCTTTCCATGTTCGGATGCTCAATTCACGAATCACGAGTGTGTTTCATTAGAACTTTGTGTAAAATGAGTTGAATGTGTGCTTGTCATTCCAGACTACTCGTGTTTGGTCTGGGGAGAAACGTGCGGCCAGACGGGAAACTGTTGGCTCTACGACGGAAGATCGTTGCGATACCTCCTCAACTTTACAGCGGCTGGTAAGTACAAACAATGTGCATTCCACTACAACTCAGAGCTCTTGTAATTCACACAGTTATGTGCAAAGAGTAGGTACTGCCAATATTAAAACCTCACTAAATAATCATGTCTCAATAACGCTTAACCCATTGGCCTATTTTGACGAGGCAGACTCGCCAATTTCATGCGTACCAATACATACAATGACGCGTTACATGTTTCCCGCTTGGCGACTAATTCAAAGTACCCGCCTCGTGAAATTCTCAGTTTGTGTGAATCCTAATGTTAAGCAGGCTGTGCATTTGTTTGTTCAACTTATCTCGATATTTTTACTTGACTTATATCGAAGTTATTGACCAATCAAAATCGTTGTATTTTTCCTTCGGTTTTGTTGCTGTGTTTGTTGTCAAACGTGGACTCGCAACCTGTTGGATTTACGCGTCGTCGTCGTTCAGACAACGAAGTCGATATAATAAAGAGTATTTTGATAGAAAGTGGAGATGATGAAGACGATATAAATATTTCGGAAAGCGATATGAGTGATGGGGAAAGTGGGGAAGAGTTTTCAAGTGCAGGAAGACGAACCAGAACCTAGGCCTACGATTCCAGGCCTGTCAAAACGCCGCAAGAAAGATGTAATTGATGGCTGGAAGTGGACATTTGGGGACTGTACACCGAAAATACACGATTTGGAAGCCGAGAGTAAAATACACCCAATGTTTGAAGATAAAATTGGCTCTAATTGTACCGAATCTGACGTCTTCTTGGCCTTTCTTGACGATGATTATTGGATTCAGTGATGCGTCGCTGTGTAAAAGGATACAAACAAATCTATTTTTACATAATGGATATGTGCATTTTCAATGCCATGGCAATTTATGAAAAAACAAATTAAGAAGGAACTGTCTTACGTAGACTTCCGCTTAAACTTAGTGGAACAGATGCAAGGTCGAGTCACCCTTCCCGCCTACAGAACACGAGGGGGAATGTCTGCTGGCCCATCACCACTACGGCTACAGGCAAAGGCATGGGGACACTTGCCACCATACATCTCTCTGACAGAGAAGAAGGCTGAACAAACAAAAATATGTGTTGTGCGCCTGAAGGCTGGGAAGAGGAACGAAACAAGGTGGCAATGTGCATGGCATTGCACTTGCCACTTTGTTTCAAAAAGTTCCACACAGAAGACAAGTACTAGCACATCAGGTAAAGAATAACTTTTCAAAGATACACTAATTACCTACAAAATAAAAAAAAAATATATAATTTTTGGTTGACTTTTACCATAAATAAATATTGTACTTTTTGTATACATATGTGTTTTTCGTTCTTATCATACAATTGAAATACAAAATCTAGTACAATTTTTCTCCAATCAAACCATAGGCCAATGGGTTAATAATTATAAT
This sequence comes from Isoperla grammatica, assembly GCA_945910005.1. Classification (NCBI taxonomy): domain Eukaryota; kingdom Metazoa; phylum Arthropoda; class Insecta; order Plecoptera; family Perlodidae; genus Isoperla; species Isoperla grammatica. The sequence continues at coordinate 4,375,248 of OX246745.1, forward strand.
AATATATTATAAAATAATAACATACACCTGCATAGCAAAAAAATTGTGTTCTGAAAAATGTTTTCTGTGTTCAGATCAATTTGGCATTAATTGTTGTATTTAATAAAAGTTATGTTTGTGGGGTGAGAGATCATCCCTTCTTGTTTGAATGATGCCACTTTGGGCTGTTCATAAAACATGCTGCCCCTAATGGATCCATGTTGTTGTTTGTTAGTATCCAGAGCTCCTCGAAATTGAGTACCTATTATAGACAGCAGCCCTTATAGTTTTTTTAACAGCCCTGTTATGAATGGAGTAGTAGCATCTTTTTTATTTTTTTATTAATAGTTACCTTTTGTTACGCAATGAGAATATCTGAACTTGCAATCTGTTTCTATTTTAACAGCAACGGAATGGTAAATTTGTTTTGTCTTTGATTTTAGAAAAATCTACTGTTAAATTCTACGTATTTGTATGTGAAATTAAGTGGCTGCCTCGGTCCCAAAAGTGGGAGCCCGAGAATGTTTTGGGCAGATGCCGTTAATTTCGAACCGTGTAGGAATCCAAGAGACTTAGCATAAGAAAATTATAGGATTTATCAAGTATCTAACAAAAATGTAACTAAAATAAGATATAACAACAACATACAATATAGCAGCATGCTTTGTTGACAAACACTTGCCAAACAATCAATGAATGAATGAAATGAAGTTATAGCTGTAACAAAAAACACATATGATAAAATATATATACCCACACTTACATGAATATACATTTCTAGAATAAAAGGTCCAGTAAGGACATACAAAGAAATAAAAGAGCACTTGTACTAGTCGGCAGGGGTCGAAAATTAACTCTCTTTGGCCCTAGTTCTTTGGGATAGTGCCAACAATAGTTCTCTAGCCCTAGAGAATTGTAATGTACTAGCCCACAATCAAAAAGATTATATTGTTGTAAAACGATCATACGTGTGAGGGTGTGGTGGACTAGGGAGTATTGTATAGTGTTGTATTTATTAGCATCCATCGATCTATGCGATACATTGATATGGGACTTGTCAAAGACTTTAATAATGAGTAACATATTAACATGTCAAAACAAACAGGCATCAGTAATACATCACAGTTGTAAATTAATTAGTTCTCTAGTCCTACACCTGAGTAACCGAAGTGACCGGAAATGATTTTTCTACTTAAGACAATTCGTCTAATTTAAGAGATTTTATTTTGTGTAGCCTACATGTATACTAAATTGGAAATTATTCGAAATTAGAAACTAGAAAGGTACATGGAGATCTGGAAACACCTTTGTGAAACAACTGTCGGGAAAATTAGTATATTTATTGACTTGGAATACAAATCTGGCCCCACTCGCCCATCCGACTAGTGAAATTAGATTTTTACTATCCCGAGCAGTGCCAGTAAGTAACCGTGTTTGTGTGTTGCAGCATTCCTGTTCTGTGGAACTCTTCTCGACATTGGGGTGTGGCACAACGTCAAGGGACTCCAGATCTACGACATCGACGATGACAAAGAGGGAGGCGACAGAAAGAGAATGGCCGACGAAGGGATAGACCGACCGTTGTTATAATATCATGACCGTTGTTATAATATCACGACCGTTGTTATAATATCACGGCCGTTGTTATGATATCATGACCGTTGTTATAATATCAAGGCCGTTGTTATAATACCACGACCGTTGTTATAATATCAAGGCCGTTGTTATAATATCACGACCGTTGTTATAATATCATGACCGTTGTTATAATATCACGACCATTGTTATAATATCACGACCGTTGTTATAATATCACGACCGTTGTTATAATATCACGGCCGTTGTTATGATATCATGACCGTTGTTATAATATCAAGGCCGTTGTTATAATATCACGACCGTTGTTATAATATCAAGGCCGTTGTTATAATATCACGACCGTTGTTATAATATCATGACCGTTGTTATAATATCACGACCATTGTTATAATATCACGACCATTGTTATAATATCACGACCGTTGTTATAATATCATGACCATTGTTATAATATCACGACCATTGTTATAATATCTCGACCATTGTTATAATATCACGACCGTTGTTATAATATCACGGCCGTTGTTATAATATCACGGCACAATTTTAGTGGGTTTTATTTTTTTTTATTATAGTATCATCATTCCAGTGATAAGTGCTGTAGTATTATTACTGTATTGAATTTAGATTGAATCCTATAAAAATGTTTTTTTGGAATAAGCATTCAAGATCTTATTTCATGACAGCTGTTATTTTGAGAGTTACATTTGATATTCCATGCCTGATTGAGCAACTTGGTGTTGTTTTCGCTGACAAACATCAATGGAACTAAAACGCGTTATTACCATAGTTGCTTTATTGCTAAGAGAGCAACTGTCAGTGTCGCAGTATGAGTGTATGCACTGGTTTACTAGAGTGTATGTACACTTGTAGGATTTTAAAAAATCGTTATTTTCTTTGGTACCATAAAAAATGCACAAGTTCAAAATATATAGTGCCAAAAGTAATTACATAGACACGCGTGAAGTATTCACCGTTTCAAGTAATGTAATTACTAGATACTAGATTAAATTAATAAAGTATGCCATATGATTGATAACTAGCTTGATGCATGGTTCTTAACGCAAATGTAAAACATGTTTAAATGCATAACTTGGTAACATTGTGCTTAAGAAGAATTCATTTCTAGTATTTCACTTCAGCATTAGCAATTTGCATACACTTAAGATTTGTTTCAAGTAGGCTAAATGCACTGTTACAATATGATTTGATACAGACCACTGGTCTTCTACTGGTCTAAGACTATATGTAGAATGGTATTATATTTTAAGTTGGATTATAAATTATCATCATTGATTGCCTCTTGATGCAAAATGTGTACATTTATGTATGCTTGGTACTTAAACTAACCTTCAAAAAGCAATTTTTTTAGTAATAATTCAGATTTCAGTATGATTGATTTGTCAGTGAAAACTACTAAAATTGTTGTAAAAATGCACAATTCCATTTGCAGATGATAAATTGTTTGTGTTGATTAAATGGCTACAATTCTTATTTTACTGTTTGTTGTAATAACTAGTATTGCTACTCGCAATGCAAACAACACTAAATTAAATTTTATGCACCCGTTACTCTTCGTGTGGTTTGTGTACCTTTTATTTCCCTTCTACTTGCCAAAGCCAAATTCTTATATAGTAAAACATGTTTATAATGAACTCTTGGGGGTCAGATTATTATTTTACTATCAAGAACATAAAGATGGTACCTTTACATGCATAAGAACCTTTTGGGACGTCAAAAACAGTTTGTTATATAGATCATTTTGTTATAAAGACGTTTGTTATAAAGAAGTTTCACTGTCGTGACATCAATCGTGTTCCCTTCTAATATGTTCTAAGATAAGAAACAGTGTTGAGGCTTGTGAGTCACGCACAGTTATTTCTTACTTGATGAATCGTTACAATTGTGCGTAATACAGTACAACCTTGTTATTACGTCGCACGATACAACGTCGTTCGCATTATCACGTCGTTTTGACAAAGTCCCGGCGAATTCCCATAAGAGATAATGTTATCTAGAGCTTAATACAACGTCCCTTGATATAACGTCGTATCCGACATTACGACGCCTATTTTCGGACCGTACAGCAGTCAAACGAGCGTTACAACGTCGTTTCATTCAAACTTCCTTGTTTAGATGTATTTTCCCGCCGAACACGATCACGTGGAATTCGCAATTCCCAACTTGAAGTTGAGTCGACCCTTCGACGGCATTGTTCCCGCGTTATCCTTCCCTCCTCCCCTAACCCGCCGCTGCCACATTCCAGTCCCCCCCGCATCCCCCGCCCGCCACGCACTCCGCTTCGCGGCAGCTGCAGCCTCGCTCGCCGGCGTTTTATTTCAGCGACCTTCGGTAGATTGTTGTGCGTGGCTGTGTAGGTTTAACAGCTCTGTCCCTCTTCTTTGTTAGGCGATGTCATTCATTGCTTTGGCTTGGGCTACTGTCAAACCAGAAACAATAGCGAAATGCTTTCGCAAAGCTGGTTTCGTGAAAGAGCACGACGTTTTGACGGCGTTTGACGACGAGGCCGATGACGAGGCCTGTGACGAGAGCGATGACGAGAGCCCGCCTAATGAGATCGCCCCGGGGGATTGGGAGAGGTTGGGACGAGCCTGTACAATGGAAGAATTTTTCGAAATTGACAGCCACTTAGTGACAAGCGCGGTACTGTCAGTTGATGATATAATCGAGGAAAATAAGACCATTGATGGCGCCGACCTCAGCGACGTAGACAGCGTTGTAGAAGCCCCAGAGCCCCCCCGAAGTTTCAAGAAGCTATGGCTGCATACGAAACCGTTCGTAGTTATTTAGTGGCGCACGAAATAAGTGACGAGGTCCAAAAGCAGTTACTAAATATAAACGGGGCATTGTACTAGTAAGTTCAGTTAAAGATAACAGACTTCTTCAAGCGCTAAGAGCTTAGATAATTCAAGACACGTCATATTATCATGGTACATTATTTAGACCTTTAATACATTTTATCTTTATTTGTTTATCAGTCGTTTTATTTTTGACATTGTCCATTATTCCCTTAGCCCGTAACTCGCCAGGCGGTCAATGGTTGGGAGGGGGGGGGGGGGGGGGGAAGCTCGCGTGAGCCTGTGGCAGCAACATGCCACGTACAAACACCCACACCTCCTCCTTGATAATAGCGGTGACAGCCGACTCACAATAGCCCTGGCCAAATTAGAAGTGTGTAGATCTATACCTAAAGATAGGGGGCCATACAAACGTCTACCCCCCTCCCCCCCCCCCCCCCATAATGATAATGTGTAATTTTATTTTTTGATAATTTTGTGATAATCTGGTACGTCGCGCTTGACATAACGTCGAAAATCAATAGTCCCTTCAGCGACGTTATATCAAGGTTGTACTGTATGAATTAACGTACAAACATGATAATAATTGTAATATTTTAGTTTGTTATTGGTTAGTATGTTATAATATGTTGTAATGTTGTGCACAAATGCAAATTGTCATTGACAAACCTTGAATCATTAAAAACTCCATACTACCACATTAACTGGTATTGTTATTATTGACTGTGTTAATGGACGAGACACTGTGGAGCATAGACCCATGAGATGGAGAAGAAGAACCAGGACAATGACGTCATCAAGCGTTGAGGAATGGGGAGACAAAGCCAAAGAAAAACCGCCCAAAATTAATGTGTTTTATTATATCATGAGAACGCTTCCAAATATTGAAAAAGTGATTCTGATCCTGTCTTTGGTTTTGTATCAGCTAAACAATGGATTTAAAAACACTCACAGTTTGTTATAGTTACGATTGTTATTTTATTTATGATTTAATAATTAATAATTTCCAAAGAAATAAAATTATGGCCATACAAATATTTTATGTTTTTAACTTTTTAAACCCATTGTGTAGCTGATACAAAACCAAAGCACACATGGCACAAGTATGTTTCATCAGGATTTAGGATTAACAATCAAGTTCTGAAAAGGAACCACTGAGAAATGTATTGGGGGCTGGATTTAAGTGCATGTAAAACCTGCATTTTAATGTATTGGTTGATGTATTTGGTGGTTATTGGAAGCAATGTTAATCTTGAAACGTCGAATGACGAAGCAAGCTAGTCTCACTCGTCATAGATCATCTAATTCTAGTCCATAATTGTTTCCCACTGCGCAGGCGTGTGGGGCCTTGGTAGTCTAGACCAGCCACATACCTGATTCAATTCAAGAAACTCTTAAGTTTATTTTTACTAACTCAACTTTTTTATTAGCCCTTCCTCTCTTAATGGTTTATCAAAGTGAATTGAAGTTTACATAAGACACCGGCAGTTTACAATGAAATACACCGATGAAGGTTTAGTTACCGATATAGGTGGTTCAACAGTAAGACGCACGACCCTTAGTCGGGAGGTCGCCGGTTAGATACCAGCTACCGGCAGGCCAGACTGAATGTATTTTCAAGATTTTCCTCAGTCACAAGGCAATTGCTGACATTGAGTCATACCAACAGTTCTTGAAGATTCTTTTTCAACTATTCCAAACCGCAATACCTTACTTGGTCACCTGGGCCAAGATTCTCAAGAGGTCCTAAGTCTTTTTTTGCTCTTAACTCTAAGACCGGCCTAACTTAGAACCTCGTATGAATCCAGGCTCATGTCCCGTGAAGAAGTTACTAATTCCTGGTCGGAACAAAGACGCAATGAACAATCTAATAATATGTTTTACAACTTGTTCTCATTCATGGGCCTGGATTCGCAAGAGGTTCAAAGTTAGACCGGTCTTAGAGATAAGCCCTTGTGAATCCGGGCCCTGGGTCCTCATTCCAGAACAGTGAATATAATACCCTAGGTGGTTGTTAAGTTGCCCTCAATAATCCATAACCCGGGCGTAAGTTGCAACCGGTTGCAACTTACATACTCGAATGAGGGCCCTGAAGAGGGATTAGGTTTCCTATGAAAGTTTTTGGTAAGGTGGGCCTATAGTAAGTGATTTACTTGATTACATAGGTGAATAGGTACGTGAGGCGGGTAAGTCTGTTACTAGACAGAGAAAGACTCCGTCGAGGTTAGGAAAGTGTAACGCCTCATTGAATATACTCGTAAGAGACTGATGATATAGAAATGTTGCAATGACTTGCAAAAGTAAAGTAGGCCCGCTCAGAGAGATTTAGATAGTGTGTGTTTATGCATGCTTGTGTCTAGGCACTCTAGGGTAGGGTAGCAAGATCTGATTAATTGGTTTCATTCTCACTATTGGTAGCCTATGATCTAGGGCTGTAGGACTTTCGGTTTGAAGTAGGCATTGGCGTTCGAAGGTGGGGCGTTCGCCCTCCTCCCCCCTAGCTATGACAGAGTCACGAATATAGATTAGTCTTTATTTTCTGTGCAGAAATATATATTTATTATGATACTCAAATTGATGCAAATATAGAACAAGCAAAAAATGGGGTGGTTCAATTTATGTATAACTCTTCCACATAGCCCTACATAAATATGTGCTGTTTATGACTGTACTTGTTTGTGCTAGAGAGTGTTCATGTAAGATATTGAAATGTTCATTGCCGCCCCCACCTCCCTGATAAAAATTCAGTGGGGCACTTGGAAGTAGGCCTAGACCTAGACTTAAACCATTCAACATTATTCCGGGCAGTAGGCCACAGTATCAAGATTTTATTTATTGGTTTCATTCTGTCTATGATGCGATCTAGGGCTCTAGACCTTTGGGTTTCAAGTAGGACTAGGCCTATAGGCTTAGATGACCCTATGCCTAGTTCAACATGATTTCGGGCAGTAGGCCCAAGGCTGAATGTTCTCTTGTATTTCTATTGCATGGATGGAATCATAGGTTGAAGTTTTGTCTTTATTATAAGAGGGGAGTCACTGTCTTGATTGTTATGGGTCCGCTCCAAACGTTGGGCATAGGTGTTTGTTGGGGGAGGGGAAACGAGCTGAAGTCGAGGACGCGTTCGGGGAAATTAACCAAATTACAATCAAATCAATTTATTAGGAATAAAAGTCGACTATGTAAGTGTAGAAGGAAGCTGCACCTAACATTATTTATTATGGTATCCATCCCAAACCAACAGTATCAAATTATGTTTGAATTTCTAAACCGTGTAACGCTTCACTCGGTTCAAAATATTGCCTTGTCCCTTAAGTCTAAGGTGAAATAAAATGTATAGAACGTTGGGGCCTAGTACATTGAATCATATTGATATTTCAAGCAATGTTTGGACTTTCTAAAACAAGAGAGATCATTGGAAAATATTAAACGGTGCTCTTTTTACAAACAATTGAGTGGGGCAATGTGTTTCATTTATTGGAAATCTCATAATCCCAGACATATTCACCGCCTTTTAGAGTTTCGACTTTGTCGATAATTTACGTCAAACTATACTAAATATAAGTGGCGTTGGAGCCCGGAAGTTCACAAATACATTTTTCGATTTAAGAAATAAATGAATATAAATAAATTTAATAAATGAATCAATTTTCTAAAAATAATATAGGAATTATTTGCGAGATGACACTATTAAATAAGTGTTTTTTGCGAGAGAAATGTTAATTATCTGAGTCAAACCCCTAGCGGAGACGCGGGGAACCTCAACATTGTTGCGCTAGGAGCAGCCATTTTATAATTTCATTAGCAAGCTAGCAGTCGAGCTGAGAGGACGTGTTTTCCGATTTCTGGTGCAAATCACGTTATTTTAATAGGAACAATTTTTGAAAACATAACTATTGTAAATAGGAGTGAGGCGTAAGTCAAATGGTTGAATAACAACATAATACTACTATAATAATAATAATAATAATAATAATAATAATAATAATAATAATAATTATTATTATTATAATATTTTTTTTTTTTTTTTTATAATTTCATTTAATTCATTTATTTATTTCATTTCATTAATAATAATAATAATAATAATAATAATAATAATAATAATAATAATAATAATAATAATAATAATAATAATAATAATAATAATAATAATAATCATAATATTAATAGTAATATAGTAGGCACCCAATACACTAAATATTTCCCTTCCACCCCCTCCCCCTCCCAAAGCATTCATTCACCACAAAAAATAAACTCCCCTCCTCCTCCCCCCCCCCCATAAACGCGTTAATATATTCTTGTTCTGATCTATAGTAGGCGCCCCGTGCGTTGAATGGTTAGCCCTAGGTTGGAAACGAGCTCATGTACTCTTACCCAACTCTTCAAAGTCCCTTCCCACCAACCCCCCTCCCCCTTCTACCCCCCCCCCCCCCCCCCAACCCACACCCCCTGGCCGTCTCCATGTAGTCTCGTTCCGATCTATAGTAGGCGCCCCGTGCGTTGAATGGTTAGCCCTAGGTTGGAAACGAGCTCATGTACTCTCAACCAACTCTTCAAAGTCCCTTTCCATCAAACCTCACTCCCCCTTCTACCCCCCCCCCCCTGGCCGTCTTCATGTAGTCTCGTTCCGATCTATAGTAGGCGCCCCGTGCGTTGAATGGTTAGCCCTAGGTTGGAAACGAGCTCATGTACTCTCACCCAACTCTTCAAAGTCCCTTCCCACCAACCCCCCTCCCCCTTCTACCCCCCCCCCCCCAACCCACACCCCCTGGCCGTCTCCATGTAGTCTCGTTCCGATCTATAGTAGGCGCCCCGTGCGTTGAATGGTTAGCCCTAGGTTGAAACCGAACGAGCTCATGTACTCCCCCCAACTCTTCAAAGTCCCTTTCCATCAAACCCCCCTCCCCCTTCTACCCCCCTCCCCAACATGGCCGTGTTCATGTAGTCTCGTTCCGATCTATAGTAGGCGCACCGTGCGCTGAATGGTTAGCCCTAGGTTGAAAACGAGCTCATGTACTCTCACCCAACACTTCAAAGTCCCTTCCCACCAACCCCCCTCCCCCTTCTACCCCCATCCCCCTTCTAACCCCCCTCCCCCTTCTACCCCCCTCCCCCTTCAACCCCCCCCCAACCCACACCCCCCTGGCCGTCTCCATGTAGTCTCGTTCCGATCTATAGTAGGCGCCCCGTGCGTTGAATGGTTAGCCCTAGGTTGAAACCGAACGAGCTCATGTACTCCCCCCAACTCTTCAAAGTCCCTTTCCATCAAACCACCCTCCCCCTTCTACCCCCCTCCCCCCCATGGCCGTGTTCATGTAGTCTCGTTCCGATCTATAGTAGGCGCCCCGTGCGCTGAATGGTTAGCCCTAGGTTGAAACCGAACGAGCTCATGTACTCCCCCCAACTCTTCAAAGTCCCTTTCCATCAAACCCCCCTCCCCCTTCTACCCCCCACCCCCCCATGGCCGTGTTCATCAAGTCTCGTTCCGAGCTATAGTAGGCGCCCCATGCGCTGAATGGTTAGCCCTAGGTTGAAAACGAGCTCATGTACTCTCACCCAACACTTCAAAGTCCCTTTCCATCAAACCCCCCTCCCCCTTCAACCCCCCCCCCCCCCCCCAACCCACACTCCCTGGCCGTCTTCATGTAGTCTCGTTCCGATCTATAGTAGGCGCCCCGTGCGCTGAATGGTTAGCCCTAGGTTGAAACCGAACGAGCTCATGTACTCCCCCCAACTCTTCAAAGTCCCTTTCCATCAAACCCCCCTCCCTCTTCTACCCCCCCCCCCCCCCCCCCCCCCCCCCCCCCACCCCCCCATGGCCGTGTTCATCTAGTCTCGTTCCGATCTATAGTAGGCGCCCTGTGCGGTGAATGGTTAGCCCTAGGTTGGAAACGAGCTCATGTACTCTCACCCAACTCTTCAAAGTCCCTTCCCACCAACCCCCCCCTTCTACCCCCCCTCCCCCTTCAACCTCCCCCCCCCAACCCACACCCCCTGGCCGTCTTCATGTAGTCTCGTTCCGATCTATAGTAGCGCCCCGTGCGCTGAATGGTTAGCCCTAGGTTGAAAACGAGCTCATGTACTCTCAACCAACTCTTCAAAGTCCCTTTCCATCAAACCTCACTCCCCCTTCTACCCCCCCCCCCTGGCCATCTTCATGTAGTCTCGTTCCGATCTATAGTAGCGCCCCGTGCGTTGAATGGTTAGCCCTAGGTTGAAACCGAACGAGCTCATGTACTCCCCCCAACTCTTCAAAGTCCCTTTCCATCAAACCCCCCTCCCCCTTCTACCCCCCCCCCCCCCCCCCCCACCACCCCCCCATGGCCGTGTTCATCTAGTCTCGTTCCGATCTATAGTAGGCGCCCCGTGCGTTGAATGGTTAGCCCTAGGTTGGAAACGAGCTCATGTACTCTCACCCAACTCTTCTAAGTCCCTTCCCACCAACCCCCCTCCCCCTTCCACCCCCCTCCCACTTCAACCCCCCCCCCCCCAACCCACACCCCCTGGCCGTCTTCATGTAGTCTCGTTCCGATCTATAGTAGGCGCCCCGTGCGTTGAATGGTTAGCCCTAGGTTGGAAACGAGCTCATGTACTCTCACCCAACTCTTCAAAGTCCCTTCCCACCAACCCCCCCCTTCTACCCCCCTCCCCCTTCAACCTCCCCCCCCCCCAACACACACCCCCTGGCCGTCTTCATGTAGTCTCGTTCCGATCTATAGTAGGCGCCCCGTGCGCTGAATGGTTAGCCCTAGGTTGAAAACGAGCTCATGTACTCTCAACCAACTCTTCAAAGTCCCTTTCCATCAAACCTCACTCCCCTTCTACCCCCCCCCCCCCCAGGCCATCTTCATGTAGTCTCGTTCCGATCTATAGTAGGCGCCCCGTGCGTTGAATGGTTAGCCCTAGGTTGAAACCGAACGAGCTCATGTACTCCCCCCAACTCTTCAAAGTCCCTTTCCATCAAACCCCCCTCCCCCTTCTACCCCCCCCCCCCCACCACCCCCCCATGGCCGTGTTCATCTAGTCTCGTTCCGATCTATAGTAGGCGCCCCGTGCGTTGAATGGTTAGCCCTAGGTTGGAAACGAGCTCATGTACTCTCACCCAACTCTTCTAAGTCCCTTCCCACCAACCCCCCTCCCCCTTCCACCCCCCTCCCACTTCAACCCCCCCCCCCCCCAACCCACACCCCCTGGCCGTCTTCATGTAGTCTCGTTCCGATCTATAGTAGGCGCCCCGTGCGTTGAATGGTTAGCCCTAGGTTGGAAACGAGCTCATGTACTCTCACCCAACTCTTCAAAGTCCCTTCCCACCAACCCCCCCCTTCTACCCCCCTCCCCCTTCAACCTCCCCCCCCCCCCAACACACACCCCCTGGCCGTCTTCATGTAGTCTCGTTCCGATCTATAGTAGGCGCCCCGTGCGCTGAATGGTTAGCCCTAGGTTGAAAACGAGCTCATGTACTCTCAACCAACTCTTCAAAGTCCCTTTCCATCAAACCTCACTCCCCCTTCTACCCCCCCCCCCCAGGCCATCTTCATGTAGTCTCGTTCCGATCTATAGTAGGCGCCCCGTGCGTTGAATGGTTAGCCCTAGGTTGAAACCGAACGAGCTCATGTACTCCCCCCAACTCTTCAAAGTCCCTTTCCATCAAACCCCCCTCCCCCTTCTACCCCCCCCACCCCCCCCATGGCCGTGTTCATCAAGTCTCGTTCCGAGCTATAGTAGGCGCCCCATGCGCTGAATGGTTAGCCCTAGGTTGAAAACGAGCTCATGTACTCTCACCCAACACTTCAAAGTCCCTTTCCATCAAACCCCCCTCCCCCTTCAACCCCCCCCCCCCCCAACCCACACTCCCTGGCCGTCTTCATGTAGTCTCGTTCCGATCTATAGTAGGCGCCCCGTGCGTTGAATGGTTAGCCCTAGGTTGAAACCGAACGAGCTCATGTACTCCCCGCAACTCTTCAAAGTCCCTTTCCATCAAACCCCCCTCCCTCTTCTACCCCCCACCCCCCCCCCACCCCCCCATGGCCGTGTTCATCTAGTCTCGTTCCGATCTATAGTAGGCGCCCCGTGCGTTGAATGGTTAGCCCTAGGTTGAAAACGAGCTCATGTACTCTCACCCAACTCTTCAAAGACCCTTCCCACAAACCCCCTTCCCTCTTCTACCCCCCCCCCCCCCCCCCACCCCCCCATGGCCGTGTTCATCTAGTCTCGTTCCGATCTATAGTAGGCGCCCCGTGCGTTGAATGGTTAGCCCTAGGTTGGAAACGAGCTCATGTACTCTCACCCAACTCTTCAAAGTCCCTTCCCACCAACCCCCCTCCCCCTTTGACCCCCCTCCCACTTCAACCCCTCCCCCCCAACCCACACCCCCTGGCCGTCTTCATGTAGTCTCGTTCCGATCTATAGTAGGCGCCCCGTGCGTTGAATGGTTAGCCCTAGGTTGAAACCGAACGAGCTCATGTACTCCCCCCAACTCTTCAAAGTCCCTTTCCATCAAACCCCCCTCCCCCTTCTACACCCCTACCCCCCCATGGCCGTGTTCATCTAGTCTCGTTCCGAGCTATAGTAGGCGCCCCATGCGCTGAATGGTTAGCCCTAGGTTGGAAACGAGCTCATGTACTCTCAACCAACTCTTCAAAGTCCCTTTCCATCAAACCCCCCTCCCCCTTCTACCCCCCCCCCCCATGGCCGTGTTCATCTAGTCTCGTTCCGATCTATAGTAGGAGCCCCGTGCGTTGAATGGTTAGCCCTAGGTTGAAACCGAACGAGCTCATGTACTCCCCCCAACTCTTCAAAGTCCTTTTCCATCAAACCCCCCTCCCCCTTCTACCCCCCCCCCCCCCCCACCACCCCCCCATGGCCGTGTTCATCTAGTCTCGTTCCGATCTATAGTAGTCGCCCCGTGCGTTGAATGGTTAGCCCTAGGTTGGAAACGAGCTCATGTACTCTCACCCAACTCTTCAAAGTCCCTTCCCACCAACCCCCCTCCCCCTTCAACCCCCTTCCCCCTTCAACCCCCCCACCCCCCAACCCACACCCCCTGGCCATCTTCATGTAGTCTCGTTCCGATCTATAGTAGGCGCCCCGTGCGTTGAATGGTTAGCCCTAGGTTGAAACCGAACGAGCTCATGTACTTCCCCCAACTCTTCAAAGTCCCTTTCCATCAACCCCCCCCCCCCCCATGGCCGTGTTCATCTAGTCTCGTTCCGATCTATAGTAGGCGCCCCATGCGCTGAATGATTAGCCCTAGGTTGGAAACGAGCTCATGTACTCTCACCCAACCCATCACTTTACACCAAACACCCTTCCTCTACGACCCCTTCTCCCCCATCCGTGTTCATCTAGTCTCGTTCCGATCTATAGTAGGCGCCCCGTGCGTTGAATGGTTAGCCCTAGGTTGGAAACGAGCTCATGTACTCTCACTCAACCCATCACTTTACACCAAACACCCTTCCTCTACCCCCCCTTCTCCCCCATCCGTGTTCATCTAGTCTCGTTCCGATCTATAGTAGGCACCCCGTGCGTTGAATTGTTAGCCCTAGGTTGGAAACGAGCTCATGTACTCTCACCCAACTCTTCAAAGTCCCTTCCCACCAACCCCCCCATGGCCGTGTTCATCTAGTCTCGTTCCGATCGATAGTAGGCGCCCCATGACCTGAATGATTAGCCCTAGGTTGAAACCGAACAAGCTCATGTACTCTCACCCAACTCTTAAAGTGTCCTTTCCCACCAACCCTCTATCCCCCTTCTACCCCCCCACCCCCCCCCCCCCCCATGGCCGTGTTCATGTGTTCTCGTTCCGATCTATAGTAGGCGCCCCGTGCGTTGAATGGTTAGCCCTAGGCTGGAAACGAGCTCATGTACTCCCCCCAACTCTTCAAAGTCCCTTTCCATCAACCCCCCTCCCCCTTCTCCCCCCCCCCCCCCCATGGCCGTGTTCATGTAGTCTCGTTCCAGTCTATAGTAGGCGCACCATGTGCTGAATGGTTAGCCCTGGGTTGGAAACGAGCTCATGTACTCCCCCCAACTCTTCAAAGTCCCTTTCCATCAACCCCCCTCCCCTTTCTACCCCCCCCCCCCCCCATGGCCGTGTTCATGTAGTCACCTGCCAGTCTATAGTAGGCGCACCATGCGCTGAATGGTTAGCCCTGGGTTGGAAACGAGCTCATGTACTCCCCCCAACCCATCACTTTCCACCAAACACCCTCCCCCTTCTACCCCCCCCCCCTCCTCCCCAACCGTGTTCATGTGGCCTCGTTCCAGTCTATAGTAGGCTGCCCATGCGCTAAATGGTTAGTCGTATGTTGAAAACGAGATCATGTACTCCCCACAACCCTTCAAACACCCATTCCACCAAATACCCCTCCCCCAAAAGCACCCCCCCCATATCTGTGTTCAAATAGTTTATTTCCTGTACTCTCCCAATCCTTCAAACAACCTTTCCACCTAATACCCCTTCCTCTTCTACCACCCCGCTTCCCCCCCCACCCCTCCATCCCCCAATATCAGTGTTCATATTGTCCCGTTCTGATGTATAGTTGGAGCTCCATACCTATAGAAATATGTATGTTGATTTATTTTTCCCACCCGCTCGTCCCTTTCCACTAATGCCCCCTACCTACATTTATTTACTTAACTGCCTAGTAGACATAATAATGTCAAATATAAGCACGCAAAGGACCGTTTAAGATATTGTCCTAAGGCGGGTAAACATCTGCCAATCGTTTATAGCGAGAACATGAGGAACACCCCATATTATGCTGTCGTCCATTTGCTGCTGTTGGATATGAAGCTCACGAGTACGTCGATAACATAACCAATAATAATAATAATAATGTACATACCAAAAATAAACCAAAACAAATAACTATAATAAAAATCATACACAAATAAATTCAGCTTGAAAAAGCGAAGAAAAAAACAATATGGGCCTAGTTTACTAGCAATTACATTGAAAGATACCTGTTGCAATATTCTAAACTATCAAATCGGTTATGAATTTTCATTTCATTTTAATTTTAATGGCTCTACATTCTGTTGCGGGTGTAGATTCGCCTGCAAGTAAAAGAAGAAAATCATTGGCAATTGGCATGCATTAAGAAGGGTTGCCATCCGTATTTTGATGCTTACGTCCAGAAAGAGGAATTGCTTCATTCCGCCTGCCCAGGGACTTATACCTTATCGTGGTGGGCATGTTTGCGGGCTTTGTTGATCCCGAGAGAACTATGCCGGCGGAAGCGTACGCTTCTGGTAGGGCCACCCTATCCAGGCTGGTCGAGGAGAAGTCAGACGAAGTGCAGTCCACACCCCAATCCCCTTTCCACCCCTTTCTCCTTTCCACTAGCGCCCTCCTACTTGTCCCTTTCCTCCAAACACACCCCTATTTCATCTTCATATTTTACCCACTCATCGTCTCGATTAGCCAAGTTGCAAAAATATAAGACGTAAAGCAAGAAATATCAGTCATATCATAGACTTCCCTTATGATCATTTGCGATGTGCTCGGAATCTGATTCAGACATGAGTCACTTTTTAAGCTTCATATTCATTTTTCCCCACTCATCGTCTCGATTTTCTGAGTTGCAAAGATGATACGTAGAACCCAAATACATCATCTACGAAACTTCCTCCTCTTATTGGCTCCTTTTACCTTAAAAATATGTATAATGATTTATTTTTCCCTCCCGCTCGTCCCTTTCCACCAATGTCCCCCACCTTCATTTAATTACTTAGCTGCCTAGTAGACCCTTATGCAAAAATACTAATGTCAAATATTAGCACGCATAGGCCCGTTTAAGATATTGTCCCAAGGCGGGTATACATCTGACGATCGTAAATAGCGAGAATATGAGGAACACCCCAAATCATGGTGTCCTCCCTTTGCCTCTCTTGGATATGAAGCTCACGAGTACGTTGTTGACATAACCAATAATAATAATAATAATTATAATAGCAAGAAAGGTCAAGGAGCAGAAGCCAGCAGAAATACTTGTATTCCATTCCCTTTCCATTTTCCTCCCCTATTCTCCCTGCTTGTGCCTTTCCTCCAATCTCTCCTAGAAATCATATGACCTAGGTGCCCATCATGTCGTTAAACTGTAAATAATGAATAGAAAACAGGTTCGGCCACGTTGGTGTTTTAGTCTCATAGACTACGCCAATCGTTAAGCACAACGCAAAGTTGACGAAACTTTTCCTTGCCATCCTATAACCCCTTCTGTGCCTGAGGTAGACACTGGTCTAGTATTGCTCTGCTGGTATTTATAACCGACGTAATGAGGTCCCCCAATTTCTCCGCCTCGCCATCACCAATTTGAATCTATTCCTGTTTCCCCCCACTTGTCCTTTTCCTGATTGGTCATAAAAAGCGATAAAGTGAGTCCTTACCCTTTTCCCCCACTGTCCTACTGAAAATGTCTCCTCCCACATGACCCTAAACTTAATTGCTGTACTTCCCTTATGATCATTTGCGATTTGCTTTGGATCTGATTCGAACATGAGTCACTTTACTATCTTAATCTTAATTTTTCCCTACTCATCGTCTCGATTTTCTTAGTTGTAAACATAATACGTATTAGCCCCTTTTTTTCTATAGGCCCCTTTTACCTATAAAAAGATGTATATTGATTTATTCTTTCCTCCCGCTTGTCCCTTTCCACCAATTGCCCCCCCCCCCCCCCCCCTGACCATGGACTGCTTCCCTATCGTGGTGGGCAGGTTTGTGTGCTTTGATGATTCCTGGAGCTATGCCGACGGAAGCGTATGCTTCTGGTAGGGCCACCCTAGCCGGACAGGTCGAGGTTGAGATGCCAGTTGAAAGGCAGTCCACGTCATCCCCCTTTCCCTGATCTTCCCCTTCCCCTATCCTCCCCGCACTCCTACTTGCTCCTTTCCACCAAATATCCCCCTATTTCATTTTCCTATTTCACCCACTCATTGTCTCGATTAGCCATGTTGCAAAAATATGAGACCTTAAGCCCAAATGTCAATCAATCAAACACCAATGTTTCCCACCCACATTTATTTTCTAATCTGCGAAGTAGATTCTTAAGCAAACATAATAATATCAAATATTAGCACGCATAGGCCCGTTTAAGATATTGTCTCAAGGCGGGTATACATCTGCCAATCGTTAATAGCGAGAACATGAGGAACACCCCGTATAATGCTGTCCTCCTTTTGCTTCTATTGAATATGAAGCTCACGAGAACGTCGTTAACAAAACCAATATTAATAATAAAAAAATTATGTACATACCAAAAATAAACAAAAACATATTCATAAAATAACAATCATAGAAAAATAAATTGAGCTTGAAAAAGCGAAGAATAAAACAATATGGGCCTATAGTTTACTAGCAACTACATTGGGAGACCACTGTTGTAATATTCTAAACTATCAAATCGGTTATGAATGTCCATTTAATTTTATTTTTATCGGCTCTACATTCTGGTGCGGGTGTAGATTCGCCTGCGATTTTGGTGAGATGTATCTTACTGGCAGATTTTAACTTAAATCGGCTCTACATTCTGTTGCGGGTGTAGATTAGCCTGCAAGTTAACGTAGAAAATCATTGGCAATTGGCATGCACTAAGTAAGGTTGCCATCCGATATTGATGCCTACGTCCAGAACGAAGAATTGCTTCATTCCACCTGCCCACGGACTGCTACCTTATCGTTTTGGACCGGTTTGCGTGCCTTGTTGTTCCCGAAAACTATGCCGGCAGAAGTGTATACTTCTGGTAGGGCCCCCCAATTTCTCCTCCTCGCAACCACCAATTTAAATCTATTCCTATTTTCCTCCACTTGTCCCTTTCCTAATTGTATTTCTGGTTATAAAAAGCGATAAAGAGAGTCCCTACCCTTTTCCCCCCACTGTCCTTCTGAAAAGTCTCCTTCCACATGACCCTAAACTCAATTGCTGTACTTCCCTTATGACCATTAATGATGTGCTTTGGACCTGATTGGAACATGAGTCACTTTTTAATCTTATTCTTCATTTTTCCCCACTCATCGTCTCGACTTTACAAGTTGCAAACATGAAACGTATTGGCCCCTTTTTTCGTATTGGCCCCTTTTACTTATAAAAATACGGATATTAATTTATTTTTTCCTCCCGCTCGTCCCTTTCCACCAATGTCCCCCCCCCCCCCCTGGCATTGCCTGCTACCTTATCGTGGTAGGTAGGTTTGTGTGCTTTGATGATTCCTGGAGCTATGTTGACGGAAGCGTATGCTTCTGGTAGGGCCACCCTAGCCGGACAGGTCGAGGTTGAGATGCCAGTTGAAAGGCAGTCCACGTCATCCCCCTTTCCCTGATCTTCCCCTTCCCCTATCCTCCCAGCACTCCTACTTGCTCCTTTCCACCAAATATCCCCCTATTTCATTTTCCTTTTTCACCCACTCATTGTCTCGATTAGCCATGTTGCAAAAATATGAGACCTTAAGCCCAAATGTCAATCAATCAAACACCAATGTTTCCCACCCACATTTATTTTCTAATCTGCGAAGTAGATTCTTAAGCAAACATAATAATATCAAATATTAGCACGCATAGGCCCGTTTAAGATATTGTCTCAAGGCGGGTATACATCTGCCAATCTTTAATAGCGAGAAAATGAGGAACACCCCGTATAATGCTGTCCTCCTTTTGCTTCTATTGAATATGAAGCTCACGAGAACGTCGTTAACAAAACCAATATTAATAATAAAAAAATTATGTACATACCAAAAATAAACAAAAATATATTCATAAAATAACAATCATACAAAAATAAATTGAGCTTGAAAAAGCGAAGAATAAAACAATATGGGCCTAGTTTACTAGCGACTTAATTGGAAGAACACTGTTGCAATATTTTAAACTATCAAATCGGTTAAGAATTTCCATTTTATTTTCCTTTTTCTCGGCTCTACATTCTGGTGCGGGTGTAGATTCGCCTGCAATTTATGGTGTGATGTATTGAACTGGCATATTTTAATTTAAATCGGCTCTACATTCTGTTGCGGGTGTAGATTCGCCTGCAAGTTAACGTAGAAAATCATTGGCAATTGGCGTGCACTAAGTAAGGTTGCCATCCGATATTGATGCCTACGTCCAGAAAGAAGAATTGCTTTATTCCGCCTGCCCACGGACTGCTACCTTATCGTGGTAGGCCGGTTGCGTGCTTTGTTGATCCCGAGAGCTATGCCGGCGGAAGTGTATGCTTCTGGAAGGGCCCCCCAATTTCTCCTCCTCGCCACCACCAATTTGAATCTATTCCTACTTTACTCCACTTGTCCTTTTCCTGATTGTTCTACTGGTCAAAACAAGCGATGAAGTGAGTCCTTACCCTTTTCCCCCACTGTCCTACTGAAAATGTCTCCTCCCACATGACCCTTAACTTTATTGCTGTACTTCCCTTATGATCTTTTGCGATGTGCTTTGGATCTGATTCGAACTAGAGTCACTTTATAATTCTTATCTTAATTTTTTCCTACTCATCGTCTCGATTTTCTAAGTTGTTAACATGATACGTTTTAGCCCCTTTTCTCGTATTGGCCCCTTTTACCTATAAAAATATGTATATTGATTTATTTTTTCCTCCCGCTTGTCCCTTTCCACCAATGTCCCCCTAACCCCGCCCCTGACCATGGGCTGCTACCTTATCGTGGTGGGCACGTTTGCTTGTTTTGTTGATCCCGAGAGCTATGCCGGCGGAAGTGTATGCTTCTGGTAGGGCCCCCCAATTTCTCCTCCTCGCCACCACCAATTTGAATCTATTCCTATTTTCCTCCACTCTTCCCTTTCCTGATTGTACTACTGGTTATAAGAAGCGATGAAGGCAGTCCCTACCCTTTTTCCCCCACTATCCTACTAAAAATGTCTCCTCCCACATGACCCTAAACTCAATTGCTGTACTTCCCTTATGATCATTTGCGATGTGCTTTGGACCTGATTGGAACATGAGTCACTTTTTAATCTTATTCTTTATTTTTCCCCTATCATCGTACCGATTTTCAAAGTGTCAAACATGATACGTAGAACCCAAAAACATCATCTACGAAACTTCCTCCTGCTATTGACTCCTATTTTTCTTAAAAATATGTATAATGATTAATGTTTCCCGCCCGCTAGTCCCTTTCCACCAATGTCCCCCACCTTCATTTATTTACTTAGCAGCCTAGTAGACCCTTATGCAAAAAAACTAATGCCAAATATTAGCACGCATAGGCCCGTTTAAGATATTGTCCCAAGGCGGATATACATCTGCCGATCGTAAATAGCGAGAATATGAGGAACACCCCTTATTATGGTGTCCTCCCTTTGCCTCTCTTGGATATGAAGCTCACGAGTACGTTGTTGACATAATCAACAATAATAATTATTACAATGTACATACCAAAAATAAACAAAAACAAATTACAAAAATAAAAAACATACAAAAATAAATTCAGCTTTAAAGAAACGAAAACAGAAAACTATATTGTTTACTAGCAAAGATTAAAGTAACACTATTGAAATATGCTATACAATCAAATCGGTTATGAAATTATACCGTATTTCTTATTTTGTTCTTTGTGTAACCAAACCAGTTGGTGAAATGAAGGCGATCCATCAAAGCCACATTGATTCGTTCGTTAAGACGCGTCCGACCTAGTCTTACATGTTCTCAAACTGGTCCACGCGACGCTTGGTGTTGGACTTGCGCATCTCGCACAATGTCTTGCACTTGTCGTTGCCATGGCGGACGTTCTCCCTCTGTATCTTGTTAGTGGACGTTTTCTTGGTCTCTTTACGGGTCGGGGCCAGTTCGCTCTTCAGCATCTTTAATTGGTCGTCCATCTTCTTGTTGCGATCTGCCTGCGTCCACTACTGGGGTTTGTTGCACGCACGACTTTGGGATTTGAAAAGACGTAACAGAAAGCGTTTTTCAAGAAACAAGATCCTCCAATTGGCCCCTTTCCGCTATTCAAATCTGTACTTGTATTTAATCTTTTCCTCTCACTCATCACTTTCATCCAATCTCTTTTACTTACATATATCAACTAGCTGTCCAGTGAAACCTTTGGCAAGAAAAATCGTAGTATATACTACCACATATGGGCCTATATTGATATTGCTTCAAGGCGGGTATACCTTTGGCGACCGTAAATTACGAGACCAAGAGGTTTACCCCATCCGCTGTCCACCATTTACCAGTATAGAATAATAATATTCTTTCGGAGATCAATAGATTAAACAAAACAACTTTGAGGAAAGATTACAGTTAATGAATAATGAATAACTAATGGAGAGAATGACGATAGATAACTATTAATACAGACATAAATTATGAAATATGGATTCTACTATATCTAGTAATATCTCAAGTGGGATTGAGCTGGCCCTGTTCACCACAACCAATAAGAATACGTGGCTCAAGGACTGCTATCTTATCGCGGTGAGCATGTTTGCGTGCTGTAGTGATTCTATAAATATGCCGGCTGAAGCATAATGCTTCTAGAACGGCCACCCTAGCAAGAATGGTCAAGGGGCAAAAGCCAGCCGAAATACTTGTATGCCATTCCCTTTCCATTTTCCTCCCCTATTCTCCCTGCTTGTACCTTTTCTCCAATCTCCCCTAGACTTCATATGACCTTGGTGCCCATTACGTCGTTAAACTGTAAATAATAAATAGAAAACAGGTTCGGCCACGTTGGTGTTTTAGTCCCATAGACTACGCTAATCGTTAAAGGCCACGCAAAGATGACGAAACTTTTCCTTGCCATCCTATAACCCCTTCTGTGCCTGGGGTAGACACTGGTCTAGTATTGCTCTGCTGGTCTTTATAACCGACGTAATGAGGTCCCCCAATTTCTCCTCCTCGCCATCACCAATTTGAATCTATTCCTATTTTCCCCCACTTGTCCTTTTCCTGATTGTACTACTGGTCAAAACAAGCGATGAAGTGAGTCCTTACCCTTTTCCCCCACTGTCCTACTGAAAATGTCTCCTCCCACATGACCCTAAACTTAATTGCTGTACTTCCCTTATGATCTTTTGCGATGTGCTTTGGATCTGATTCGAACTAGAGTCACTTTATAATTCTTATCTTAATTTTTTCCTACTCATCGTCTCGGTTTTCTAAGTTGTAAACATGATACGTTTTAGCCCCTTTTCTCGTATTGGCCCCTTTTACCTATAAAAATATGTATATTGATTTATTTTTTCCTCCCGCTTGTCCCTTTCCACCAATGTCCCCCTACCCCCGCCCCTGACCATGGGCTGCTACCTTATCGTGGTGGGCAGGTTTGTGTGCTTTGATGATTCCTGGTTCTATGCCGATGGAAGCGTATGCTTCTGGTAGGGCCACCCTAGCCGCACAGGCCGAGGTTAAGATGCCAGTCGAAAGGCAGTACGTCATCCCCCTTTCCCTGATCCTCCACTTACCCTATCCTCCCCGCACTCCAACTTGCTCCTAACCTCAAAACATCCCCCTATTTTATCTTCCTATTTCACCCACTCATTGTCTCGATTAGCCATGTTGCAAAAATATGAGACCTTAAGCCCAAATGTCAATCAATCAAACACCAATGTTTCCCACCTACATTTATTTTCTAATCTGCGAAGTAGATTCTTAAGCAAACATAATAATATCAAATATTAACACGCATAGGCCCGTTTAAGATATTGTCTCAAGGCGGGTATACATCTGCCAATCGTTAATAGCGAGAAAATGAGGAACACCCCGTATAATGCTGTCCTCCTTTTGCTTCTATTGAATATGAAGCTCACGAGAACGTCGTTAACAAAACCAATATTAATAATAAAAAAATTATGTACATACCAAAAATAAACAAAAACATATTCATAAAATAACAATCATACAAAAATAAATTGAGCTTTAAAAAGCGAAGAATAAAACAATATGGGCCTAGTTTACTAGCAACTACATTGGGAGACCACTGTTGTAATATTCTAAACTATCAAATCGGTTATGAATGTCCATTTTATTTTTATTTTTATCGGCTCTACATTCTGGTGCGGGTGTAGATTCGCCTGCGATTTTGGTGAGATGTATCTTACTGGCAGATTTTAACTTAAATCGGCTCTACATTCTGTTGCGGGTGTAGATTATCCTGCAAGTTAACGTAGAAAATCATTGGCAATTGGCATGCACTAAGTAAGGTTGCCATCCGATATTGATGCCTACGTCCAGAAAGAAGAATTGCTTCATTCCGCCTGCCCACGGTTTGCTACCTGATCGTGGTGGGCCGGTTGCGTGCTTTGTTGATCCCGAGAGCGATGCCGGCGGAAGTGTATGCTTCTGGAAGGGCCCCCCAATTTCTCCTCCTCGCCACCACCAATTTGAATCTATTCCTACTTTACTCCACTTGTCCTTTTCCTGATTGTTCTACTGGTCAAAACAAGCGATGAAGTGAGTCCTTACCCTTTTCCCCCACTGTCCTACTGAAAATGTCTCCTCCCACATGACCCTTAACTTTATTGCTGTACTTCCCTTATGATCTTTTGCGATGTGCTTTGGATCTGATTCGAACTAGAGTCACTTTATAATTCTTATCTTAATTTTTTCCTACTCATCGTCTCGATTTTCTAAGTTGTTAACATGATACGTTTTAGCCCCTTTTCTCGTATTGGCCCCTTTTACCTATAAAAATATGTATATTGATTTATTTTTTCCTCCCGCTTGTCCCTTTCCACCAATGTCCCCCTAACCCCGCCCCTGACCATGGGCTGCTACCTTATCGTGGTGGGCAGGTTTGTGTGCTTTGATGATTCCTGGTTCTATGCCGATGAAAGCGTATGCTTCTGGTAGGGCCACCCTAGCCGCACAGGTCGAGGTTGAGATGCCAGTCGAAAGGCAGTCCACGTAATCCCCCTTTCCCTAATCCTCCCCTTCACCTATCCTCCCCGCACTCCAACTCTCTCCTAACCTCCAAACATCAACCTATTTTATCTTTCTATTTCACCCACTCATTGTGTCGATTAGCCACGTTGCAAAAATATGAGACGTTAAGCCCAAATGTCAATCAATCAAACACCAATGTCTCCTTCCTACATTTATTCACTAATCTGCGAAGAAGATTCTTAAGCAAACATAATAATATCAAATATTAGCACGCATAGGCCCGTTTAAGATATTGTCTCAAGGCGGGTATACATCTGCCGATCGTTAATAGCGAGAACATGAGGAACACCCCGTATAATGCTGTCCTCCATTTGCTTCTATTGAATATGAAGCTCACGAGAACGTCGTTAACAAAACCAATATTAATAATAAAAAACATTATGTACATACCGAAAATAAACAAAAACAAATTTATAAAATAAAAAACATACAAAAATAAATTGAGCTAGAAAAAGCGAAGAATAAAACTAAATGGGCCTAGTTTACTAGCAATTTAATTGAAAGAACACTGTTGCAATATTCTAAACTATCAAATCGGTTATAAATTTCCAATTCATTTGCATTTTAATCGGCTCTACATTCTTGTGCGGGTGTAGATTCGCCTGCAAGATATCAGACACTGTGATGAAACGTGTTAGGTTGCTTCTACTAGGGCAATCACGGTGGTGTTCCTCCAACTCGGCAGGCCGGACTTGGTTTGATGTATTGAACTGGAATATTTTAACTTAAATTGGCTCTACATTCTGTTGCGGGTGTAGATTCGCCTGCAAGATATCAGACACTGTGATGAAACGTGTTAGGTTGCTTCTACTAGGGCAATCACGGTGGTGGTCCTCCAACTCGGCAGGCCGGACTTGGTTTGATGTATTGAACTGGAATATTTTAACTTAAATTGGCTCTACATTCTGTTGCGGGTGTAGATTCGCCTGCAAGTTATCAGACACTGTGATGAAACGTGTTAGGTTGCTTCTACTAGGGCAATCACGGTGGTATTCCTCCAACTCGGCAGGCCGGACTTGGTGTGATGTATTGAACTGGCATATTTTAACTTGAATCGGCTCTACATTCTGTTGCGGGTGAAGATTCTTCTGCAAGTAATGGAGAAAATCATTGGCAATTGGCATGCACTAAGTAGGGTTGCCATCCAATATTGATGCCTTAGTCCAGAAAGAACAATTGCTTTATTCCGCCTGCCCACGGACTGCTACCTTATCGTGGTGGGCACGTTTGCTTGTTTTGTTGATCCCGAGAGCTATGCCGGCGGAAGTGTATGCTTCTGGTAGGGCCCCCCAATTTCTCCTCCTCGCCACCACCAATTTGAATCTATTCCTATTTTCCTCCACTCTTCCCTTTCCTGATTGTACTACTGGTTATAAGAAGCGATGAAGGCAGTCCCTACCCTTTTTCCCCCACTATCCTACTAAAAATGTCTCCTCCCACATGACCCTAAACTCAATTGCTGTACTTCCCTTATGATCATTTGCGATGTGCTTTGGACCTGATTGGAACATGAGTCACTTTTTAATCTTATTCTTTATTTTTCCCCTATCATCGTACCGATTTTCAAAGTGTCAAACATGATACGTAGAACCCAAAAACATCATCTACGAAACTTCCTCCTGCTATTGACTCCTATTTTTCTTAAAAATATGTATAATGATTAATGTTTCCCGCCCGCTAGTCCCTTTCCACCAATGTCCCCCACCTTCATTTATTTACTTAGCAGCCTAGTAGACCCTTATGCAAAAAAACTAATGCCAAATATTAGCACGCATAGGCCCGTTTAAGATATTGTCCCAAGGCGGATATACATCTGCCGATCGTAAATAGCGAGAATATGAGGAACACCCCTTATTATGGTGTCCTCCCTTTGCCTCTCTTGGGTATGAAGCTCACGAGTACGTTGTTGACATAATCAACAATAATAATTATTACAATGTACATACCAAAAATAAACAAAAACAAATTACAAAAATAAAAAACATACAAAAATAAATTCAGCTTTAAAGAAACGAAAACAGAAAACTATATTGTTTACTAGCAAAGATTAAAGTAACACTATTGAAATATGCTATACAATCAAATCGGTTATGAAATTATACCGTATTTCTTATTTTGTTCTTTGTGTAACCAAACCAGTTGGTGAAATGAAGGCGATCCATCAAAGCCACATTGATTCGTTGGTTAAGACGCGTCCGACCTAGTCTTACATGTTCTCAAACTGGTCCACGCGACGCTTGGTGTTGGACTTGCGTATCTCGCACAATGTCTTGCACTTGTCGTTGCCATGGCGGACGTTCTCCCTCTGTATCTTGTTAGTGGACGTTTTCTTGGTCTCTTTACGGGTCGGGGCCAGTTCGCTCTTCAGCATCTTTAATTGGTCGTCCATCTTCTTGTTGCGATCTGCCTGCGTCCACTACTGGGGTTTGTTGCACGCACGACTTTGGGATTTGAAAAGACGTAACAGAAAGCGTTTTTCAAGAAACAAGATCCTCCAATTGGCCCCTTTCCGCTATTCAAATCTGTACTTGTATTTAATCTTTTCCTCTCACTCATCACTTTCATCCAATCTCTTTTACTTACATATATCAACTAGCTGTCCAGTGAAACCTTTGGCAAGAAAAATCGTAGTATATACTACCACATATGGGCCTATATTGATATTGCTTCAAGGCGGGTATACCTTTGGCGACCGTAAATTACGAGACCAAGAGGTTTACCCCATCCGCTGTCCACCATTTACCAGTATAGAATAATAATATTCTTTCGGAGATCAATAGATTAAACAAAACAACTTTGAGGAAAGATTACAGTTAATGAATAATGAATAACTAATGGAGAGAATGACGATAGATAACTATTAATACAGACATAAATTATGAAATATGGATTCTACTATATCTAGTAATATCTCAAGTGGGATTGAGCTGGCCCTGTTCACCACAACCAATAAGAATACGTGGCTCAAGGACTGCTATCTTATCGCGGTGAGCATGTTTGCGTGCTGTAGTGATTCTATAAATATGCCGGCTGAAGCATAATGCTTCTAGAACGGCCACCCTAGCAAGAATGGTCAAGGGGCAAAAGCCAGCCGAAATACTTGTATGCCATTCCCTTTCCATTTTCCTCCCCTATTCTCCCTGCTTGTACCTTTTCTCCAATCTCCCCTAGACTTCATATGACCTTGGTGCCCATTACGTCGTTAAACTGTAAATAATAAATAGAAAACAGGTTCGGCCACGTTAGTGTTTTAGTCCCATAGACTACGCTAATCGTTAAAGGCCACGCAAAGATGACGAAACTTTTCCTTGCCATCCTATAACCCCTTCTGTGCCTGGGGTAGACACTGGTCTAGTATTGCTCTGCTGGTCTTTATAACCGACGTAATGAGGTCCCCCAATTTCTCCTCCTCGCCATCACCAATTTGAATCTATTCCTATTTTCCCCCACTTGTCCTTTTCCTGATTGTACTACTGGTCAAAACAAGCGATGAAGTGAGTCCTTACCCTTTTCCCCCACTGTCCTACTGAAAATGTCTCCTCCCACATGACCCTAAACTTAATTGCTGTACTTCCCTTATGATCTTTTGCGATGTGCTTTGGATCTGATTCGAACTAGAGTCACTTTATAATTCTTATCTTAATTTTTTCCTACTCATCGTCTCGGTTTTCTAAGTTGTAAACATGATACGTTTTAGCCCCTTTTCTCGTATTGGCCCCTTTTACCTATAAAAATATGTATATTGATTTATTTTTTCCTCCCGCTTGTCCCTTTCCACCAATGTCCCCCTACCCCCGCCCCTGACCATGGGCTGCTACCTTATCGTGGTGGGCAGGTTTGTGTGCTTTGATGATTCCTGGTTCTATGCCGATGGAAGCGTATGCTTCTGGTAGGGCCACCCTAGCCGCACAGGCCGAGGTTAAGATGCCAGTCGAAAGGCAGTACGTCATCCCCCTTTCCCTGATCCTCCACTTCCCCTATCCTCCCCGCACTCCAACTTGCTCCTAACCTCAAAACATCCCCCTATTTTATCTTCCTATTTCACCCACTCATTGTCTCGATTAGCCATGTTGCAAAAATATGAGACCTTAAGCCCAAATGTCAATCAATCAAACACCAATGTTTCCCACCTACATTTATTTTCTAATCTGCGAAGTAGATTCTTAAGCAAACATAATAATATCAAATATTAACACGCATAGGCCCGTTTAAGATATTGTCTCAAGGCGGGTATACATCTGCCAATCGTTAATAGCGAGAAAATGAGGAACACCCCGTATAATGCTGTCCTCCTTTTGCTTCTATTGAATATGAAGCTCACGAGAACGTCGTTAACAAAACCAATATTAATAATAAAAAAATTATGTACATACCAAAAATAAACAAAAACATATTCATAAAATAACAATCATACAAAAATAAATTGAGCTTTAAAAAGCGAAGAATAAAACAATATGGGCCTAGTTTACTAGCAACTACATTGGGAGACCACTGTTGTAATATTCTAAACTATCAAATCGGTTATGAATGTCCATTTTATTTTTATTTTTATCGGCTCTACATTCTGGTGCGGGTGTAGATTCGCCTGCGATTTTGGTGAGATGTATCTTACTGGCAGATTTTAACTTAAATCGGCTCTACATTCTGTTGCGGGTGTAGATTAGCCTGCAAGTTAACGTAGAAAATCATTGGCAATTGGCATGCACTAAGTAAGGTTGCCATCCGATATTGATGCCTACGTCCAGAAAGAAGAATTGCTTCATTCCGCCTGCCCACGGTTTGCTACCTGATCGTGGTGGGCCGGTTGCGTGCTTTGTTGATCCCGAGAGCGATGCCGGCGGAAGTGTATGCTTCTGGAAGGGCCCCCCAATTTCTCCTCCTCGCCACCACCAATTTAAATCTATTCCTACTTTACTCCACTTGTCCTTTTCCTGATTGTTCTACTGGTCAAAACAAGCGATGAAGTGAGTCCTTACCCTTTTCCCCCACTGTCCTACTGAAAATGTCTCCTCCCACATGACCCTTAACTTTATTGCTGTACTTCCCTTATGATCTTTTGCGATGTGCTTTGGATCTGATTCGAACTAGAGTCACTTTATAATTCTTATCTTAATTTTTTCCTACTCATCGTCTCGATTTTCTAAGTTGTTAACATGATACGTTTTAGCCCCTTTTCTCGTATTGGCCCCTTTTACCTATAAAAATATGTATATTGATTTATTTTTTCCTCCCGCTTGTCCCTTTCCACCAATGTCCCCCTAACCCCGCCCCTGACCATGGGCTGCTACCTTATCGTGGTGGGCAGGTTTGTGTGCTTTGATGATTCCTGGTTCTATGCCGATGAAAGCGTATGCTTCTGGTAGGGCCACCCTAGCCGCACAGGTCGAGGTTGAGATGCCAGTCGAAAGGCAGTCCACGTAATCCCCCTTTCCCTAATCCTCCCCTTCACCTATCCTCCCCGCACTCCAACTCTCTCCTAACCTCCAAACATCAACCTATTTTATCTTTCTATTTCACCCACTCATTGTCTCGATTAGCCACGTTGCAAAAATATGAGACGTTAAGCCCAAATGTCAATCAATCAAACACCAATGTCTCCTTCCTACATTTATTCACTAATCTGCGAAGAAGATTCTTAAGCAAACATAATAATATCAAATATTAGCACGCATAGGCCCGTTTAAGATATTGTCTCAAGGCGGGTATACATCTGCCGATCGTTAATAGCGAGTACATGAGGAACACCCCGTATAATGCTGTCTTCCATTTGCTTCTATTGAATATGAAGCTCACGAGAACGTCGTTAACAAAACCAATATTAATAATAAAAAACATTATGTACATACCGAAAATAAACAAAAACAAATTTATAAAATAAAAAACATACAAAAATAAATTGAGCTAGAAAAAGCGAAGAATAAAACTAAATGGGCCTAGTTTACTAGCAATTTAATTGAAAGAACACTGTTGCAATATTCTAAACTATCAAATCGGTTATAAATTTCCAATTCATTTGCATTTTAATCGGCTCTACATTCTTGTGCGGGTGTAGATTCGCCTGCAAGATATCAGACACTGTGATGAAACGTGTTAGGTTGCTTCTACTAGGGCAATCACGGTGGTGTTCCTCCAACTCGGCAGGCCGGACTTGGTTTGATGTATTGAACTGGAATATTTTAACTTAAATCGGCTCTACATTCTGTTGCGGGTGTAGATTCGCCTGCAAGTTATCAGACACTGTGATGAAACGTGTTAGGTTGCTTCTACTAGGGCAATCACGGTGGTATTCCTCCAACTCGGCAGGCCGGACTTGGTGTGATGTATTGAACTGGCATATTTTAACTTGAATCGGCTCTACATTCTGTTGCGGGTGAAGATTCTTCTGCAAGTAATGGAGAAAATCATTGGCAATTGGCATGCACTAAGTAGGGTTGCCATCCAATATTGATGCCTTAGTCCAGAAAGAACAATTGCTTTATTCCGCCTGCCCACGGACTGCTACCTTATCGTGGTGGGCACGTTTGCTTGTTTTGTTGATCCCGAGAGCTATGCCGGCGGAAGTGTATGCTTCTGGTAGGGCCCCCCAATTTCTCCTCCTCGCCACCACCAATTTGAATCTATTCCTATTTTCCTCCACTCTTCCCTTTCCTGATTGTACTACTGGTTATAAGAAGCGATGAAGGCAGTCCCTACCCTTTTTCCCCCACTATCCTACTAAAAATGTCTCCTCCCACATGACCCTAAACTCAATTGCTGTACTTCCCTTATGATCATTTGCGATGTGCTTTGGACCTGATTGGAACATGAGTCACTTTTTAATCTTATTCTTTATTTTTCCCCTATCATCGTTCCGATTTTCAAAGTGTCAAACATGATACGTAGAACCCAAAAACATCATCTACGAAACTTCCTCCTGCTATTGACTCCTATTTTTCTTAAAAATATGTATAATGATTAATGTTTCCCGCCCGCTAGTCCCTTTCCACCAATGTCCCCCACCTTCATTTATTTACTTAGCAGCCTAGTAGACCCTTATGCAAAAAAACTAATGCCAAATATTAGCACGCATAGGCCCGTTTAAGATATTGTCCCAAGGCGGATATACATCTGCCGATCGTAAATAGCGAGAATATGAGGAACACCCCTTATTATGGTGTCCTCCCTTTGCCTCTCTTGGATATGAAGCTCACGAGTACGTTGTTGACATAATCAACAATAATAATTATTACAATGTACATACCAAAAATAAACAAAAACAAATTACAAAAATAAAAAACATACAAAAATAAATTCAGCTTTAAAGAAACGAAAACAGAAAACTATATTGTTTACTAGCAAAGATTAAAGTAACACTATTGAAATATGCTATACAATCAAATCGGTTATGAAATTATACCGTATTTCTTATTTTGTTCTTTGTGTAACCAAACCAGTTGGTGAAATGAAGGCGATCCATCAAAGCCACATTGATTCGTTCGTTAAGACGCGTCCGACCTAGTCTTACATGTTCTCAAACTGGTCCACGCGACGCTTGGTGTTGGACTTGCGCATCTCGCACAATGTCTTGCACTTGTCGTTGCCATGGCGGACGTTCTCCCTCTGTATCTTGTTAGTGGACGTTTTCTTGGTCTCTTTACGGGTCGGGGCCAGTTCGCTCTTCAGCATCTTTAATTGGTCGTCCATCTTCTTGTTGCGATCTGCCTGCGTCCACTACTGGGGTTTGTTGCACGCACGACTTTGGGATTTGAAAAGACGTAACAGAAAGCGTTTTTCAAGAAACAAGATCCTCCAATTGGCCCCTTTCCGCTATTCAAATCTGTACTTGTATTTAATCTTTTCCTCTCACTCATCACTTTCATCCAATCTCTTTTACTTACATATATCAACTAGCTGTCCAGTGAAACCTTTGGCAAGAAAAATCGTAGTATATACTACCACATATGGGCCTTTATTGATATTGCTTCAAGGCGGGTTTACCTTTGGCGACCGTAAATTACGAGACCAAGAGGTTTACCCCATCCGCTGTCCACCATTTACCAGTATAGAATAATAATATTCTTTCGGAGATCAATAGATTAAACAAAACAACTTTGAGGAAAGATTACAGTTAATGAATAATGAATAACTAATGGAGAGAATGACGATAGATAACTATTAATACAGACATAAATTATGAAATATGGATTCTACTATATCTAGTAATATCTCAAGTGGGATTGAGCTGGCCCTGTTCACCACAACCAATAAGAATACGTGGCTCAAGGACTGCTATCTTATCGCGGTGAGCATGTTTGCGTGCTGTAGTGATTCTATAAATATGCCGGCTGAAGCATAATGCTTCTAGAACGGCCACCCTAGCAAGAATGGTCAAGGGGCAAAAGCCAGCCGAAATACTTGTATGCCATTCCCTTTCCATTTTCCTCCCCTATTCTCCCTGCTTGTACCTTTTCTCCAATCTCCCCTAGACTTCATATGACCTTGGTGCCCATTACGTCGTTAAACTGTAAATAATAAATAGAAAACAGGTTCGGCCACGTTGGTGTTTTAGTCCCATAGACTACGCTAATCGTTAAAGGCCACGCAAAGATGACGAAACTTTTCCTTGCCATCCTATAACCCCTTCTGTGCCTGGGGTAGACACTGGTCTAGTATTGCTCTGCTGGTCTTTATAACCGACGTAATGAGGTCCCCCAATTTCTCCTCCTCGCCATCACCAATTTGAATCTATTCCTATTTTCCCCCACTTGTCCTTTTCCTGATTGTACTACTGGTCAAAACAAGCGATGAAGTGAGTCCTTACCCTTTTCCCCCACTGTCCTACTGAAAATGTCTCCTCCCACATGACCCTAAACTTAATTGCTGTACTTCCCTTATGATCTTTTGCGATGTGCTTTGGATCTGATTCGAACTAGAGTCACTTTATAATTCTTATCTTAATTTTTTCCTACTCATCGTCTCGGTTTTCTAAGTTGTAAACATGATACGTTTTAGCCCCTTTTCTCGTATTGGCCCCTTTTACCTATAAAAATATGTATATTGATTTATTTTTTCCTCCCGCTTGTCCCTTTCCACCAATGTCCCCCTACCCCCGCCCCTGACCATGGGCTGCTACCTTATCGTGGTGGGCAGGTTTGTGTGCTTTGATGATTCCTGGTACTATGCCGATGGAAGCGTATGCTTCTGGTAGGGCCACCCTAGCCGCACAGGCCGAGGTTAAGATGCCAGTCGAAAGGCAGTACGTCATCCCCCTTTCCCTGATCCTCCACTTACCCTATCCTCCTAACCTCAAAACATCCCCCTATTTTATCATAATATATTTCACCCACTCATTGTCTCGATTAGCCATGTTGCAAAAATATGAGACCTTAAGCCCAAATGTCAATCAATCAAACACCAATGTTTCCCACCTACATTTATTTTCTAATCTGCGAAGTAGATTCTTAAGCAAACATAATAATATCAAATATTAACACGGATAGGCCCGTTTAAGATATTGTCTCAAGGCGGGTATACATCTGCCAATCGTTAATAGCGAGAAAATGAGGAACACCCCGTATAATGCTGTCCTCCTTTTGCTTCTATTGAATATGAAGCTCACGAGAACGTCGTTAACAAAACCAATATTAATAATAAAAAAATTATGTACATACCAAAAAAAAACAAAAACATATTCATAAAATAACAATCATACAAAAATAAATTGAGCTTTAAAAAGCGAAGAATAAAACAATATGGGCCTAGTTTACTAGCAACTACATTGGGAGACCACTGTTGTAATATTCTAAACTATCAAATCGGTTATGAATGTCCATTTTATTTTTATTTTTATCGGCTCTACATTCTGGTGCGGGTGTAGATTCGCCTGCGATTTTGGTGAGATGTATCTTACTGGCAGATTTTAACTTAAATCGGCTCTACATTCTGTTGCGGGTGTAGATTAACCTGCAAGTTAACGTAGAAAATCATTGGCAATTGGCATGCACTAAGTAAGGTTGCCATCCGATATTGATGCCTACGTCCAGAAAGAAGAATTGCTTCATTCCGCCTGCCCACGGTTTGCTACCTGATCGTGGTGGGCCGGTTGCGTGCTTTGTTGATCCCGAGAGCGATGCCGGCGGAAGTGTATGCTTCTGGAAGGGCCCCCCAATTTCTCCTCCTCGCCACCACCAATTTGAATCTATTCCTACTTTACTCCACTTGTCCTTTTCCTGATTGTTCTACTGGTCAAAACAAGCGATGAAGTGAGTCCTTACCCTTTTCCCCCACTGTCCTACTGAAAATGTCTCCTCCCACATGACCCTTAACTTTATTGCTGTACTTCCCTTATGATCTTTTGCGATGTGCTTTGGATCTGATTCGAACTAGAGTCACTTTATAATTCTTATCTTAATTTTTTCCTACTCATCGTCTCGATTTTCTAAGTTGTTAACATGATACGTTTTAGCCCCTTTTCTCGTATTGGCCCCTTTTACCTATAAAAATATGTATATTGATTTATTTTTTCCTCCCGCTTGTCCCTTTCCACCAATGTCCCCCTAACCCCGCCCCTGACCATGGGCTGCTACCTTATCGTGGTGGGCAGGTTTGTGTGCTTTGATGATTCCTGGTTCTATGCCGATGAAAGCGTATGCTTCTGGTAGGGCCACCCTAGCCGCACAGGTCGAGGTTGAGATGCCAGTCGAAAGGCAGTCCACGTAATCCCCCTTTCCCTAATCCTCCCCTTCACCTATCCTCCCCGCACTCCAACTCTCTCCTAACCTCCAAACATCAACCTATTTTATCTTTCTATTTCACCCACTCATTGTCTCGATTAGCCACGTTGCAAAAATATGAGACGTTAAGCCCAAATGTCAATCAATCAAACACCAATGTCTCCTTCCTACATTTATTCACTAATCTGCGAAGAAGATTCTTAAGCAAACATAATAATATCAAATATTAGCACGCATAGGCCCGTTTAAGATATTGTCTCAAGGCGGGTATACATCTGCCGATCGTTAATAGCGAGAACATGAGGAACACCCCGTATAATGCTGTCCTCCATTTGCTTCTATTGAATATGAAGCTCACGAGAACGTCGTTAACAAAACCAATATTAATAATAAAAAACATTATGTACATACCGAAAATAAACAAAAACAAATTTATAAAATAAAAAACATACAAAAATAAATTGAGCTAGAAAAAGCGAAGAATAAAACTAAATGGGCCTAGTTTACTAGCAATTTAATTGAAAGAACACTGTTGCAATATTCTAAACTATCAAATCGGTTATAAATTTCCAATTCATTTGCATTTTAATCGGCTCTACATTCTTGTGCGGGTGTAGATTCGCCTGCAAGATATCAGACACTGTGATGAAACGTGTTAGGTTGCTTCTACTAGGGCAATCACGGTGGTGGTCCTCCAACTCGGCAGGCCGGACTTGGTTTGATGTATTGAACTGGAATATTTTAACCTTAATTGGCTCTACATTCTGTTGCGGGTGTAATTCGCCTGCAAGTTATCAGACACTGTGATGAAACGTGTTAGGTTGCTTCTACTAGGGCAATCACGGTGGTATTCCTCCAACTCGGCAGGCCGGACTTGGTGTGATGTATTGAACTGGCATATTTTAACTTGAATCGGCTCTACATTCTGTTGCGGGTGAAGATTCTTCTGCAAGTAATGGAGAAAATCATTGGCAATTGGCATGCACTAAGTAGGGTTGCCATCCAATATTGATGCCTTAGTCCAGAAAGAACAATTGCTTTATTCCGCCTGCCCACGGACTGCTACCTTATCGTGGTGGGCACGTTTGCTTGTTTTGTTGATCCCGAGAGCTATGCCGGCGGAAGTGTATGCTTCTGGTAGGGCCCCCCAATTTCTCCTCCTCGCCACCACCAATTTGAATCTATTCCTATTTTCCTCCACTCTTCCCTTTCCTGATTGTACTACTGGTTATAAGAAGCGATGAAGGCAGTCCCTACCCTTTTTCCCCCACTATCCTACTAAAAATGTCTCCTCCCACATGACCCTAAACTCAATTGCTGTACTTCCCTTATGATCATTTGCGATGTGCTTTGGACCTGATTGGAACATGAGTCACTTTTTAATCTTATTCTTTATTTTTCCCCTATCATCGTACCGATTTTCAAAGTGTCAAACATGATACGTAGAACCCAAAAACATCATCTACGAAACTTCCTCCTGCTATTGACTCCTATTTTTCTTAAAAATATGTATAATGATTAATGTTTCCCGCCCGCTAGTCCCTTTCCACCAATGTCCCCCACCTTCATTTATTTACTTAGCAGCCTAGTAGACCCTTATGCAAAAAAACTAATGCCAAATATTAGCACGCATAGGCCCGTTTAAGATATTGTCCCAAGGCGGATATACATCTGCCGATCGTAAATAGCGAGAATATGAGGAACACCCCTTATTATGGTGTCCTCCCTTTGCCTCTCTTGGGTATGAAGCTCACGAGTACGTTGTTGACATAATCAACAATAATAATTATTACAATGTACATACCAAAAATAAACAAAAACAAATTACAAAAATAAAAAACATACAAAAATAAATTCAGCTTTAAAGAAACGAAAACAGAAAACTATATTGTTTACTAGCAAAGATTAAAGTAACACTATTGAAATATGCTATACAATCAAATCGGTTATGAAATTATACCGTATTTCTTATTTTGTTCTTTGTGTAACCAAACCAGTTGGTGAAATGAAGGCGATCCATCAAAGCCACATTGATTCGTTGGTTAAGACGCGTCCGACCTAGTCTTACATGTTCTCAAACTGGTCCACGCGACGCTTGGTGTTGGACTTGCGTATCTCGCACAATGTCTTGCACTTGTCGTTGCCATGGCGGACGTTCTCCCTCTGTATCTTGTTAGTGGACGTTTTCTTGGTCTCTTTACGGGTCGGGGCCAGTTCGCTCTTCAGCATCTTTAATTGGTCGTCCATCTTCTTGTTGCGATCTGCCTGCGTCCACTACTGGGGTTTGTTGCACGCACGACTTTGGGATTTGAAAAGACGTAACAGAAAGCGTTTTTCAAGAAACAAGATCCTCCAATTGGCCCCTTTCCGCTATTCAAATCTGTACTTGTATTTAATCTTTTCCTCTCACTCATCACTTTCATCCAATCTCTTTTACTTACATATATCAACTAGCTGTCCAGTGAAACCTTTGGCAAGAAAAATCGTAGTATATACTACCACATATGGGCCTATATTGATATTGCTTCAAGGCGGGTATACCTTTGGCGACCGTAAATTACGAGACCAAGAGGTTTACCCCATCCGCTGTCCACCATTTACCAGTATAGAATAATAATATTCTTTCGGAGATCAATAGATTAAACAAAACAACTTTGAGGAAAGATTACAGTTAATGAATAATGAATAACTAATGGAGAGAATGACGATAGAGAACTATTAATACAGACATAAATTATGAAATATGGATTCTACTATATCTAGTAATATCTCAAGTGGGATTGAGCTGGCCCTGTTCACCACAACCAATAAGAATACGTGGCTCAAGGACTGCTATCTTATCGCGGTGAGCATGTTTGCGTGCTGTAGTGATTCTATAAATATGCCGGCTGAAGCATAATGCTTCTAGAACGGCCACCCTAGCAAGAATGGTCAAGGGGCAAAAGCCAGCCGAAATACTTGTATGCCATTCCCTTTCCATTTTCCTCCCCTATTCTCCCTGCTTGTACCTTTTCTCCAATCTCCCCTAGACTTCATATGACCTTGGTGCCCATTACGTCGTTAAACTGTAAATAATAAATAGAAAACAGGTTCGGCCACGTTGGTGTTTTAGTCCCATAGACTACGCTAATCGTTAAAGGCCACGCAAAGATGACGAAACTTTTCCTTGCCATCCTATAACCCCTTCTGTGCCTGGGGTAGACACTGGTCTAGTATTGCTCTGCTGGTCTTTATAACCGACGTAATGAGGTCCCCCAATTTCTCCTCCTCGCCATCACCAATTTGAATCTATTCCTATTTTCCCCCACTTGTCCTTTTCCTGATTGTACTACTGGTCAAAACAAGCGATGAAGTGAGTCCTTACCCTTTTCCCCCACTGTCCTACTGAAAATGTCTCCTCCCACATGACCCTAAACTTAATTGCTGTACTTCCCTTATGATCTTTTGCGATGTGCTTTGGATCTGATTCGAACTAGAGTCACTTTATAATTCTTATCTTAATTTTTTCCTACTCATCGTCTCGGTTTTCTAAGTTGTAAACATGATACGTTTTAGCCCCTTTTCTCGTATTGGCCCCTTTTACCTATAAAAATATGTATATTGATTTATTTTTTCCTCCCGCTTGTCCCTTTCCACCAATGTCCCCCTACCCCCGCCCCTGACCATGGGCTGCTACCTTATCGTGGTGGGCAGGTTTGTGTGCTTTGATGATTCCTGGTTCTATGCCGATGGAAGCGTATGCTTCTGGTAGGGCCACCCTAGCCGCACAGGCCGAGGTTAAGATGCCAGTCGAAAGGCAGTACGTCATCCCCCTTTCCCTGATCCTCCACTTCCCCTATCCTCCCCGCACT
Source organism: Isoperla grammatica (assembly GCA_945910005.1). Lineage (NCBI taxonomy): Eukaryota > Metazoa > Arthropoda > Insecta > Plecoptera > Perlodidae > Isoperla > Isoperla grammatica. The sequence continues at coordinate 4,414,105 of OX246745.1, forward strand.
CCAACTTGCTCCTAACCTCAAAACATCCCCCTATTTTATCTTCCTATTTCACCCACTCATTGTCTCGATTAGCCATGTTGCAAAAATATGAGACCTTAAGCCCAAATGTCAATCAATCAAACACCAATGTTTCCCACCTACATTTATTTTCTAATCTGCGAAGTAGATTCTTAAGCAAACATAATAATATCAAATATTAACACGCATAGGCCCGTTTAAGATATTGTCTCAAGGCGGGTATACATCTGCCAATCGTTAATAGCGAGAAAATGAGGAACACCCCGTATAATGCTGTCCTCCTTTTGCTTCTATTGAATATGAAGCTCACGAGAACGTCGTTAACAAAACCAATATTAATAATAAAAAAATTATGTACATACCAAAAATAAACAAAAACATATTCATAAAATAACAATCATACAAAAATAAATTGAGCTTTAAAAAGCGAAGAATAAAACAATATGGGCCTAGTTTACTAGCAACTACATTGGGAGACCACTGTTGTAATATTCTAAACTATCAAATCGGTTATGAATGTCCATTTTATTTTTATTTTTATCGGCTCTACATTCTGGTGCGGGTGTAGATTCGCCTGCGATTTTGGTGAGATGTATCTTACTGGCAGATTTTAACTTAAATCGGCTCTACATTCTGTTGCGGGTGTAGATTAGCCTGCAAGTTAACGTAGAAAATCATTGGCAATTGGCATGCACTAAGTAAGGTTGCCATCCGATATTGATGCCTACGTCCAGAAAGAAGAATTGCTTCATTCCGCCTGCCCACGGTTTGCTACCTGATCGTGGTGGGCCGGTTGCGTGCTTTGTTGATCCCGAGAGCGATGCCGGCGGAAGTGTATGCTTCTGGAAGGGCCCCCCAATTTCTCCTCCTCGCCACCACCAATTTGAATCTATTCCTACTTTACTCCACTTGTCCTTTTCCTGATTGTTCTACTGGTCAAAACAAGCGATGAAGTGAGTCCTTACCCTTTTCCCCCACTGTCCTACTGAAAATGTCTCCTCCCACATGACCCTTAACTTTATTGCTGTACTTCCCTTATGATCTTTTGCGATGTGCTTTGGATCTGATTCGAACTAGAGTCACTTTATAATTCTTATCTTATATTTTTCCTACTCATCGTCTCGATTTTCTAAGTTGTTAACATGATACGTTTTAGCCCCTTTTTTCGTATTGGCCCCTTTTACCTATAAAAATATGTATATTGATTTATTTTTTCCTCCCGCTGGTCCCTTTCCACCAATGTCCCCCTAACCCCGCCCCTGACCATGGGCTGCTACCTTATCGTGGTGGGCAGGTTTGTGTGCTTTGATGATTCCTGGTTCTATGCCGATGAAAGCGTATGCTTCTGGTAGGGCCACCCTAGCCGCACAGGTCGAGGTTGAGATGCCAGTCGAAAGGCAGTCCACGTAATCCCCCTTTCCCTAATCCTCCCCTTCACCTATCCTCCCCGCACTCCAACTCTCTCCTAACCTCCAAACATCAACCTATTTTATCTTTCTATTTCACCCACTCATTGTCTCGATTAGCCACGTTGCAAAAATATGAGACGTTAAGCCCAAATGTCAATCAATCAAACACCAATGTCTCCTTCCTACATTTATTCACTAATCTGCGAAGAAGATTCTTAAGCAAACATAATAATATCAAATATTAGCACGCATAGGCCCGTTTAAGATATTGTCTCAAGGCGGGTATACATCTGCCGATCGTTAATAGCGAGTACATGAGGAACACCCCGTATAATGCTGTCCTCCATTTGCTTCTATTGAATATGAAGCTCACGAGAACGTCGTTAACAAAACCAATATTAATAATAAAAAACATTATGTACATACCGAAAATAAACAAAAACAAATTTATAAAATAAAAAACATACAAAAATAAATTGAGCTAGAAAAAGCGAAGAATAAAACTAAATGGGCCTAGTTTACTAGCAATTTAATTGAAAGAACACTGTTGCAATATTCTAAACTATCAAATCGGTTATAAATTTCCAATTCATTTGCATTTTAATCGGCTCTACATTCTTGTGCGGGTGTAGATTCGCCTGCAAGATATCAGACACTGTGATGAAACGTGTTAGGTTGCTTCTACTAGGGCAATCACGGTGGTGTTCCTCCAACTCGGCAGGCCGGACTTGGTTTGATGTATTGAACTGGAATATTTTAACTTAAATCGGCTCTACATTCTGTTGCGGGTGTAGATTCGCCTGCAAGTTATCAGACACTGTGATGAAACGTGTTAGGTTGCTTCTACTAGGGCAATCACGGTGGTATTCCTCCAACTCGGCAGGCCGGACTTGGTGTGATGTATTGAACTGGCATATTTTAACTTGAATCGGCTCTACATTCTGTTGCGGGTGAAGATTCTTCTGCAAGTAATGGAGAAAATCATTGGCAATTGGCATGCACTAAGTAGGGTTGCCATCCAATATTGATGCCTTAGTCCAGAAAGAACAATTGCTTTATTCCGCCTGCCCACGGACTGCTACCTTATCGTGGTGGGCACGTTTGCTTGTTTTGTTGATCCCGAGAGCTATGCCGGCGGAAGTGTATGCTTCTGGTAGGGCCCCCCAATTTCTCCTCCTCGCCACCACCAATTTGAATCTATTCCTATTTTCCTCCACTCTTCCCTTTCCTGATTGTACTACTGGTTATAAGAAGCGATGAAGGCAGTCCCTACCCTTTTTCCCCCACTATCCTACTAAAAATGTCTCCTCCCACATGACCCTAAACTCAATTGCTGTACTTCCCTTATGATCATTTGCGATGTGCTTTGGACCTGATTGGAACATGAGTCACTTTTTAATCTTATTCTTTATTTTTCCCCTATCATCGTTCCGATTTTCAAAGTGTCAAACATGATACGTAGAACCCAAAAACATCATCTACGAAACTTCCTCCTGCTATTGACTCCTATTTTTCTTAAAAATATGTATAATGATTAATGTTTCCCGCCCGCTAGTCCCTTTCCACCAATGTCCCCCACCTTCATTTATTTACTTAGCAGCCTAGTAGACCCTTATGCAAAAAAACTAATGCCAAATATTAGCACGCATAGGCCCGTTTAAGATATTGTCCCAAGGCGGATATACATCTGCCGATCGTAAATAGCGAGAATATGAGGAACACCCCTTATTATGGTGTCCTCCCTTTGCCTCTCTTGGATATGAAGCTCACGAGTACGTTGTTGACATAATCAACAATAATAATTATTACAATGTACATACCAAAAATAAACAAAAACAAATTACAAAAATAAAAAACATACAAAAATAAATTCAGCTTTAAAGAAACGAAAACAGAAAACTATATTGTTTACTAGCAAAGATTAAAGTAACACTATTGAAATATGCTATACAATCAAATCGGTTATGAAATTATACCGTATTTCTTATTTTGTTCTTTGTGTAACCAAACCAGTTGGTGAAATGAAGGCGATCCATCAAAGCCACATTGATTCGTTCGTTAAGACGCGTCCGACCTAGTCTTACATGTTCTCAAACTGGTCCACGCGACGCTTGGTGTTGGACTTGCGCATCTCGCACAATGTCTTGCACTTGTCGTTGCCATGGCGGACGTTCTCCCTCTGTATCTTGTTAGTGGACGTTTTCTTGGTCTCTTTACGGGTCGGGGCCAGTTCGCTCTTCAGCATCTTTAATTGGTCGTCCATCTTCTTGTTGCGATCTGCCTGCGTCCACTACTGGGGTTTGTTGCACGCACGACTTTGGGATTTGAAAAGACGTAACAGAAAGCGTTTTTCAAGAAACAAGATCCTCCAATTGGCCCCTTTCCGCTATTCAAATCTGTACTTGTATTTAATCTTTTCCTCTCACTCATCACTTTCATCCAATCTCTTTTACTTACATATATCAACTAGCTGTCCAGTGAAACCTTTGGCAAGAAAAATCGTAGTATATACTACCACATATGGGCCTTTATTGATATTGCTTCAAGGCGGGTTTACCTTTGGCGACCGTAAATTACGAGACCAAGAGGTTTACCCCATCCGCTGTCCACCATTTACCAGTATAGAATAATAATATTCTTTCGGAGATCAATAGATTAAACAAAACAACTTTGAGGAAAGATTACAGTTAATGAATAATGAATAACTAATGGAGAGAATGACGATAGATAACTATTAATACAGACATAAATTATGAAATATGGATTCTACTATATCTAGTAATATCTCAAGTGGGATTGAGCTGGCCCTGTTCACCACAACCAATAAGAATACGTGGCTCAAGGACTGCTATCTTATCGCGGTGAGCATGTTTGCGTGCTGTAGTGATTCTATAAATATGCCGGCTGAAGCATAATGCTTCTAGAACGGCCACCCTAGCAAGAATGGTCAAGGGGCAAAAGCCAGCCGAAATACTTGTATGCCATTCCCTTTCCATTTTCCTCCCCTATTCTCCCTGCTTGTACCTTTTCTCCAATCTCCCCTAGACTTCATATGACCTTGGTGCCCATTACGTCGTTAAACTGTAAATAATAAATAGAAAACAGGTTCGGCCACGTTGGTGTTTTAGTCCCATAGACTACGCTAATCGTTAAAGGCCACGCAAAGATGACGAAACTTTTCCTTGCCATCCTATAACCCCTTCTGTGCCTGGGGTAGACACTGGTCTAGTATTGCTCTGCTGGTCTTTATAACCGACGTAATGAGGTCCCCCAATTTCTCCTCCTCGCCATCACCAATTTGAATCTATTCCTATTTTCCCCCACTTGTCCTTTTCCTGATTGTACTACTGGTCAAAACAAGCGATGAAGTGAGTCCTTACCCTTTTCCCCCACTGTCCTACTGAAAATGTCTCCTCCCACATGACCCTAAACTTAATTGCTGTACTTCCCTTATGATCTTTTGCGATGTGCTTTGGATCTGATTCGAACTAGAGTCACTTTATAATTCTTATCTTAATTTTTTCCTACTCATCGTCTCGGTTTTCTAAGTTGTAAACATGATACGTTTTAGCCCCTTTTCTCGTATTGGCCCCTTTTACCTATAAAAATATGTATATTGATTTATTTTTTCCTCCCGCTTGTCCCTTTCCACCAATGTCCCCCTACCCCCGCCCCTGACCATGGGCTGCTACCTTATCGTGGTGGGCAGGTTTGTGTGCTTTGATGATTCCTGGTACTATGCCGATGGAAGCGTATGCTTCTGGTAGGGCCACCCTAGCCGCACAGGCCGAGGTTAAGATGCCAGTCGAAAGGCAGTACGTCATCCCCCTTTCCCTGATCCTCCACTTACCCTATCCTCCTAACCTCAAAACATCCCCCTATTTTATCATAATATATTTCACCCACTCATTGTCTCGATTAGCCATGTTGCAAAAATATGAGACCTTAAGCCCAAATGTCAATCAATCAAACACCAATGTTTCCCACCTACATTTATTTTCTAATCTGCGAAGTAGATTCTTAAGCAAACATAATAATATCAAATATTAACACGCATAGGCCCGTTTAAGATATTGTCTCAAGGCGGGTATACATCTGCCAATCGTTAATAGCGAGAAAATGAGGAACACCCCGTATAATGCTGTCCTCCTTTTGCTTCTATTGAATATGAAGCTCACGAGAACGTCGTTAACAAAACCAATATTAATAATAAAAAAATTATGTACATACCAAAAAAAAACAAAAACATATTCATAAAATAACAATCATACAAAAATAAATTGAGCTTTAAAAAGCGAAGAATAAAACAATATGGGCCTAGTTTACTAGCAACTACATTGGGAGACCACTGTTGTAATATTCTAAACTATCAAATCGGTTATGAATGTCCATTTTATTTTTATTTTTATCGGCTCTACATTCTGGTGCGGGTGTAGATTCGCCTGCGATTTTGGTGAGATGTATCTTACTGGCAGATTTTAACTTAAATCGGCTCTACATTCTGTTGCGGGTGTAGATTAGCCTGCAAGTTAACGTAGAAAATCATTGGCAATTGGCATGCACTAAGTAAGGTTGCCATCCGATATTGATGCCTACGTCCAGAAAGAAGAATTGCTTCATTCCGCCTGCCCACGGTTTGCTACCTGATCGTGGTGGGCCGGTTGCGTGCTTTGTTGATCCCGAGAGCGATGCCGGCGGAAGTGTATGCTTCTGGAAGGGCCCCCCAATTTCTCCTCCTCGCCACCACCAATTTGAATCTATTCCTACTTTACTCCACTTGTCCTTTTCCTGATTGTTCTACTGGTCAAAACAAGCGATGAAGTGAGTCCTTACCCTTTTCCCCCACTGTCCTACTGAAAATGTCTCCTCCCACATGACCCTTAACTTTATTGCTGTACTTCCCTTATGATCTTTTGCGATGTGCTTTGGATCTGATTCGAACTAGAGTCACTTTATAATTCTTATCTTAATTTTTTCCTACTCATCGTCTCGATTTTCTAAGTTGTTAACATGATACGTTTTAGCCCCTTTTCTCGTATTGGCCCCTTTTACCTATAAAAATATGTATATTGATTTATTTTTTCCTCCCGCTTGTCCCTTTCCACCAATGTCCCCCTAACCCCGCCCCTGACCATGGGCTGCTACCTTATCGTGGTGGGCAGGTTTGTGTGCTTTGATGATTCCTGGTTCTATGCCGATGAAAGCGTATGCTTCTGGTAGGGCCACCCTAGCCGCACAGGTCGAGGTTGAGATGCCAGTCGAAAGGCAGTCCACGTAATCCCCCTTTCCCTAATCCTCCCCTTCACCTATCCTCCCCGCACTCCAACTCTCTCCTAACCTCCAAACATCAACCTATTTTATCTTTCTATTTCACCCACTCATTGTCTCGATTAGCCACGTTGCAAAAATATGAGACGTTAAGCCCAAATGTCAATCAATCAAACACCAATGTCTCCTTCCTACATTTATTCACTAATCTGCGAAGAAGATTCTTAAGCAAACATAATAATATCAAATATTAGCACGCATAGGCCCGTTTAAGATATTGTCTCAAGGCGGGTATACATCTGCCGATCGTTAATAGCGAGAACATGAGGAACACCCCGTATAATGCTGTCCTCCATTTGCTTCTATTGAATATGAAGCTCACGAGAACGTCGTTAACAAAACCAATATTAATAATAAAAAACATTATGTACATACCGAAAATAAACAAAAACAAATTTATAAAATAAAAAACATACAAAAATAAATTGAGCTAGAAAAAGCGAAGAATAAAACTAAATGGGCCTAGTTTACTAGCAATTTAATTGAAAGAACACTGTTGCAATATTCTAAACTATCAAATCGGTTATAAATTTCCAATTCATTTGCATTTTAATCGGCTCTACATTCTTGTGCGGGTGTAGATTCGCCTGCAAGATATCAGACACTGTGATGAAACGTGTTAGGTTGCTTCTACTAGGGCAATCACGGTGGTGGTCCTCCAACTCGGCAGGCCGGACTTGGTTTGATGTATTGAACTGGAATATTTTAACTTAAATTGGCTCTACATTCTGTTGCGGGTGTAGATTCGCCTGCAAGTTATCAGACACTGTGATGAAACGTGTTAGGTTGCTTCTACTAGGGCAATCACGGTGGTATTCCTCCAACTCGGCAGGCCGGACTTGGTGTGATGTATTGAACTGGCATATTTTAACTTGAATCGGCTCTACATTCTGTTGCGGGTGAAGATTCTTCTGCAAGTAATGGAGAAAATCATTGGCAATTGGCATGCACTAAGTAGGGTTGCCATCCAATATTGATGCCTTAGTCCAGAAAGAACAATTGCTTTATTCCGCCTGCCCACGGACTGCTACCTTATCGTGGTGGGCACGTTTGCTTGTTTTGTTGATCCCGAGAGCTATGCCGGCGGAAGTGTATGCTTCTGGTAGGGCCCCCCAATTTCTCCTCCTCGCCACCACCAATTTGAATCTATTCCTATTTTCCTCCACTCTTCCCTTTCCTGATTGTACTACTGGTTATAAGAAGCGATGAAGGCAGTCCCTACCCTTTTCCCCCCACTATCCTACTAAAAATGTCTCCTCCCACATGACCCTAAACTCAATTGCTGTACTTCCCTTATGATCATTTGCGATGTGCTTTGGACCTGATTGGAACATGAGTCACTTTTTAATCTTATTCTTTATTTTTCCCCTATCATCGTACCGATTTTCAAAGTGTCAAACATGATACGTAGAACCCAAAAACATCATCTACGAAACTTCCTCCTGCTATTGACTCCTATTTTTCTTAAAAATATGTATAATGATTAATGTTTCCCGCCCGCTAGTCCCTTTCCACCAATGTCCCCCACCTTCATTTATTTACTTAGCAGCCTAGTAGACCCTTATGCAAAAAAACTAATGCCAAATATTAGCACGCATAGGCCCGTTTAAGATATTGTCCCAAGGCGGATATACATCTGCCGATCGTAAATAGCGAGAATATGAGGAACACCCCTTATTATGGTGTCCTCCCTTTGCCTCTCTTGGGTATGAAGCTCACGAGTACGTTGTTGACATAATCAACAATAATAATTATTACAATGTACATACCAAAAATAAACAAAAACAAATTACAAAAATAAAAAACATACAAAAATAAATTCAGCTTTAAAGAAACGAAAACAGAAAACTATATTGTTTACTAGCAAAGATTAAAGTAACACTATTGAAATATGCTATACAATCAAATCGGTTATGAAATTATACCGTATTTCTTATTTTGTTCTTTGTGTAACCAAACCAGTTGGTGAAATGAAGGCGATCCATCAAAGCCACATTGATTCGTTGGTTAAGACGCGTCCGACCTAGTCTTACATGTTCTCAAACTGGTCCACGCGACGCTTGGTGTTGGACTTGCGTATCTCGCACAATGTCTTGCACTTGTCGTTGCCATGGCGGACGTTCTCCCTCTGTATCTTGTTAGTGGACGTTTTCTTGGTCTCTTTACGGGTCGGGGCCAGTTCGCTCTTCAGCATCTTTAATTGGTCGTCCATCTTCTTGTTGCGATCTGCCTGCGTCCACTACTGGGGTTTGTTGCACGCACGACTTTGGGATTTGAAAAGACGTAACAGAAAGCGTTTTTCAAGAAACAAGATCCTCCAATTGGCCCCTTTCCGCTATTCAAATCTGTACTTGTATTTAATCTTTTCCTCTCACTCATCACTTTCATCCAATCTCTTTTACTTACATATATCAACTAGCTGTCCAGTGAAACCTTTGGCAAGAAAAATCGTAGTATATACTACCACATATGGGCCTATATTGATATTGCTTCAAGGCGGGTATACCTTTGGCGACCGTAAATTACGAGACCAAGAGGTTTACCCCATCCGCTGTCCACCATTTACCAGTATAGAATAATAATATTCTTTCGGAGATCAATAGATTAAACAAAACAACTTTGAGGAAAGATTACAGTTAATGAATAATGAATAACTAATGGAGAGAATGACGATAGAGAACTATTAATACAGACATAAATTATGAAATATGGATTCTACTATATCTAGTAATATCTCAAGTGGGATTGAGCTGGCCCTGTTCACCACAACCAATAAGAATACGTGGCTCAAGGACTGCTATCTTATCGCGGTGAGCATGTTTGCGTGCTGTAGTGATTCTATAAATATGCCGGCTGAAGCATAATGCTTCTAGAACGGCCACCCTAGCAAGAATGGTCAAGGGGCAAAAGCCAGCCGAAATACTTGTATGCCATTCCCTTTCCATTTTCCTCCCCTATTCTCCCTGCTTGTACCTTTTCTCCAATCTCCCCTAGACTTCATATGACCTTGGTGCCCATTACGTCGTTAAACTGTAAATAATAAATAGAAAACAGGTTCGGCCACGTTGGTGTTTTAGTCCCATAGACTACGCTAATCGTTAAAGGCCACGCAAAGATGACGAAACTTTTCCTTGCCATCCTATAACCCCTTCTGTGCCTGGGGTAGACACTGGTCTAGTATTGCTCTGCTGGTCTTTATAACCGACGTAATGAGGTCCCCCAATTTCTCCTCCTCGCCATCACCAATTTGAATCTATTCCTATTTTCCCCCACTTGTCCTTTTCCTGATTGTACTACTGGTCAAAACAAGCGATGAAGTGAGTCCTTACCCTTTTCCCCCACTGTCCTACTGAAAATGTCTCCTCCCACATGACCCTAAACTTAATTGCTGTACTTCCCTTATGATCTTTTGCGATGTGCTTTGGATCTGATTCGAACTAGAGTCACTTTATAATTCTTATCTTAATTTTTTCCTACTCATCGTCTCGGTTTTCTAAGTTGTAAACATGATACGTTTTAGCCCCTTTTCTCGTATTGGCCCCTTTTACCTATAAAAATATGTATATTGATTTATTTTTTCCTCCCGCTTGTCCCTTTCCACCAATGTCCCCCTACCCCCGCCCCTGACCATGGGCTGCTACCTTATCGTGGTGGGCAGGTTTGTGTGCTTTGATGATTCCTGGTTCTATGCCGATGGAAGCGTATGCTTCTGGTAGGGCCACCCTAGCCGCACAGGCCGAGGTTAAGATGCCAGTCGAAAGGCAGTACGTCATCCCCCTTTCCCTGATCCTCCACTTCCCCTATCCTCCCCGCACTCCAACTTGCTCCTAACCTCAAAACATCCCCCTATTTTATCTTCCTATTTCACCCACTCATTGTCTCGATTAGCCATGTTGCAAAAATATGAGACCTTAAGCCCAAATGTCAATCAATCAAACACCAATGTTTCCCACCTACATTTATTTTCTAATCTGCGAAGTAGATTCTTAAGCAAACATAATAATATCAAATATTAACACGCATAGGCCCGTTTAAGATATTGTCTCAAGGCGGGTATACATCTGCCAATCGTTAATAGCGAGAAAATGAGGAACACCCCGTATAATGCTGTCCTCCTTTTGCTTCTATTGAATATGAAGCTCACGAGAACGTCGTTAACAAAACCAATATTAATAATAAAAAAATTATGTACATACCAAAAATAAACAAAAACATATTCATAAAATAACAATCATACAAAAATAAATTGAGCTTTAAAAAGCGAAGAATAAAACAATATGGGCCTAGTTTACTAGCAACTACATTGGGAGACCACTGTTGTAATATTCTAAACTATCAAATCGGTTATGAATGTCCATTTTATTTTTATTTTTATCGGCTCTACATTCTGGTGCGGGTGTAGATTCGCCTGCGATTTTGGTGAGATGTATCTTACTGGCAGATTTTAACTTAAATCGGCTCTACATTCTGTTGCGGGTGTAGATTAGCCTGCAAGTTAACGTAGAAAATCATTGGCAATTGGCATGCACTAAGTAAGGTTGCCATCCGATATTGATGCCTACGTCCAGAAAGAAGAATTGCTTCATTCCGCCTGCCCACGGTTTGCTACCTGATCGTGGTGGGCCGGTTGCGTGCTTTGTTGATCCCGAGAGCGATGCCGGCGGAAGTGTATGCTTCTGGAAGGGCCCCCCAATTTCTCCTCCTCGCCACCACCAATTTGAATCTATTCCTACTTTACTCCACTTGTCCTTTTCCTGATTGTTCTACTGGTCAAAACAAGCGATGAAGTGAGTCCTTACCCTTTTCCCCCACTGTCCTACTGAAAATGTCTCCTCCCACATGACCCTTAACTTTATTGCTGTACTTCCCTTATGATCTTTTGCGATGTGCTTTGGATCTGATTCGAACTAGAGTCACTTTATAATTCTTATCTTAATTTTTTCCTACTCATCGTCTCGATTTTCTAAGTTGTTAACATGATACGTTTTAGCCCCTTTTCTCGTATTGGCCCCTTTTACCTATAAAAATATGTATATTGATATATTTTTTCCTCCCGCTTGTCCCTTTCCACCAATGTCCCCCTACCCCCGCCCCTGACCATGGGCTGCTACCTTATCGTGGTGGGCAGGTTTGTGTGCTTTGATGATTCCTGGTTCTATGCCGATGGAAGCGTATGCTTCTGGTAGGGCCACCCTAGGCGCAAAGGTCGAGGTTAAGATGCCAGTCGAAAGGCAGTCCACGTCATCCCCCTTTCCCTGATCCTCCCCTTCACCTTGTCCCCGCACTCCTACTTGCTCCTAACCTCCAAACATCCCCCTATTTTATCTTCCTATTTCACCCACTCATTGTCTCGATTAGCCACGTTGCAAAAATATGAGACGTTAAGCCCAAATGTCAATCAATCAAACACCAATGTCTCCAACCTACATTTATTTACTAATCTGCGAAGTTGATTCGTAATCAAACATTATAATATCAAGTATTAGCACGCATAGGCCCGTTTAAGATATTGTCCTAAGGCGAGTATACATCTGCCGATCGTTAATAGCGAGAACATGAGGAACACCCCATAATATTCTGTCCTCCATTTGCTTCTATTGGATATGAAGCCCACGAGTACATCGTTAACATAACCACTATTAATAATAAAAAAAATTATGTACATACCAAAAATAAACAAAAACAATTTAATAAACTATTAATCATACACAAAAAAATTGAGCTTGAAAAAGTAATGAATAAAACTATATGGGCCTAGTTAACTAGCAATTTAATTAAAAGAACACTGTTGCAATATGCTAAACTATCAAATCGGTTATGAATTTCCATTTCATTTTCATTTTAATCGGCTCTTCATTCTGGTGCGGGTGTAGATTCTCTTGCAATTTTGAAACGTGTTAAGATGCTTCTATTAGACAAATCACGGTGGTGTTCCTCCAACTCGGCAGCCCGGACATGGTGTGATGTATTGTACTGGCATATTTTAACTTTAATCGGCTCTACATTCTGTTGCGGGTGTAGTTTCGCCTGCAAGAGTAATGTAGAAAATCATTGGCAATTAGCATGCACTAAGTAGGGTTGCCATCCGATATTGATGCCTACGTCCAGAAAGAAGAATTGCTTCATTGCGCCTGCCCACGGACTGCTACCTTGTCGTGGTGTGCCGGTTTGCGTGCTTTGTTGATCCCGAGAGCTATGCCGGCGAAAGTGTATGCTTCTATTAGGGCCCCCTAATTTCTCCTCTTCGCCACCACCAATTTGAATCTATTCCTATTTTACTCCACTTGTCCCTTTCCTGATTGTATTTCTGGTTATAAGAAGTGATGAAAAGAGTCCCTTCCATTTTCCCCCACTGTCCTACTGAAAAGTCTCCTCCCACATGACCCTAAACTCAATTGCTGTACTTCCCTTATGACCATTTATGATGTGCTTTGGACCTGATTGGAACATGAGTCACTTTTTAATCTTATTCTTCATTTTTCCCCACTCATCGTCTCGATTTTACAAGTTGCAAACATGAAACGTATTGGCCCCTTTTTTCGTATTGGCCCCTTTTACCTATAAAAATATGGATATTAATTTATTTTTTCCTCCCGCTCGTCCCTATCCACCAATGTCCCCCACCCCTTACCATGGACTGCTACCTTATCGTGGTGGGCAGGTTTGTGTGCTTTGATAATTCCTGAAGCTATTCCGACGGAAGCGTATGCTTCTGGTAGGGCCACCCTTGCCGGACAGGTCGAAATTGAGATGCCAGTCGGAAGGTTGTCCACGTCATTCCCCTTTCCTTGATCCTCCCCTTCCCCTATCCTCCCCGCACTCCTACTTGCTCCTTACTTCCAAACATCCCCCTATTTCATCTTCCCATTTTACCCACTTATTGTCTCGATTAGCCACGTTGCAAAATAATGAGACGTTAAGCCCAAATGTCAATCAATCAAACACCAATGTTTCCCACCTACATTTATTTTCTAATCTGCGAAGTAGAATCTTAAGCAAACATATTAATATCAGAAATTAGCACGCACAGGCCCGTTTAAGATATTGGCCCAAGGCAGGTATACATCTGCCAATCGTTAATAGCGAGAACATGAGGAACACCCCGTATAATGCTGTCCTCCATTTGCTTCTATTGAATATGAAGCTCACGAGAACGTCGTTAACAAAACCAATATTAATAATAAAAAAAATTATGTACATACCAAAAATAAACAAAAACATATTCATAAAATAACAATCATACAAAAATAAATTGAGCTTGAAAAAGCGAAGAATAAAACAATATGGGCCTAGTTTACTAGCAACTACATTGGGAGACCACTGTTGTAATATTCTAAACTATCAAATCGGTTATGATTTTCCATTTTATTTTCATTTTTATCGGCTCTACATTCTGGTGCGGGTGTAGATTCGCCTGCGATTTTGGTGAGATGTATCTTACTGGCATATTTTAACTTAAATCGGCTCTACATTCTGTTGCGGGTGTAGATTAGCCTGCAAGTTAACGTAGAAAATCATTGGCAATTGGCATGCACTAGGTATAGTTGCCATCCGATATTGATGCCTACGTCCAGAACGAAGAATTGCTTCATTCCACCTGCCCACGGACTGCTACCTTATCGTTTTGGACCGGTTTGCGTGCCTTGTTGTTCCCGAAAACTATGCCGGCAGAAGTGTATACTTCTGGTAGGGCCCCCTAATTTCTCCTCCTCGCAACCACCAATTTGAATCTATTCCTATTTTCCTCCACTTGTCCCTTTCCTTATTGTACTTCTGGTTATAAGAAGCGATAAAGAGAGTCCCTACCCTTTTCCCCCCACTGTCCTTCTGAAAAGTCTCCTTTCAGATGACCCTAAACTCAATTGCTGTACTTCCCTTATGACCATTTATGATGTGCTTTGGATCTGATTCTAACTAGAGTCACTTTATAATTCTTATCTTAATTTTTTCCAACTCATCGTCTCGATTTTCTAAGTTGTAAACATAATACGTTTTAGCCCCTTTTCTCGTATTGGCCCCTTTTACCTATAAAAATATGTATATTGATTTATTTTTTCCTCCCGCTTGTCCCTTTCCACCAATGTCCCCCTACCCCCGCCCCTGACCATGGGCTGCTACCTTATCGTGGTGGGCAGGTTTGTGTGCTTTGATGATTCCTGGAGCTATGCCGATGAAAGCGTATGCTTCTGGTAGGGCCACCCTAGCCGCACAGGTCGAGGTTAAGATGCCAGTCGAAAGGCAGTCCACGTCATCCCCCTTTCCCTAATCCTCCCCTTCACCTATCCTCCCCGCACTCCTACTTGCTCCTAACCTCCAAACATCCCCCTATTTTATCTTCCTATTTCACCCACTCATTGTCTTGATTAGCCACGTTGCAAAAATATGAGACGTTAAGCCCAAATGTCAATCAATCAAACACCAATGTCTCCTTCCTACATTTATTCACTAATCTGCGAAGTAGATTCTTAAGCAAACATAATAATATCAAATATTAGCACGCATAGGCCCGTTTAAGATATCGTCCCAAGGCGAGTATACCGATCTTTAATAGCGAGAACATGAGGAACACCCCGTATAATGCTGTCCTCCATTTGCTTCTATTGAATATGAAGCTCACGAGAACGTCGTTAACAAAACCAATATAAATAACAAAAATTATGTACATACCAAAAATAAACAAAAACATTAATAAAATAACAATCATACAAAAATTAATTGAGCTTGAAAAAGCGAAGAATAAAACTATATGGGCCTAGTTTACTTGCAACTTTATTGCAAGAACACTGTTGCAATATTCTAAACTATCAAATCGGTTATGAATTTCGGAAATGTCGTACCAAATCTGACGAGCATGCTTCTCCCAAATCACATTCTTCTGTCATATCATCCTTCCCTTTGCATGTAGATACATGGAATGCAAAAGTATTAACCACTAGTTTCTCTGGCAGGCCACACTTTGGACAAAATACATTCTTTTTTCTCAATCCAAGCTTGGCATTGTACTTCTTTTTATCTACAGCTTGAGGTTCAACAAATGATGCGCTGTGTTTCAACTCATGTGCAGTTGTTTGTAGGCCCGCACTTGCTGTCGGCGGTTGCGGTCTATACGGTCTGTTGTATGACAATGACAAACGTCTACGGATGCTCGTGCAACTAAAGACTGATGCTCGAGACGAATTGTTGCGAATTGTTGCGGGTGTAGATTCGCCTGCAAGTTAACGTAGAAAATCATTGGCAACTGGCATGCACTAAGTAAGGTTGCCATCCGATATTGATGCCTACGTCCAGAAAGAAGAATTGCTTCATTGCACCTGCCCACGGACTGCTACCTTATCGTGGTGGGCCGGTTTGCGTGCTTTGTTGATCCCGAGAGCTATGCCGGCGAAAGTATATGCTTCTGTTAGGGCCCCCTAATTTCTCCTCCTCGCCACCACCAATTTGAATCTATTCCTATTTTTCTCAACTTGTCCCTTTCCTGATTGTACCTCTGGTTATAAGAAGCGATGAAGAAAGTCCTAACCCTTTTTTCCCACTGTCCTACTGAAAAGTCTCCTCCCACATGACCCTTAACTTAATTGCTGTACTTCCCTTATGATCATTTTCGATGTGCTTGTAATCTGATTCGAACAAAAGTCACTTTATTATCTTCATTTTCTTTTTCCCCTACTCATCGTCCCGATTCTCTAAGTTGCAAACATGATACGTATCGGTCCCTTTTTTCCTATTGGCCCCTTTTACCTATAAAAATATGTATATTGATTTATTTTTTCCTCCCGCTCGTCCGTTTTCACCAATGTCTCCCCCCACCCCCCTGCCCATGGACTGCTACCTAATCGTGGTAGGCAGGTTTAAGTGCTTTGATGATTCCTGGAGCTATGTCGACGGAAGCGTACGCTTCAGGTAGGGCCACCCTAGCAGGACAGTTCGAGGTTGAGATGCTTGGTGAAAGGCAGTCCACGTCATCCCCCTTTTACTGATCCTCCACTTCCCCTATCCTCCCCGCACTCCTACTCGCTCCTTTCCTCCAAACATCCCCCTATTTGATTTTCCTTTTTCACCCACTCATTGTCTCGATTAGCCACGTTGCAAAAATATGAGACGTTAAGCCCAAATGTCAATCAATCAAACACCAATGTCTCCCACCTACATTAATATACTAATCTGCGAAGTAGATTCTTTGCAAACATAATAATATCAAATATTAGCACGCATAGGCCCGTTTAAGATATTGCCCCAAGGCGGGTATACATCTGCCGATCGTTAATAGCGAGAACATGAGGAACACCCCGTCTAATGCTGTCCTCCATTTTCTTCTAATGAATATGAAGCTCACGAGAACGTCGTTAACATCACCAATATTAATAATAAAAAAACATTATGTACATACCAAAAATAAACAAAAACAAATTTATAAAATAAAAAACATACAAAAATAAATTGAGCTAGAAAAAGCGAAGAATAAAACTAAATGGGCCTAGTTTACTAGCAATTTAATTGAAAGAACACTGTTGCAATATTCTAAACTATCAAATCGGTTATAAATTTCCAATTCATTTGCATTTTAATCGGCTCTACATTCTTGTGCGGGTGTAGATTCGCCTGCAAGATATCAGACACTGTGATGAAACGTGTTAGGTTGCTTCTACTAGGGCAATCACGGTGGTGTTCCTCCAACTCGGCAGGCCGGACTTGGTTTGATGTATTGAACTGGAATATTTTAACTTAAGTCGGCTCTACATTCTGTTGCGGGTGTAGATTCGCCTGCAAGTAATGGAGAAAATCATTGGCAATTGGCATGCACTAAGTAGGGTTGCCATCCAATATTGATGCCTTAGTCCAGAAAGAACAATTGCTTTATTCCGCCTGCCCACGGACTGCTACCTTATCGTGGTGGGCACGTTTGCTTGTTTTGTTGATCCCGAGAGCTATGCCGGCGGAAGTGTATGCTTCTGGTAGGGCCCCCCAATTTCTCCTCCTCGCCACCACCAATTTGAATCTATTCCTATTTTCCTCCACTCTTCCCTTTCCTGATTGTACTACTGGTTATAAGAAGCGATGAAGGCAGTCCCTACCCTTTTTCCCCCACTATCCTACTAAAAATGTCTCCTCCCACATGACCCTAAACTCAATTGCTGTACTTCCCTTATGATCATTTGCGATGTGCTTTGGACCTGATTGGAACATGAGTCACTTTTTAATCTTATTCTTTATTTTTCCCCTATCATCGTACCGATTTTCAAAGTGTCAAACATGATACGTAGAACCCAAAAACATCATCTACGAAACTTCCTCCTGCTATTGACTCCTATTTTTCTTAAAAATATGTATAATGATTAATGTTTCCCGCCCGCTAGTCCCTTTCCACCAATGTCCCCCACCTTCATTTATTTACTTAGCAGCCTAGTAGACCCTTATGCAAAAAAACTAATGCCAAATATTAGCACGCATAGGCCCGTTTAAGATATTGTCCCAAGGCGGATATACATCTGCCGATCGTAAATAGCGAGAATATGAGGAACACCCCTTATTATGGTGTCCTCCCTTTGCCTCTCTTGGATATGAAGCTCACGAGTACGTTGTTGACATAATCAACAATAATAATTATTACAATGTACATACCAAAAATAAACAAAAACAAATTACAAAAATAAAAAACATACAAAAATAAATTCAGCTTTAAAGAAACGAAAACAGAAAACTATATTGTTTACTAGCAAAGATTAAAGTAACACTATTGAAATATGCTATACAATCAAATCGGTTATGAAATTATACCGTATTTCTTATTTTGTTCTTTGTGTAACCAAACCAGTTGGTGAAATGAAGGCGATCCATCAAAGCCACATTGATTCGTTCGTTAAGACGCGTCCGACCTAGTCTTACATGTTCTCAAACTGGTCCACGCGACGCTTGGTGTTGGACTTGCGTATCTCGCACAATGTCTTGCACTTGTCGTTGCCATGGCGGACGTTCTCCCTCTGTATCTTGTTAGTGGACGTTTTCTTGGTCTCTTTACGGGTCGGGGCCAGTTCGCTCTTCAGCATCTTTAATTGGTCGTCCATCTTCTTGTTGCGATCTGCCTGCGTCCACTACTGGGGTTTGTTGCACGCACGACTTTGGGATTTGAAAAGACGTAACAGAAAGCGTTTTTCAAGAAACAAGATCCTCCAATTGGCCCCTTTCCGCTATTCAAATCTGTACTTATATTTAATCTTTTCCTCTCACTCATCACTTTCATCCAATCTCTTTTACTTACATATATCAACTAGCTGTCCAGTGAAACCTTTGGCAAGAAAAATCGTAGTATATACTACCACATATGGGCCTATATTGATATTGCTTCAAGGCGGGTATACCTTTGGCGACCGTAAATTACGAGACCAAGAGGTTTACCCCATCCGCTGTCCACCATTTACCAGTCTAGAATAATAATATTCTTTCGGAGATCAATAGATTAAACAAAACAACTTTGAGGAAAGATTACAGTTAATGAATAATGAATAACTAATGGAGAGAATGACGATAGAGAACTATTAATACAGACATAAATTATGAAATATGGATTCTACTATATCTAGTAATATCTCAAGTGGGATTGAGCTGGCCCTGTTCACCACAACCAATAAGAATACGTGGCTCAAGGACTGCTATCTTATCGCGGTGAGCATGTTTGCGTGCTGTAGTGATTCTATAAATATGCCGGCTGAAGCATAATGCTTCTAGAACGGCCACCCTAGCAAGAATGGTCAAAGGGCAAAAGCCAGCCGAAATACTTGTATGCCATTCCCTTTCCATTTTCCTCCCCTATTCTCCCTGCTTGTACCTTTTCTCCAATCTCCCCTAGACTTCATAGGACCTTGGTGCCCATTACGTCGTTAAACTGTAAATAATAAATAGAAAACAGGTTCGGCCACGTTGGTGTTTTAGTCCCATAGACTACGCTAATCGTTAAAGGCCACGCAAAGATGACGAAACTTTTCCTTGCCATCCTATAACCCCTTCTGTGCCTGGGGTAGACACTGGTCTAGTATTGCTCTGCTGGTCTTTATAACCGACGTAATGAGGTCCCCCAATTTCTCCTCCTCGCCATCACCAATTTGAATCTATTCCTATTTTCCCCCACTTGTCCTTTTCCTGATTGTACTACTGGTCAAAACAAGCGATGAAGTGAGTCCTTACCCTTTTCCCCCACTGTCCTACTGAAAATGTCTCCTCCCACATGACCCTAAACTTAATTGCTGTACTTCCCTTATGATCTTTTGCGATGTGCTTTGGATCTGATTCGAACTAGAGTCACTTTATAATTCTTATCTTAATTTTTTCCTACTCATCGTCTCGGTTTTCTAAGTTGTAAACATGATACGTTTTAGCCCCTTTTCTCGTATTGGCCCCTTTTACCTATAAAAATATGTATATTGATTTATTTTTTCCTCCCGCTTGTCCCTTTCCACCAATGTCCCCCTACCCCCGCCCCTGACCATGGGCTGCTACCTTATCGTGGTGGGCAGGTTTGTGTGCTTTGATGATTCCTGGTTCTATGCCGATGGAAGCGTATGCTTCTGGTAGGGCCACCCTAGCCGCACAGGCCGAGGTTAAGATGCCAGTCGAAAGGCAGTACGTCATCCCCCTTTCCCTGATCCTCCACTTCCCCTATCCTCCCCGCACTCCAACTTGCTCCTAACCTCAAAACATCCCCCTATTTTATCTTCCTATTGCACCCACTCATTGTCTCGATTAGCCATGTTGCAAAAATATGAGACCTTAAGCCCAAATGTCAATCAATCAAACACCAATGTTTCCCACCTACATTTATTTTCTAATCTGCGAAGTAGATTCTTAAGCAAACATAATAATATCAAATATTAACACGCATAGGCCCGTTTAAGATATTGTCTCAAGGCGGGTATACATCTGCCAATCGTTAATAGCGAGAAAATGAGGAACACCCCGTATAATGCTGTCCTCCTTTTGCTTCTATTGAATATGAAGCTCACGAGAACGTCGTTAACAAAACCAATATTAATAATAAAAAAATTATGTACATACCAAAAATAAACAAAAACATATTCATAAAATAACAATCATACAAAAATAAATTGAGCTTTAAAAAGCGAAGAATAAAACAATATGGGCCTAGTTTACTAGCAACTACATTGGGAGACCACTGTTGTAATATTCTAAACTATCAAATCGGTTATGAATGTCCATTTTATTTTTATTTTTATCGGCTCTACATTCTGGTGCGGGTGTAGATTCGCCTGCGATTTTGGTGAGATGTATCTTACTGGCAGATTTTAACTTAAATCGGCTCTACATTCTGTTGCGGGTGTAGATTAGCCTGCAAGTTAACGTAGAAAATCATTGGCAATTGGCATGCACTAAGTAAGGTTGCCATCCGATATTGATGCCTACGTCCAGAAAGAAGAATTGCTTCATTCCGCCTGCCCACGGTTTGCTACCTGATCGTGGTGGGCCGGTTGCGTGCTTTGTTGATCCCGAGAGCGATGCCGGCGGAAGTGTATGCTTCTGGAAGGGCCCCCCAATTTCTCCTCCTCGCCACCACCAATTTGAATCTATTCCTACTTTACTCCACATGTCCTTTTCCTGATTGTTCTACTGGTCAAAACAAGCGATGAAGTGAGTCCTTACCCTTTTCCCCCACTGTCCTACTGAAAATGTCTCCTCCCACATGACCCTTAACTTTTTTGCTGTACTTCCCTTATGATCTTTTGCGATGTGCTTTGGATCTGATTCGAACTAGAGTCACTTTATAATTCTTATCTTAATTTTTTCCTACTCATCGTCTCGATTTTCTAAGTTGTTAACATGATACGTTTTAGCCCCTTTTCTCGTATTGGCCCCTTTTACCTATAAAAATATGTATATTGATTTATTTTTTCCTCCCGCTTGTCCCTTTCCACCAATGTCCCCCTAACCCCGCCCCTGGCCATGGGCTGCTACCTTATCGTGGTGGGCAGGTTTGTGTGCTTTGATGATTCCTGGTTCTATGCCGATGAAAGCGTATGCTTCTGGTAGGGCCACCCTAGCCGCACAGGTCGAGGTTGAGATGCCAGTCGAAAGGCAGTCCACGTAATCCCCCTTTCCCTAATCCTCCCCTTCACCTATCCTCCCCGCACTCCAACTCTCTCCTAACCTCCAAACATCAACCTATTTTATCTTTCTATTTCACCCACTCATTGTCTCGATTAGCCACGTTGCAAAAATATGAGACGTTAAGCCCAAATGTCAATCAATCAAACACCAATGTCTCCTTCCTACATTTATTCACTAATCTGCGAAGAAGATTCTTAAGCAAACATAATAATATCAAATATTAGCACGCATAGGCCCGTTTAAGATATTGTCTCAAGGCGGGTATACATCTGCCGATCGTTAATAGCGAGTACATGAGGAACACCCCGTATAATGCTGTCCTCCATTTGCTTCTATTGAATATGAAGCTCACGAGAACGTCGTTAACAAAACCAATATTAATAATAAAAAACATTATGTACGTACCGAAAATAAACAAAAACAAATTTATAAAATAAAAAATAAACAAAAATAAATTGAGCTAGAAAAAGCGAAGAATAAAACTAAATGGGCCTAGTTTACTAGCAATTTAATTGAAAGAACACTGTTGCAATATTCTAAACTATCAAATCGGTTATAAATTTCCAATTCATTTGCATTTTAATCGGCTCTACATTCTTGTGCGGGTGTAGATTCGCCTGCAAGATATCAGACACTGTGATGAAACGTGTTAGGTTGCTTCTACTAGGGCAATCACGGTGGTGTTCCTCCAACTCGGCAGGCCGGACTTGGTTTGATGTATTGAACTGGAATATTTTAACTTAAATCGGCTCTACATTCTGTTGCGGGTGTAGATTCGCCTGCAAGTTATCAGACACTGTGATGAAACGTGTTAGGTTGCTTCTACTAGGGCAATCACGGTGGTATTCCTCCAACTCGGCAGGCCGGACTTGGTGTGATGTATTGAACTGGCATATTTTAACTTGAATCGGCTCTACATTCTGTTGCGGGTGAAGATTCTTCTGCAAGTAATGGAGAAAATCATTGGCAATTGGCATGCACTAAGTAGGGTTGCCATCCAATATTGATGCCTTAGTCCAGAAAGAACAATTGCTTTATTCCGCCTGCCCACGGACTGCTACCTTATCGTGGTGGGCACGTTTGCTTGTTTTGTTGATCCCGAGAGCTATGCCGGCGGAAGTGTATGCTTCTGGTAGGGCCCCTTAATTTCTCCTCCTCGCCACCACCAATTTGAATCTATTCCTATTTTCCTCCACTCTTCCCTTTCCTGATTGTACTACTGGTTATAAGAAGCGATGAAGGCAGTCCCTACCCTTTTTCCCCCACTATCCTACTAAAAATGTCTCCTCCCACATGACCCTAAACTCAATTGCTGTACTTCCCTTATGATCATTTGCGATGTGCTTTGGACCTGATTGGAACATGAGTCACTTTTTAATCTTATTCTTTATTTTTCCCCTATCATCGTACCGATTTTCAAAGTGTCAAACATGATACGTAGAACCCAAAAACATCATCTACGAAACTTCCTCCTGCTATTGACTCCTATTTTTCTTAAAAATATGTATAATGATTAATGTTTCCCGCCCGCTAGTCCCTTTCCACCAATGTCCCCCACCTTCATTTATTTACTTAGCAGCCTAGTAGACCCTTATGCAAAAAAACTAATGCCAAATATTAGCACGCATAGGCCCGTTTAAGATATTGTCCCAAGGCGGATATACATCTGCCGATCGTAAATAGCGAGAATATGAGGAACACCCCTTATTATGGTGTCCTCCCTTTGCCTCTCTTGGATATGAAGCTCACGAGTACGTTGTTGACATAATCAACAATAATAATTATTACAATGTACATACCAAAAATAAACAAAAACAAATTACAAAAATAAAAAACATACAAAAATAAATTCAGCTTTAAAGAAACGAAAACAGAAAACTATATTGTTTACTAGCAAAGATTAAAGTAACACTATTGAAATATGCTATACAATCAAATCGGTTATGAAATTATACCGTATTTCTTATTTTGTTCTTTGTGTAACCAAACCAGTTGGTGAAATGAAGGCGATCCATCAAAGCCACATTGATTCGTTCGTTAAGACGCGTCCGACCTAGTCTTACATGTTCTCAAACTGGTCCACGCGACGCTTGGTGTTGGACTTGCGTATCTCGCACAATGTCTTGCACTTGTCGTTGCCATGGCGGACGTTCTCCCTCTGTATCTTGTTAGTGGACGTTTTCTTGGTCTCTTTACGGGTCGGGGCCAGTTCGCTCTTCAGCATCTTTAATTGGTCGTCCATCTTCTTGTTGCGATCTGCCTGCGTCCACTTCTGGGGTTTGTTGCACGCACGACTTTGGGATTTGAAAAGACGTAACAGAAAGCGTTTTTCAAGAAACAAGATCCTCCAATTGGCCCCTTTCCGCTATTCAAATCTGTACTTATATTTAATCTTTTCCTCTCACTCATCACTTTCATCCAATCTCTTTTACTTACATATATCAACTAGCTGTCCAGTGAAACCTTTGGCAAGAAAAATCGTAGTATATACTACCACATATGGGCCTATATTGATATTGCTTCAAGGCGGGTATACCTTTGGCGACCGTAAATTACGAGACCAAGAGGTTTACCCCATCCGCTGTCCACCATTTACCAGTATAGAATAATAATATTCTTTCGGAGATCAATAGATTAAACAAAACAACTTTGAGGAAAGATTACAGTTAATGAATAATGATTAACTAATGGAGAGAATGACGATAGAGAACTATTAATACAGACATAAATTATGAAATATGGATTCTACTATATCTAGTAATATCTCAAGTGGGATTGAGCTGGCCCTGTTCACCACAACCAATAAGAATACGTGGCTCAAGGACTGCTATCTTATCGCGGTGAGCATGTTTGCGTGCTGTAGTGATTCTATAAATATGCCGGCTGAAGCATAATGCTTCTAGAACGGCCACCCTAGCAAGAATGGTCAAGGGGCAAAAGCCAGCCGAAATACTTGTATGCCATTCCCTTTCCATTTTCCTCCCCTATTCTCCCTGCTTGTACCTTTTCTCCAATCTCCCCTAGACTTCATATGACCTTGGTGCCCATTACGTCGTTAAACTGTAAATAATAAATAGAAAACAGGTTCGGCCACGTTGGTGTTTTAGTCCCATAGACTACGCTAATCGTTAAAGGCCACGCAAAGATGACGAAACTTTTCCTTGCCATCCTATAACCCCTTCTGTGCCTGGGGTAGACACTGGTCTAGTATTGCTCTGCTGGTCTTTATAACCGACGTAATGAGGTCCCCCAATTTCTCCTCCTCGCCATCACCAATTTGAATCTATTCCTATTTTCCCCCACTTGTCCTTTTCCTGATTGTACTACTGGTCAAAACAAGCGATGAAGTGAGTCCTTACCCTTTTCCCCCACTGTCCTACTGAAAGTGTCTCCTCCCACATGACCCTAAACTTAATTGCTGTACTTCCCTTATGATCTTTTGCGATGTGCTTTGGATCTGATTCGAACTAGAGTCACTTTATAATTCTTATCTTAATTTTTTCCTACTCATCGTCTCGGTTTTCTAAGTTGTAAACATGATACGTTTTAGCCCCTTTTCTCGTATTGGCCCCTTTTACCTATAAAAATATGTATATTGATTTATTTTTTCCTCCCGCTTGTCCCTTTCCACCAATGTCCCCCTACCCCCGCCCCTGACCATGGGCTGCTACCTTATCGTGGTGGGCAGGTTTGTGTGCTTTGATGATTCCTGGTTCTATGCCGATGGAAGCGTATGCTTCTGGTAGGGCCACCCTAGCCGCACAGGCCGAGGTTAAGATGCCAGTCGAAAGGCAGTACGTCATCCCCCTTTCCCTGATCCTCCACTTCCCCTATCCTCCCCGCACTCCAACTTGCTCCTAACCTCAAAACATCCCCCTATTTTATCTTCCTATTTCACCCACTCATTGTCTCGATTAGCCATGTTGCAAAAATATGAGACCTTAAGCCCAAATGTCAATCAATCAAACACCAATGTTTCCCACCTACATTTATTTTCTAATCTGCGAAGTAGAATCTTAAGCAAACATATTAATATCAGAAATTAGCACGCACAGGCCCGTTTAAGATATTGGCCCAAGGCAGGTATACATCTGCCAATCGTTAATAGCGAGAACATGAGGAACACCCCGTATAATGCTGTCCTCCATTTGCTTCTATTGAATATGAAGCTCACGAGAACGTCGTTATCAAAACCAATATTAATAATAAAAAAATTATGTACATACCAAAAATAAACAAAAACATATTCATAAAATAACAATCATACAAAAATAAATTGAGCTTTAAAAAGCGAAGAATAAAACAATATGGGCCTAGTTTACTAGCAACTACATTGGGAGACCACTGTTGTAATATTCTAAACTATCAAATCGGTTATGAATGTCCATTTTATTTTTATTTTTATCGGCTCTACATTCTGGTGCGGGTGTAGATTCGCCTGCGATTTTGGTGAGATGTATCTTACTGGCAGATTTTAACTTAAATCGGCTCTACATTCTGTTGCGGGTGTAGATTAGCCTGCAAGTTAACGTAGAAAATCATTGGCAATTGGCATGCACTAAGTAAGGTTGCCATCCGATATTGATGCCTACGTCCAGAAAGAAGAATTGCTTCATTCCGCCTGCCCACGGTTTGCTACCTGATTGTGGTGGGCCGGTTGCGTGCTTTCTTGATCCCGAGAGCGATGCCGGCGGAAGTGTATGCTTCTGGAAGGGCCCCCCAATTTCTCCTCCTCGCCACCACCAATTTGAATCTATTCCTACTTTACTCCACTTGTCCTTTTCCTGATTGTTCTACTGGTCAAAACAAGCGATGAAGTGAGTCCTTACCCTTTTCCCCCACTGTCCTACTGAAAATGTCTCCTCCCACATGACCCTTAACTTTATTGCTGTACTTCCCTTATGATCTTTTGCGATGTGCTTTGGATCTGATTCGAACTAGAGTCATTTTATAATTCTTATCTTAATTTTTTCCTACTCATCGTCTCGATTTTCTAAGTTGTTAACATGATACGTTTTAGCCCCTTTTCTCGTATTGGCCTCTTTTACCTATAAAAATATGTATATTGATTTATTTTTTCCTCCCGCTTGTCCCTTTCCACCAATGTCCCCCTACCCCCGCCCCTGACCATGGGCTGCTACCTTATCGTGGTGGGCAGGTTTGTGTGCTTTGATGATTCCTGGTTCTATGCCGATGGAAGCGTATGCTTCTGGTAGGGCCACCCTAGCCGCACAGGTCGAGGTTAAGATGCCAGTCGAAAGGCAGTCCACGTCATCCCCCTTTCCCTGATCCTCCCCTTCACTTATCCTCCCCGCACTCCTACTTGCTCCTAACCTCCAAACATCCCCCTTTTTCATTTTCCTATTTCACCCACACATTGTCTCGATTAGCCACGTTGCAAAAATATGAGGCGTTAAGCCCAAATGTCAATCAATCAAACACCAATGTCTCCAACCTACATTTATTTACTAATCTGCGAAGTAGATTCTTAAGCAAACATAATTATATCAAATATTTGCACGCATAGGCCCGTTTAAGATATTGTCCCAAGGCGGGTATACATCTGGCGATCGTCAATAGCGGGAACATGAGGAACACCCCGTATAATGCTGTCCTCTATTTGCTTCTATTGAATATGAAGCTCACGAGAACGTCTTATACAAAACCAATATTAATAATAACAAAATTTATGTACATACCAAAAATAAACAAAAACATTTTAATAAAAAACAATCATACAAAAATAAATTGAGCTTGAAAAAGCGAAGAATAAAACTATATGGGCCTAGTTTACTAGCGACTACATTGGGAGACCATTGTTGTAATATTCTAAACTATCAAATCGGTTATGAATGTCCATTTTATTTTTATTTTTATCGGCTCTACATTCTGGTGCGGGTGTAGATTCGCCTGCGATTTTGGTGAGATGTATCTTACTGGCATATTTTAACTTAAATCGGCTCTACATTCTGTTGCGGGTGTAGATTAGCCTGCAAGTTAACGTAGAAAATCATTGGCAATTGGCATGCACTAAGTAAGGTTGCCATCCGATATTGATGCCTACGTCCAGAAAGAAGAATTGCTTCATTTCACCTGCCCACGGACTGCTACCTTATCGTGGTGGGCCGGTTTGCGTGCTTTGTTGATCCCGAGAGCTATGCCGGCGAAAGTGTATGCTTCTGTTAGGGCCCCCTAATTTCTCCTCCTCGCCACCACCAATTTGAATCTATTCCTATTTTTCTCAACTTGTCCCTTTCCTGATTGTACCTCTGGTTATAAGAAGCGATGAAGAAAGTCCTAACCCTTTTTTCCCCACTGTTCTACTGAAAAGTCTCCTCCCACATGACCCTTAAATTAATTTCTGTACTTCCCTTATGATCATTTTCGATGTGCTTGTGATCTGATTCGAACAAAAGTCACTTTATTATCTTCGAGCTATGTCGACGGAAACGTACGCTTCAGGTAGGGCCACCCAAGCAGGACATTTCAAGGTTGAGATGCCAGTTGTAAGGCAGTCCACGTCATCCCCCTTTTACTGATCCTCCACTTCCTCTATCCTCCCCGCACTCCTACTTGCTTCTTTCCTCCAAACATCCCCCTATTTGATTTTCCTTTTTCACCCACTCATTGTCTCGATTAGCCACGTTGCAAAAATATGAGACGTTAAGCCCAAATGTCAATCAATCAAACACCACTGTCCGACCTACATTAATACACTAATCTGCGAAGTAGATTCTTAAGCAAACATAATAATATCAAATATTTGCACGCATAGGCCCGTTTAAGATATCGTCCCAAGGCGGGTATACATCTGCCGATCGTTTATAGCGAGAACATGAGGAACACCCCGTATAATGCTGTCCTCCATTTGCTTCTATTGAATATGAAGCTCACGAGAACGTTGTTAAGGAAGGACTCCGGTGAAAATCTGCATGAAATTTTTTTTTATCCGATTTTTTTTTTATTTTTTTATAAAATAGTCTCGAGTATTTTCTGTTAGGTTTTGCTGATAAATATAGTAGTTAGTAACTATAAACACGTGTCATAATATTTATAGCTACGCCTGCACAGCGTGCGCGACAAAAATTGAGACATCGAGCGTCGTCGAGCAGAATGAACTCGGCAAATTATAGCTTTCAAAATTGGCGGGTTTGTTTCAAATAGTTGTAACAGATGCGTATAGGTAGCAGCACATTTTGTTATGAATTTTTAAAACCACTGAACACTATAATTGTCACAAAATATTGAGTTTAGGAATTATGCGATGTTGTAAAGCTGTGGATTAGCTGTAGATTGTTTGAAGTTGTTTACTTATCTTGTGTGGGTGTTCTTATTTCTGTTTTCGTGCTTGTCACTGTTACTTTATTTACATATTACTGTGTTTTTACTATTTGTGATGGTGAATAAACATAGAAAAACAGGCAAAAGAGCGAAGATGGCATTAGCAAAGCTGAAAATAGAGAAACGGTTGGTGCAGGCTAGGCCTAGGCCTATACCTAGCAACCTGCGCATACCTAGCATACCTGCGCGGTTTACCCTTTCCAAGTTTCCACATTCTAAAAACAAGGCCCTGTATCTGGTTGAGACCTTGGCGAGGTTACAGGGCTTTTTACTTGCATCAACTTTATTTTTATGCTTGTAACTCTGTTTTCAATAGTATCAAAACTTTGGAAGCTATTTACTCCTATACTGTTTTTGCTACAGATTTAGTTAGTCATTTTGAAATTCAGCCCTAACGGATCATTCAATTCTTTTGAAATTTTTTGTGAATGCTTCTTATTACTAGAGGAAAAGATTTGGGTATTATTTTTTCAGTGAGTAAAAAAATGAAAAAAATAAAAATAAAAACCTAAATTTTTGTTCTGTAAAAATATACTCGTTTGAAAACAAATTGTAACTTCCAACCTATCACGCAGAATCGAAAACCGATACCCACAATTCTTAAGTCAGTAACAAGTAACAGGAAGAGATTTTTTATTTTTTTTATTTTTAATAATGGCGGCTCCAAAACTGGTATGTACAATGCAATTTTGATTTTGAAAAAAATTAATTTTGAACCAAGTTTCAATTTTTTTTGTATTTTTTATTTTTTTATTTCTTTATAGCAAGAGTTTCATATCATACTTAAATTTCAAATTGATTGGATGCATGGTTTAGGAGATAGTATTTTCACCGGAGTCCTTCCTTAACAAAACCAATATTAAAAATAAAAAAATTATGTACATACCAAAAATAAACAAAAACATATTAATAAAATAAAAAACATACAAAAAGAAATTGAGCTAGAAAAAGCGAAGAATAAAACTATATAGGCCTAGTTTACTAGCAATTTTATTAAAAGAACACTGTTGCAATATTCTAAACTATCAAATCGGTTTTAAATTTCCAATTCATTTGCATTTTAATCGGCTCTACATTCTTGTGCGGGTGTAGATTCGCCTGCAAGATATCAGACACTGTGATGAAACGTGTTAGGTTGCTTCTACTAGGGCAATCACGGTGGTGTTCCTCCAACTCGGCAGGCCGGACTTGGTTTGATGTATTGAACTGGAATATTTTAACTTAAATCGGCTCTACATTCTGTTGCGGGTGTAGATTCGCCTGCAAGTTATCAGACACTGTGATGAAACGTGTTAGGTTGCTTCTACTATGGCAATCACGGTGGTATTCCTCCAACTCGGCAGGCCGGACTTGGTGTGATGTATTAAACTGGCATATTTTAACTTGAATCGGCTCTACATTCTGTTGCGGGTGAAGATTCTTCTGCAAGTAATGGAGAAAATCATTGGCAATTGGCATGCACTAAGTAGGGTTGCCATCCGATATTGATGCCTTAGTCCAGAAAGAACAATTGCTTTATTCCGCCTGCCCACGGACTGCTACCTTATCGTGGTGGGCACGTTTGCTTGTTTTGCTGATCCCGAGAGCTATGCCGGCGGAAGTGTATGCTTCTGGTAGGGCCCCCTAGGTTCTCCTCCTCGCCACCACCAATTTTAATCTATTCCTATTTTCCTCCACTCTTCCCTTTCCTGATTGTACTACTGGTTATAAGAAGCGATGAAGGCAGTCCCTACCCTTTTTCCCCCACTATCCTACTAAAAATGTCTCCTCCCACATGACCTTAAACTCAATTGCTGTACTTCCCTTATGATCATTTGCGATGTGCTTTGGACCTGATTGGAACATGAGTCACTTTTTTAATCTTATTCTTAATTTTTCCCCTATCATCGTACCGATTTTCAAAGTGTCAAACATGATACGTAGAACCCAAAAACATCATCTACGAAACTTCCTCCTGATATTGACTCCTATTTCCTTAAAAATATGTATAATGATTAATTTTTCCCGCCCGCTCGTCCCTTTCCACCAATGTCCCCACCTTCATTTATTTACTTAGCAGCCTAGTAGACCCTTATGCAAAAAAACTCATGCCAAATATTAGCACGCATAGGCCCGTTTAAGTTATTGTCCCAAGGCGGATATACATCTGCCGATCGTAAATAGCGAGCATATGAGGAACACCCCTTATTATGGTGTCCTAACTTTGCCTCTTTTGGATATGAAGCTCACGAGTACGTTGTTGACATAATCAACAATAATAATTATTACAATGTACATACCAAAAATAAACAAAAACAAATTACAAAAATAAAAAACATACAAAAATAAATTCAGCTTTAGAGAAACGAAAACAGAAAACTATATTGTTTACTAGCAAAGATTAAAGTAACACTATTGAAATATGCTATACAATCAAATCGGTTATGAAATTATACCGTATTTCTTATTTTGTTCTTTGTGTAACCAAACCAGTTGGTGAAATGAAGGCGATCCATCAAGGCCACATTGATTCGTTCGTTAAGACGCGTCCGACCTAGTCTTACATGTTCTCAAACTGGTCCACGCGACGCTTGGTGTTGCGCTTGCGTATCTCGCACAATGTCTTGCACTTGTCGTTGCCATGGCGGACGTTCTCCCTCTGTATCTTGTCAGTGGACGTTTTCTTGGTCTCTTTACGAATCGGCGCCAGTTCGCTCTTTAGCATCTTGAATTGATCGTCCATCTTCTTGTTGCGATCTGCCTGCGTCCACTACTAGGGTTTGTTGCACGCACGACTTTGGGATTTGAAAAGACGTTCCAGAAAGTGTTTTTTAAGAAACAAGATCCTCCAACTGGCCCCTTTCCGCTATTCAAACCTGTACTTATATTAAATCTTTTCCTCTCACTCATCACCTTCATCCAATCTCTTTTACTTACATATATCAAATAGCTGTCCAGTGAAACCTTTGGCAAGAAACATCGTAGTATATACTACCACATATGGGCCTATATTGATATTGCTTCAATGCGGGTATACCTTTGGCGACCGTAAATTACGAGACCAAGAGGTTCACCCCATCCGCTGTCCACCATTTACCACTATAGAATAATAATATTCTTTCGAAGATCAATAGATTAAACAAAACAACTTTGAGGAAAGATTTCAGTTAATGAATAACTAAAGGAGAGAATGACGATAGATAACTATTAATACAGACATAAATTATGAAATATGGATTTTACTATATCTAGTTATATCTCAAGTGGGATTGAGCTGGCCCTGTTCACCACAACCAATAAGAATACGTGGCTCAAGGACTGCTATCTTATCGCGGTGAGCATGTTTGCGTGCTGTAGTGATTCTTAAAATATGCCGGCTGAAGCATAATGCTTCTAGTACGGCCACCCTAGCAAGAATGGTCAAGGGGCAAAAGCCAGCCGAAATACTTGTTTGCCATTCCCTTTCTATTTTCTTCCCCTATTCTCCCTGCTTGTACCTTTTCTCCAATCTCCCCTAGACTTCATATGACCTTGGTGCCCATTACAACGTTAAACTGTAAATAATAATAAAAAAAAACAGGTTCGGCCACGTTGGTGTTTTAGTCCCATAGACTACGCTAATCGTTAAAGGCCACGCAAAGATGACGAAACTTTTCCTTGCCATCCTATAACCCCTTCTGTGCCTGGGGTAGACACTAGTCTAGTATTGCTCTGCTGGTCTTTATAACCGACGTAATGAGGTCCCCCAATTTCTCTTGCTTGCTATCACCAATTTGAATCTATTCCTATTTTCCCCCACTTGTCCTTTTCCTGATTGTACTACTGGTCAAAACAAGCGATGAAGTGAGTCCTTACCCTTTTCCCCCACTGTCCTACTGAAAATGTCTCCTCCCACATTACCCTAAACTTAATTGCTGTACTTTTCTTATGATCTTTTGCGATGTGCTTTGGATCTGATTCGAACTAGAGTCACTTTATAATTCTTATCTTAATTTTTTCCTACTCATCGTCTCGATTTTCTAAGTTGTAAACATGATACGTTTTAGCCCCTTTTCTCGTATTGGCCCCTTTTACCTATAAAAATATGTATATGGATTTATTTTTTCCTCCCGCTTGTCTCTTTCCACCAATGTCCCTCTACCTCCGCCCCTGACCATGGGCTGCTACCTTATCGTGGTGGGCAGGTTTGTGTGCTTTGATGATTCCTGGTTCTATGCCGATGGAAGCGTATGCTTCTGGTAGGGCCACCCTAGCCGCACAGGTCGAGGTTGAGATGCCAGTCGAAAGGCAGTCCACGTCATTCCCCTTTCCCTGATCCTCCCCTTCACCTATCCTCCCCGCACTCCTACTTGCTCCTAACCTCAAAACATCCCCCTATTTTATCTTCCTATTTCACCCACTCATTGTCTCGATTAGCCACTTTGCAAAAATATGAGACGTTAAGCCTAAATGTCGATCAATCAAACACCAATGTCTCCTACCTACATTTATTTACAAATCTACGAAGAAGATTCTTAAGCAAACATAATAATATCAAATATTAGCACGCATAGGCCCGTTTAAGATATTGTCCTAAGGCGTGTATACATCATCCGATCGTTTATAGCAAGAACATGAGGAACACCCCGTATAATGCTGTCTTCCATTTTCTTCTATTGAATATGAAGCTCACGAGAACGTCGTATCACAAAACCAATATAAATAAAAAAAAAATTATGTACATACCAAAAATAAACAAAAACATATTAATAAAATAACAATCATACAAAAATGAATTGAGCTTGAAAAAGCGAAGAATAAAACTATATGGGCCTAGTTTACTAGCGACTTAATTGGAAGAACACTGTTGCAATATTCTAAACTATAAATCGGAGATGAATTTCCATTTTATTTTCATTTTTATCGGCTCTACATTCTGGTGCGGGTGTAGATTCGCTTGCAATTTATGGTGAGATGTATCGTATTGGCATATTTTAACTATAATTGGCTCTACATTCTGTTGCGGGTGTAGATTCGCCTGCAAGTAAACGTAGAAAATCATTGGCAATTGGCATGCACTAAGTAAGGTTGCCATCCGATATTAGTGCCTACGTCCAAAAAAAAGAATTGCTCTATTGCGCCTGCCCACGTACTGCTACCTTATCGTGGTAGGCCGGTTTGCGTGCTTTGTTGATCCCGAAAACTATGCCGGCGGAAGTGTATGCTTCCGGTAGGGCCCCCCAAATTTCTCCTCCTCGCCACCACCAATTTGAATCTATTCCTATTTTTAACCACTTGTCCCTTTCCTGATTGAACCTCTGGTTATAAGGAGCGATAAAGAAAAACCCTACCCGTTTTCCCACACTGTCCTACTGAAAATTCTCCTCCCACATGACCCTTAACTTAATTGCTGTACTTCCCTAATGATCATTTTCGATGTGCTTTGGATCTTATTTGAACATAAGTCACTTTATAACCTTAATTTCCTTTTTCTCCTTCTCATCGTCCCGATTCTTTAAGTTGCAAACATGATACGTATCAGCCCCTTTTTTCGTATTGGCCCCTTTTACCCATAAAAATATGTATTTTGATTTATTTTTTCTCCCGCTCATCCCTTTCCACCAATGCCCCCCCCCCCCTGCCTATGGACTGCTACCTTATCGTGGTAGGCAGGTTTGGGTGCTTTGATGATTCCTGGAGCTAAGTCGACGGAAGCGTATGCTTCTGGTAAGGCCACCCTACCCGGACAGGTCGAGGTTTAGATGCCAGTCGAAAGGCATTCCACGTCATCCCCCTTTCCCTGATCACTCCCCTTCCCCTATCCTCCCCGAAGTCCTACTTGCTCCTTTCCACCAAATATCCCCCTAATTCATTTTCCTATTTCACCCACTCATAGTCTCGATTAGCCACGTTGCAACAATATGAGACGTTAAGCCCAAATGTCAATCAATCAAACACCATTGTGTCCTACCTACATGTATTTACTAATCTGCGAAGTAGATTCTTAAGCAAACATAATAATATCAAATATTTGCACGCATAGGCCCGTTTAAGATAGTGTCCCAAGGCAGGTATACATCTTCCGATCGTTAATAGCGAGAACATGAGGACAACCCCGAATAATGCTGTCCTCCATTTGCTGCTATTGAATATGAAGCTCACGAGAACGTCGTTAACAAAACCAATATTTAAAAAAAAAATAATGTACATACCAAAAATAAACAAAAACATATTAATAAAATAACAACCATACAAAAATAAATTGAGCTTGAAAAAGCGAAGAACAAAACTGTATGGGTCTAGTTTACTAGCAACTTTATTGAAAGAACACTGTTGCAATATTCTAAACTATCAAATCGGTTATGAATTTCGGAAATGTCGTACCAAATCTGACGAGCATGCTTCTCCCAAATCACATTCTTCTGTCATATCATCCTTCCCTTTGCATGTAGATACAAGGAATGCAAGAGTATTAACCACTAGTCTCAATGGCAACCTCACACTTTGGACAAAATACATTCTTTTTTCTAAATCCAAGCTTGGCATTGTACTTCTTTTTATCTACAGCTTGAGGTTCAACAAATGATGCGCTGTATTTCAACTCATGTGCAGTTGTTTGTAGGCCCGCACTTGCTGTTGGCGGTTGCGGTCTATACGGTCTGTTGTATGACAATGACAAACGGCTACGGATGCTCGTGCAACTAGAGACTGATGCTCGAGACGAATTGTTGCGGGTGTAGATTCGCCTGCAAGTTAACGTAGAAAATCATTGGCAATTGGCATGCACTAAATAAGGTTGCCATCCGATATTGATGCCTAAGTCCAGAAAGAAGAATTGCTTCATTGCGCCTGCCCACGGACTGCAACCTTATCGTAGTGGACCGGTTTGCGTGCTTTGTTAATCCCGATAACTATGCCGGCGGAAGTGTATTCTTCTGTTAGGGCCTCCCAATTTCTCCTCCTCGCAACCACCAATTTGAATCTATTCCTATTTTCCTCCACTTGTCCCTTTCCTGATTGTACTTCTGATTATAAGAAGCGATTAAAAGAGTCCCTACCTTTTTTTCCCCACTGTCCTATTGAAAAGTCTCCTCCCACATGACCCTAAACTCAATTGCTGTACTTCCC
The DNA here is from genome assembly GCA_945910005.1 of Isoperla grammatica. Classification (NCBI taxonomy): domain Eukaryota; kingdom Metazoa; phylum Arthropoda; class Insecta; order Plecoptera; family Perlodidae; genus Isoperla; species Isoperla grammatica. The sequence goes on from OX246745.1 coordinate 4,450,401, forward strand.
TTATGATCATTTGCGATGTGCTTTGGATCTGATTCGAACATGATTAACTTTATAATCTTAATTTTCTTTTTCCCCTACTCATCGTCACGATTTTCCAAGTTGCAAACATGAAACGTATTGGCCCCTTTTTCGTATTGGCCCTTTTTACTTATGAAAATATGTATATTGATTTATCTTTTCCTCCCGCTCGTCCCTTTTCACCAATGTCCCCCCCCCCTCCACCACCCCCCTGCCCATGGACTGCTACCTTATCGTGGTAGGCAGGTTTGTGTGCTTTGATGATTCCTGGAGCTATGTCGACGGAAGCATATGCTTCTGGTAGGGCCACCCTACCCGGACAGGTCGAGGTTGAGATTCCAGTCGAAAGGCAGTCCACGTCATCCCCCTTTCCCTGATCTTCCCCTTCCCCTATCCTCCCCGCACTCCTACTTGCTCCTTTCCACCAAATATCCCCCTATATCATTTTCCTATTTCACCCACACATTGTCTCGATTAGCCACGTTGCAAAAATATGAGGCGTTAAGCCCAAATGTCAATTAATCAAACACCAATGTCTCCAACCTACATTTATTTACTTATCTGCGAAGTAGATTCTTAAGCAAACATAATTATATCAAATATTTGCACGCATAGGCCCGTTTAAGATATTGTCCCAAGGCGGGTATACATCTGGCGATCGTTAATAGCGGGAACATGAGGAACACCCCGTATAATGCTGTCCTCTATTTGCTTCTATTGAATATGAAGCTCACGAGAACGTCTTATACAAAACCAATATTAATAATAACAAAAATTATGTACATACCAAAAATAAACAAAAACATATTAATAAAAAAACAATCATACAAAAATAAATTGAGCTTGAAAAAGCGAAGAATAAAACTATATGGGCCTAGTTTACTAGCGACCTAATTAGAAGAACACTGTTGCAATATTCTAAACTATCAAATCGGTTATGAATGTCCATTTTATTTTCATTTTTATCGGCTCTACATTCTGGTGCGGGTGTAGATTCGCCTGAATTTTTGGTGAGATGTGTTGTATTGGCATATTTAAACTTAAATCGGCTCTTTATTCTGTTGCGGGTGTAGATTCGCATGCAAGTAAACGTAGAAAATCATTGGCAATTGGCATGCACTAAGTAAGTTTGCCATCCGATATTAGTGCCTACGTCCAGAAAGAAGAATTGCTCTATTGCGCCTGCCCACGTACTGCTACCTTATCGTGGTAGGCCGGTTTGCGTGCTTTGTTGATCGCGAAAACTATGCCGGCGGAAGTGTATGCTTCCGGTAGGGCCCCCCAAATTTCTCCTCCTCGCCACCACCAATTTGAATGTATTCCTATTTATAACCACTTGTCCCTTTCCTGATTGAACCTCTGGTTATAAGGAGCGATAAAGAAAAACCCTACCCGTTTTCCCACACTGTCCTACTGAAAATTCTCCTCCCACATGACCCTTAACTTAATTGCTGTACTTCCCTTATGATCATTTTCGATGTGCTTTGGATCTTATTTGAACATAAGTCACTTTATAACCTTAATTTCCTTTTTCTCCTTCTCATCGTCCCGATTCTTTAAGTTGCAAACATGATACGTATCAGCCCCTTTTTTCGTATTGGCCCCTTTTACCCATAAAAATATGTATTTTGATTTATTTTTTCTCCCGCTCATCCCTTTCCACCAATGCCCCCCCCCCCCTGCCTATGGACTGCTACCTTATCGTGGTAGGCAGGTTTGGGTGCTTTGATGATTCCTGGAGCAAAGCGACGGAAGCGTATGCTTCTGGTAAGGCCACCCTACCTGGACAGGTCGAGGTTTAGATGCCAGTCGAAAGGCAGTCCACGTCATCCCCCTTTCCCTGATCACTCCCCTTCCCCTATCCTCCCCGAAGTCCTACTTGCTCCTTTCCACCAAATATCCCCCTAATTCATTTTCCTATTTCACCCACTCATAGTCTCGATTAGCCACGTTGCAACAATATGAGACGTTAAGCCCAAATGTCAATCAATCAAACACCAATGTGTCCTACCTTCATGTATTTACTAATCTGCGAAGTAGATTCTTAAGCAAACATAATAATATCAAATATTTGCACGCATAGGCCCGTTTAAGATAGTGTCCCAAGGCAGGTATACATCTTCCGATCGTTAAAAGCGAGAACATGAGGACAACCCCGAATAATGCTGTCCTCCATTTGCTGCTATTGAATATGAAGCTCACGAGAACGTCGTTAACAAAACCAATATTAATTACAAAAATTATGTACATACCAAAAATAAACAAAAACATATTAATAAAATAACCATACAAAAATAAATTGAGCTTGAAAAAGCGAAGAACAAAACTGTATGGGTCTAGTTTACTAGCAACTTTATTGAAAGAACACTGTTGCAATATTCTAAACTATCAAATCGGTTATGAATTTCGGAAATGTCGTACCAAATCTGACGAGCATGCTTCTCCCAAATCACATTCTTCTGTCATATCATCCTTCCCTTTGCATGTAGATACAAGGAATGCAAGAGTATTAACCACTAGTCTCAATGGCAACCTCACACTTTGGACAAAATACATTCTTTTTTCTAAATCCAAGCTTGGCATTGTACTTCTTTTTATCTACAGCTTGAGGTTCAACAAATGATGCGCTGTATTTCAACTCATGTGCAGTTGTTTGTAGGCCCGCACTTGCTGTCGGCGGTTGCGGTCTATACGGTCTGTTGTATGACAATGACAAACGGCTACGGATGCTCGTGCAACTAGAGACTGATGCTCGAGACGAATTGTTGTGGGTGTAGATTCGCCTGCAAGTTAACGTAGAAAATCATTGGCAATTGGCATGCACTAAGTAAGGTTGCCATCCGATATTGATGCCTAAGTCCAGAAAGAAGAATTGCTTCATTGCGCCTGCCCACGGACTGCAACCTTATCGTAGTGGGCCGGTTTGCGTGCTTTGTTAATCCCGATAACTATGCCGGCGGAAGTGTATTCTTCTGTTAGGGCCTCCCAATTTCTCCTCCTCGCAACCACCAATTTGAATCTATTCCTATTTTCCTCCACTTGTCCCTTTCCTGATTGTACTTCTGATTATAAGAAGCGATGAAAAGAGTCCCTACCTTTTTTTCCCCACTGTCCTATTGAAAAGTCTCCTCCCACATGACCCTAAACTCAATTGCTGTACTTCCCTTATGATCATTTGCGATGTGCTTTGGATCTGATTCGAACATGATTAACTTTATAATCTTAATTTTCTTTTTCCACTACTCATCGTCACGATTTTCCAAGTTGCAAACATGATACGTATTGGCCCCTTTTTCGTATTGGCCCTTTTTACTTATGAAAATATGTATATTGATTTATCTTTTCCTCCCGCTCGTCCCTTTTCACCAATGTCCCCCCCCCTCCACCACCCCCCTGCCCATGGACTGCTACCTTATCGTGGTAGGCAGGTTTGTGTGCTTTGATGATTCCTGGAGCTATGTCGACGGAAGCATATGCTTCTGGTAGGGCCACCCTACCCGGACAGGTCGAGGTAGAGATTCCAGTCGAAAGGCAGTCCACGTCATCCCCCTTTCCCTGATCTTCCCCTTCCCCTATCCTCCCCGCACTCCTACTTGCTCCTTTCCACCAAATATCCCCCTATATCATTTTCCTATTTCACCCACACATTGTCTCGATTAGCCACGTTGCAAAAATATGAGGCGTTAAGCCCAAATGTCAATTAATCAAACACCAATGTCTCCAACCTACATTTATTTACTTATCTGCGAAGTAGATTCTTAAGCAAACATAATTATATCAAATATTTGCACGCATAGGCCCGTTTAAGATATTGTCCCAAGGCGGGTATACATCTGGCGATCGTTAATAGCGGGAACATGAGGAACACCCCGTATAATGCTGTCCTCTATTTGCTTCTATTGAATATGAAGCTCACGAGAACGTCTTATACAAAACCAATATTAATAATAACAAAAATTATGTACATACCAAAAATAAACAAAAACATATTAATAAAAAAACAATCATACAAAAATAAATTGAGCTTGAAAAAGCGAAGAATAAAACTATATGGGCCTAGTTTACTAGCGACCTAATTAGAAGAACACTGTTGCAATATTCTAAACTATCAAATCGGTTATGAATTTCCATTTTATTTTCATTTTTATCGGCTCTACATTCTGGTGCGGGTGTAGATTCGCCTGAATTTTTGGTGAGATGTGGTGTATTGGCATATTTAAACTTAAATCGGCTCTACATTCTGTTGCGGGTGTAGATTCGCATGCAAGTAAACGTAGAAAATCATTGGCAATTGGCATGCACTAAGTAAGTTTGCCATCCGATATTGATGCCTACGTCCAGAAAGAAGAATTGCTTCATTGCGCCTGCCCACGGACTGCTACCTTATCGTGGTGGGCCGTTTTGCGTGCTTTTTTGATCCCGAAAACTATGCCGGCGGAAGTGTATGCTTCTGGTATGGCCCCCCAATTTCTCCTCCTCGCCACCACCAATTAGAATGTATTTCTATTTTTCTCCACTCGTCCCTTTCCTGAATGAACCTCTGGTTATAAGGAGTGATGAAGAAAGTCCCTACCCTTTTTCCCTAATTGTCCTACTGAAAAGTCTCTTCCGACATGACCCTTAACTTAATTGCTGTACTTCCCTTATGATCATTTGCGATGTGCTTTGGATCTGATTCGAACATGATTCACTTTATAATCTTAATTTTCTTTTTTCCCTACTCATCGTCACGATTTTTCAAGTTGCAAACATGATACGTATCAGCCCCTTTTTTCGTATTGGCCCCTTTTACCCATAAAAATATGTATATTGATTTATCTTTTCCTCCCGTTCGTCCCTTTTCTCCAATGTCCCCCCCCCCCCCCCCCCACTCTCCTGCCCATGGACTGCTACCTAATCGTGGTAGGCAGGTTTGTGTGCTTTGATGATTCCTGGAGCTATGTCGACGGAAGCGTACGCTTCAGGTAGGGCCACCCTAGCAGGACAGCTCGAGGTTGAGATGCCAGTTGAAAGGCAGTCCACGTCATCCCCCTTTTACTGATCCTCCACTTCCCCTATCCTCCCCGCACTCCTACTTGCTCCTTTCCTCCAAACATACCCCTATTTGATTTTCCTTTTTCACCCACTCATTGTCTCGATTAGCCACGTTGCAAAAATATGAAGCGTTAAGCCCAAATGTCTATCAATCAAACAACAATGTCTCCCACCTACATTAATATACTAATCTGCGAAGTAGATTCTTAAGCAAACATTATAATATCAAATATTTGCACGCATAGGCCCGTTTAAGATATCGTCCTAAGGCGGGTATACATCTGCCGATCGTTAATAGCGAGAACATGAGGAACACCCCGTCTAATGCTGTCCTCCATTTTCTTCTATTGAATATGAAGCTTACGAGAACGTCGTTAACATAACCAATATTAATAATAAAAAAAAATTATGTACATACCGAAAATAAACAAAAACAAATTAATAAAATAAAAAACATACAAAAAGAAATTGAGCTAGAAAAAGCGAAGAATAAAACTATGTGGGCCTTGTTTACTAGCAATTTTATTGAAAGACCACTGTTGCAATATTCTAAAGTATCAAATCGGTTATAAATTTCCAATTCATTTGCATTTTAATCGGCTCTACATTCTTGTGCGGGTGTAGATTCGCCTGCAAGATATCAGACACTGTGATGAAACGTGTTAGGTTGCTTCTACTAGGGCAATCACGGTGGTGTTCCTCCAACTCGGCAGGCCGGACTTGGTTTGATGTATTGAACTGGAATATTTTAACTTAAATCGGCTCTACATTATGTTGCGGGTGTAGATTCGCCTGCAAGTTATCAGACACTGTGATAAAACGTGTTAGGTTGCTTCTACTAGGGCAATCATGGTGGTATTCCTCCAACTCGGCAGGCCAGACTTGGTGTGATGTATTGAACTGGCATATTTTAAATTGAATCGGCTCTACATTCTGTTGCGGGTGAAGATTCTGCAGGTAATGGAGAAAATCATTGGCAATTGGCATGCACTAAGTAGGGTTGCCATCCGATATTGATTGAAGATTCTGCAAGTAATGGAGAAAATCATTGGCAATTGGCATGCACTAAGTAGGGTTGCCATCCGATATTGATGCTTTAGTCCAGAAAGAACATTTGCTTTATTCCGCCTGCCCACGGACTGCTACCTTATCGTGGTGGGCACGTTTGCTTGTTTTGTTGATCCCGAGAGCTATGCCGGCGGAAGTGTATGCTTCTGGTACGGCCCCCTAGGTTCTCCTCCTCGCCACCACCAATTTGAAACCAATTCCTATTTTCCTCCACTCTTCCCTTTCCTGATTGTACTACTGGTTATAAGAAGCGATGAAGGCAGTCCCTACCCTTTTTCCCCCACTATCCTACTAAAAATGTCTCCTCCCACATGACCTTAAACTCAAATGCTGTACTTCCCTTATGATCATTTGCGATGTGCTTTGGACCTGATTGGAACATGAGTCACTTTTTTAATCTTATTCTTTATTTTTCCCCTATCATCGTACCGATTTTCAAAGTGTCAAACATGATACGTAGAACCCAAAAACATCATCTACGAAACTTCCTCCTGCTATTGACTCCTATTTCCTTAAAAATATGTATAATGATTAATTTTTCCCGCCCGCTCGTCCCTTTCCACCAATGTCCCACACTTTCATTTATTTACTTAGCAGCCTAGAAGACCCTTATGCAAAAAAACTAATGCCAAATATTAGCACGCATAGGCCCGTTTAAGTTATTTTCCCAAGGCGGATATACATCTGCCGATCGTAAATAGCGAGCATATGAGGAACACCCCTTATTATGGTGTCCTCCCTTTGCCTCTCTTGGATATGAAGCTCACGAGTACGTTGTTGACATAATCAACAATAATAATTATTACAATGTACATACCAAAAATAAACAAAAAAAAATTACAAAAATAAAAAACATACAAAAAAAAATGCAGCTTTAAAGAAACGAAAACAGAAAACTACCTACCACATATGGGCCTATATTGATATTGCTTTAATGCGGGTATACCTTTGGCGACCGTAAATTACGAGACTAAGAGGTTCACCCTATCCGCTGTCCACCATTTACCACTATAGAATAATAATATTCTTTCGAAGATCAATCAAAACAACTTTGAGGAAAGATTACAGTTAATGAATAACTAAAGGAGAGAATGACGATAGATAACTATTAATACAGACATAAATTATGAAATATGGATTCTACTATATCTAGTTATATCTCAAGTGGGATTGAGCTGGCCCTGTTCACCACAACCAATAAGAATACGTGGCTCAAGGACTGCTATCTTATCGCGGTGAGCATGTTTAAGTGCTGTAGTGATTCTTTAAATATGCCGGCTGAAGCATAATGCTTCTAGTACGGCAACCCTAGCATGAATGGTCAAGGGGCAAAAGCCAGCCGAAATACTTGTTTGCCATTCCCTTTCTATTTTCCTCCCCTATTCTCCCTGCTTGTACCTTTTCTCCAATCTCCCCTAGACTTCATATGACCTTGGTGCCCATTACAACGTTAAACTGTAAATAATAATAAAAAAAAACAGGTTCGGCCACGTTGGTGTTTTAGTCCCATAGACTACGCTAATCGTTAAAGGCCACGCAAAGATGACGAAACTTTTCCTTGCCATCCTATAACCCCTTCTGTGCCTGGGGTAGACACTAGTCTAGTATTGCTCTGCTGGTCTTTATAACCGACGTAATGAGGTCCCCCAATTTCTCTTGCTCGCTATCACCAATTTGAATCTATTCCTATTTTCCCCCACTTGTCCTTTTCCTGATTGTACTACTGGTCAAAACAAGCGATGAAGTGAGTCCTTACCCTTTTCCCCCACTGTCCTACTGAAAATGTCTCCTCCCACATTACCCTAAACTTAATTGCTGTACTTTTCTTATGATCTTTTGCGATGTGCTTTGGATCTGATTCGAACTAGGGTCACTTTATAATTCTTATCTTAATTTTTTCCTACTCATCGTCTCGATTTTCTAAGTTGTAAACATGATACGTTTTAGCCCCTTTTCTCGTATTGGCCCCTTTTACCTATAAAAATATGTATATTGATTTATTTTTTCCTCCCGCTTGTCTCTTTCCACCAATGTCCCCCTACCTCCGCCCCTGACCATGGGCTGCTACCTTATCGTGGTGGGCAGGTTTGTGTGCTTTGATGATTCCTGGTTCTATGCCGATGGAAGCGTATGCTTCTGGTAGGGCCACCCTAGCCGCACAGGTCGAGGTTGAGATGCCAGTCGAAAGGCAGTCCACGTCATTCCCCTTTCCCTGATCCTCCCCTTCACCTATCCTCCCCGCACTCCTACTTGCTCCTAACCTCAAAACATCCCCCTATTTTATCTTCCTATTTCACCCACTCATTGTCTCGATTAGCCACTTTGCAAAAATATGAGACGTTAAGCCCAAATGTCGATCAATCAAACACCAATGTCTCCTACCTACATTTATTTACAAATCTACGAAGTAGTTTCTTAAGCAAACATAATAATATCAAATATTAGCACGCATAGGCCCGTTTCAGATATTGTCCTAAGGCGTGTATACATCATCCGATCGTTTATAGCAAGAACATGAGGAACACCCCGTATAATGCTGTCTTCCATCTGCTTCTATTGAATATGAAGCTCACGAGAACGTCGTATCACAAAACCAATACAAATAAAAAAAAAATTATGTACATACCAAAAATAAACAAAAACATATTAATAAAATAACAATCATACAAAAATGAATTGAGCTTGAAAAAGCGAAGAATAAAACTATATGGGTCTAGTTTACTAGCGACTTAATTGGAAGAACACTGTTGCAATATTCTAAACAATCAAATCGGAGATGAATTTCCATTTTATTTTCATTTTTATCGGCTCTACATTCTGGTGCGGGTGTAGATTCGCTTGCAATTTATGGTGTGATGTATCGTATTGGCATATTTTAACTATAATTGGCTCTACATTCTGTTGCGGGTGTAGATTCGCCTGCAAGTAAACGTAGAAAATCATTGGCAATTGGCATGCACAAAGTAAGGTTGCCATCCGATATTAGTGCCTACGTCCAAAAAAAAGTTTTGCTTCATTGCGCCTGCCCACGTTCTGCTACCTTATCGTGGTAGGCCGGTTTGCGTGCTTTGTTGATCCCGAAAACTTTGCCGGCGGAAGTGTATGCTTCCGGTAAAGCCCCCCAAATTTCTCCTCCTCGCCACCACCAATTTGAATCTATTCCTATTTTTAACCACTTGTCCCTTTCCTGATTGAACCTCTGGTTATAAGAAGCGATAAAGAAAAACCCTACCCTTTTTCCCACACTGTCCTACTGAAAATTCTCCTCCCACATGACCCTCAACTTAATTGCTGTACTTCCCTTATGATCATTTTCGATGTGCTTTGGATCTTATTTGAACATAAGTCACTTTATAATCTTAATTTTCTTTTTCTCCTTCTCATCGTCCCGATTCTTTAAGTTGCAAACATGATACGTATCGGCCCCTTTTTTCGTATTGGCCCTTTTTACCTATAAAAATATGTATATTGATTTATTTTGCCCTCCCGCTCGTCCCTTTCCACCAATGTGTCTTTCCACCAATGTCCACCAATGTCCCCCCCCCCCCCCCGCCCATGGACTGCTACCTTATCGTGGTAGGCAGGTTTGTGTTTTTTGATGATTACTGAAGCTATGTCGACGGAAGCTTATGCTTCTGGTAAGGCCACCCTAGCCGGACAGTTCGAGGTTGAGATGCCAGTCGAAAGGCAGTCCACGTCATCCCCCTTTTACTGATCCTCCACTTCCCCTATCCTCCCCGCACTCCTACTTGCTCCTTTCCAACAAATATCCCCCTTTTTTATTTTCCTATTTCACCCACTCATTGTCTCGATTAGCCACGTTTCAAAAATATGAGACGTTAAGCCCAAATGTCAATCAATTAAACACCTAGGTCTCCCACCTACATTAATATACTAATCTGCGAAGTAGATTCTTAAGCAAACATAATAATATCAAATATTAGCATGCATAGGCCCGTTTAAGATATTGTCCCAAGGCGGGTATACATCTTCCGATCGTTAATAGCGAGAACATGAGGAACACCCCGCATAATGCTGTCCTCCATTTGCTTCTATTGAATATGAAGCTCACAAGAACGTCTTTAACAAAACCAATATTAAAACAAAAAAATAATGTACATACCAAAAATAAACAAAAACATATTAATAAAATAACAATCATACAAAAATAAATTAAGCTTGAAAAAGCGAAGAATAAAACTATATGGGCCTAGTTTACTAGCAACTTTATTGAAAGAACACTGTTGCAATATTCTAAACTATCAAATCGGTTATGAATTTCGGAAATGTCGTACCAAATCTGACGAGCATGCTTCTCCCAAATCACATTCTTCTGTCATATCATCCTTCCCTTTGCATGTAGATACATGGAATGCAAGAGTATTAACCACTAGTCTCCATGGCAGGCCACACTTTGGACAAAATACATTCTTTTTTCTCAATCCAAGCTTGGCATTGTACTTCTTTTTATCTACAGCTTGAGGTTCAACAAATGATGCGCTGTGTTTCAACTCATGCGCAGTTGTTTGTAGGCCCGCACTTGCTGTCGGCGGTTGCGGTCTATACGGTCTGTTGTATGACAATGACAAACGGCTACGGATGCTCGTGCAACTAGAGACTGATGTTTGAGACGAATTGTTGCGAATTGTTGCGGGTGTAGATTCGCCTGCAAGTTAACGTAGAAAATCATTAGCAATTGGCATGCACTAAGTAAGGTTGCCATCCGATATTTATGCCTACGTCCAGAAAGAAAAATTACTTCATTCCGCCTGCCCACGGACTTCTTCTTATCGTGGTGGGCCGGTTTGCGTGCTTTGTTGATCCCGAAAACTATGCCGGCAGAAGTGTATGCTTCTGGTAGGGCCCCCTAATTTCTCCTCCTCGCCACCACCAATTTGAATCTATTCCTATTTTTCTCCACTTGTCCCTTTCCTGATTGTACCTCTGGTTATAAGGAGCGATGAAAAAAGTCCCTACCCTTTTTCCCCCACTGTCCTTCTGAAAAGTCTCATCCCACATGACCCTTAACTTAATTGCTGTACTTCCCTTATGATCATTTTCGATGTGCTTGTGATCTGATTCGAACAAAAGTCACTTTATTATCTTAATTTTCTTTTTCCCCTACTCATCGTCCCGATTCTCTAAGTTGCAAACATGATACGTATCGGCCCCTTTTTTCCTATTGGCCCCTTTTACCTATAAAAATTTGTATATTGATTTATTTTTTCCTCCCGCTCGTCCCTTTTCACCAATGTCTACCCCCCCCCCCCCCCCTGCCCATGGACTGCTACCTAATCAAGGTAGGCAGGTTTTAGTGCTTTGATGATTCCTGGAGCTATGTTGACGGTAGCGTACGCTTCAGGTAGGGCCACCCTAGCCGGACAGTTCGATGTTGAGATGCCAGTTGAAAGGCAGTCCACGTCATCCCCCTTTTACTGATCCTCCACTTCCCCTATCCTCCCCGCACTCCTACTTGCTCCTTTCCTCCAAACATCCCCCTATTTGATTTTCCTTTTTCACCCACTCATTGTCTCGATTAGCCACTTTGCAAAAATATGAGAAGTTAAGCCCAAATGTCAATCAATCAAACACCAATGTCTCCCACCTACATGTATTTACTAATCTGCGAAGTAGATTCTTAAACAAACATAATAATATCAAATATTAGCATGCATAGGCCCGTTTAAGATATTGTCCCAAGGCGGGTATACATCTTCCGATCGTTAATAGCGAGAACATGAGGAACACCCCGTCTAATGCTGTCCTCCATTTGCTGCTATTGAATATGAAGCTCACGAGAACGTCGTTAACAAAACCAATTTTAATAACAAAAATTATGTACATACCAAAAATAAACAAAAACATTAATAATATAACAATCATACAAAAATAAATTGAGCTTGAAAAAGCGAAGAATAAAACTATATGGGCCTAGTTTACTTGCAACTTTTTTGCAAGAACACTGTTGCAATATATTAAAGTATAAAATCGGTTATGAATTTCGGAAATGTCGTACCAAATCTGACGAGCATGCTTCTCCCAAATCACATTCTTCTGTCATATCATCCTTCCCTTTGCATGAAGATACATGTAATGCAAAAGTATTAACCACTAGTTTCTCTGGCAGGCCACACTTTGGACAAAATACATTCTTTTTTCTCAATCCAAGCTTGGCATTGTACTTCTTTTTATCCACAGCTTGAGGTTCAACAAATGAGGCGCTGTGTTTCAACTCATGTGCAGTTGTTTGTAGGCCCGCACTTGCTCTCGGCGGTTACGGTCTATACGGTCTGTTGTATGACAATGACAAACGGCTACGGATGCTCGTGCAACTAGAGACTGATGCTCGAGACGAATTGTTGCGAATTGTTGCGGGTGTAGATTCGCCTGCAAGTTAACGTAGAAAATCATTGGCAATTGGCATGCTTTAAGTAAAGTTGCCATCCGATATTGATGCCTACGTCCAGAAAGAAGAATTGCTTCATTGCACCTGCCCATGGGCTGCTACCTTATCGTGGTGGGCAGGTTTGTGTGCTTTGATGATTCCTGGTTCTATGCCGATGGAAGCGTATGCTTCTGGTAGGGCCACCCTAGCCGCACAGGTCGAGGTTGAGATGCCAGTCGAAAGGCAGTCCACGTCATTCCCCTTTCCCTGATCCTCCCCTTCACCTATCCTCCCCGCACTCCTACTTGCTCCTAACCTCAAAACATCCCCCTATTTTATCTTCCTATTTCACCCACTCATTGTCTCGATTAGCCACTTTGCAAAAATATGAGACGTTAAGCCTAAATGTCGATCAATCAAACACCAATGTCTCCTACCTACATTTATTTACAAATCTACGAAGAAGATTCTTAAGCAAACATAATAATATCAAATATTAGCACGCATAGGCCCGTTTAAGATATTGTCCTAAGGCGTGTATACATCATCCGATCGTTTATAGCAAGAACATGAGGAACACCCCGTATAATGCTGTCTTCCATTTTCTTCTATTGAATATGAAGCTCACGAGAACGTCGTATCACAAAACCAATATAAATAAAAAAAAAAATTATGTACATACCAAAAATAAACAAAAACATATTAATAAAATAACAATCATACAAAAATGAATTATGCTTGAAAAAGCGAAGAATAAAACTATATGGGCCTAGTTTACTAGCGACTTAATTGGAAGAACACTGTTGCAATATTCTAAACTATCAAATCGGAGATGAATTTCCATTTTATTTTCATTTTTATCGGCTCTACATTCTGGTGCGGGTGTAGATTCGCTTGCAATTTATGGTGAGATGTATCGTATTGGCATATTTTAACTATAATTGGCTCTACATTCTGTTGCGGGTGTAGATTCGCCTGCAAGTAAACGTAGAAAATCATTGGCAATTGGCATGCACTAAGTAAGGTTGCCATCCGATATTAGTGCCTACGTCCAAAAAAAAGAATTGCTCTATTGCGCCTGCCCACGTACTGCTACCTTATCGTGGTAGGCCGGTTTGCGTGCTTTGTTGATCCCGAAAACTATGCCGGCGGAAGTGTATGCTTCCGGTAGGGCCCCCCAAATTTCTCCTCCTCGCCAACACCAATTTGAATCTATTCCTATTTTTAACCACTTGTCCCTTTCCTGATTGAACCTCTGGTTATAAGGAGCGATAAAGAAAAACCCTACCCGTTTTCCCACACTGTCCTACTGAAAATTCTCCTCCCACATGACCCTTAACTTAATTGCTGTACTTCCCTTATGATCATTTTCGATGTACTTTGGATCTTATTTGAACATAAGTCACTTTATAACCTTAATTTCCTTTTTCTCCTTCTCATCGTCCCGATTCTTTAAGTTGCAAACATGATACGTATCAGCCCCTTTTTTCGTATTGGCCCCTTTTACCCATAAAAATATGTATTTTGATTTATTTTTTCTCCCGCTCATCCCTTTCCACCAATGCCCCCCCCCCCCTGCCTATGGACTGCTACCTTATCGTGGTAGGCAGGTTTGGGTGCTTTGATGATTCCTGGAGCTAAGTCGACGGAAGCGTATGCTTCTGGTAAGGCCACCCTACCCGGACAGGTCGAGGTTTAGATGCCAGTCGAAAGGCATTCCACGTCATCCCCCTTTCCCTGATCACTCCCCTTCCCCTATCCTCCCCGAAGTCCTACTTGCTCCTTTCCACCAAATATCCCCCTAATTCATTTTCCTATTTCACCCACTCATAGTCTCGATTAGCCACGTTGCAACAATATGAGACGTTAAGCCCAAATGTCAATCAATCAAACACCATTGTGTCCTACCTACATGTATTTACTAATCTGCGAAGTAGATTCTTAAGCAAACATAATGATATCAAATATTTGCACGCATAGGCCCGTTTAAGATAGTGTCCCAAGGCAGGTATACATCTTCCGATCGTTAATAGCGAGAACATGAGGACAACCCCGAATAATGCTGTCCTCCATTTGCTGCTATTGAATATGAAGCTCACGAGAACGTCGTTAACAAAACCAATATTTAAAAAAAAAATTATGTACATACCAAAAATAAACAAAAACATATTAATAAAATAACAACCATACAAAAATAAATTGAGCTTGAAAAAGCGAAGAACAAAACTGTATGGGTCTAGTTTACTAGCAACTTTATTGAAAGAACACTGTTGCAATATTCTAAACTATCAAATCGGTTATGAATTTCGGAAATGTCGTACCAAATCTGACGAGCATGCTTCTCCCAAATCACATTCTTCTGTCATATCATCCTTCCCTTTGCATGTAGATACAAGGAATGCAAGAGTATTAACCACTAGTCTCAATGGCAACCTCACACTTTGGACAAAATACATTCTTTTTTCTAAATCCAAGCTTGGCATTGTACTTCTTTTTATCTACAGCTTGAGGTTCAACAAATGATGCGCTGTATTTCAACTCATGTGCAGTTGTTTGTAGGCCCGCACTTGCTGTTGGCGGTTGCGGTCTATACGGTCTGTTGTATGACAATGACAAACGGCTACGGATGCTCGTGCAACTAGAGACTGATGCTCGAGACGAATTGTTGCGGGTGTAGATTCGCCTGCAAGTTAACGTAGAAAATCATTGGCAATTGGCATGCACTAAGTAAGGTTGCCATCCGATATTGATGCCTAAGTCCAGAAAGAAGAATTGCTTCATTGCGCCTGCCCACGGACTGCAACCTTATCGTAGTGGACCGGTTTGCGTGCTTTGTTAATCCCGATAACTATGCCGGCGGAAGTGTATTCTTCTGTTAGGGCCTCCCAATTTCTCCTCCTCGCAACCACCAATTTGAATCTATTCCTATTTTCCTCCACTTGTCCCTTTCCTGATTGTACTTCTGATTATAAGAAGCGATTAAAAGTGTCCCTACCTTTTTTTCCCCACTGTCCTATTGAAAAGTCTCCTCCCACATGACCCTAAACTCAATTGCTGTACTTCCCTTATGATCATTTGCGATGTGCTTTGGATCTGATTCGAACATGATTAACTTTATAATCTTAATTTTCTTTTTCCCCTACTCATCGTCACGATTTTCCAAGTTGCAAACATGATACGTATTGGCCCCTTTTTCGTATTGGCCCTTTTTACTTATGAAAATATGTATATTGATTTATCTTTTCCTCCCGCTCGTCCCTTTTCACCAATGTCCCCCCCCTCCACCACCCCCCTGCCCATGGACTGCTACCTTATCGTGGTAGGCAGGTTTGTGTGCTTTGATGATTCCTGGAGCTATGTCGACGGAAGCATATGCTTCTGGTAGGGCCACCCTACCCGGACAGGTCGAGGTTGAGATTCCAGTCGAAAGGCAGTCCACGTCATCCCCCTTTCCCTGATCTTCCCCTTCCCCTATCCTCCCCGCACTCCTACTTGCTCCTTTCCACCAAATATCCCCCTATATCATTTTCCTATTTCACCCACACATTGTCTCGATTAGCCACGTTGCAAAAATATGAGGCGTTAAGCCCAAATGTCAATTAATCAAACACCAATGTCTCCAACCTACATTTATTTACTTATCTGCGAAGTAGATTCTTAAGCAAACATAATTATATCAAATATTTGCACGCATAGGCCCGTTTAAGATATTGTCCCAAGGCGGGTATACATCTGGCGATCGTTAATAGCGGGAACATGAGGAACACCCCGTATAATGCTGTCCTCTATTTGCTTCTATTGAATATGAAGCTCACGAGAACGTCTTATACAAAACCAATATTAATAATAACAAAAATTATGTACATACCAAAAATAAACAAAAACATATTAATAAAAAAACAATCATACAAAAATAAATTGAGCTTGAAAAAGCGAAGAATAAAACTATATGGGCCTAGTTTACTAGCGACCTAATTAGAAGAACACTGTTGCAATATTCTAAACTATCAAATCGGTTATGAATGTCCATTTTATTTTCATTTTTATCGGCTCTACATTCTGGTGCGGGTGTAGATTCGCCTGAATTTTTGGTGAGATGTGTTGTATTGGCATATTTAAACTTAAATCGGCTCTACATTCTGTTGCGGGTGTAGATTCGCATGCAAGTAAACGTAGAAAATCATTGGCAATTGGCATGCACTAAGTAAGTTTGCCATCCGATATTAGTGCCTACGTCCAGAAAGAAGAATTGCTCTATTGCGCCTGCCCCCGTACTGCTACCTTATCGTGGTAGGCCGGTTTGCGTGCTTTGTTGATCGCGAAAACTATGCCGGCGGAAGTGTATGCTTCCGGTAGGGCCCCCCAAATTTCTCCTCCTCGCCACCACCAATTTGAATCTATTCCTATTTTTAACCACTTGTCCCTTTCCTGATTGAACCTCTGGTTATAAGGAGCGATAAAGAAAAACCCTACCCGTTTTCCCACACTGTCCTACTGAAAATTCTCCTCCCACATGACCCTTAACTTAATTGCTGTACTTCCCTTATGATCATTTTCGATGTGCTTTGGATCTTATTTGAACATAAGTCACTTTATAACCTTAATTTCCTTTTTCTCCTTCTCATCGTCCCGATTCTTTAAGTTGCAAACATGATACGTATCAGCCCCTTTTTTCGTATTGGCCCCTTTTACCCATAAAAATATGTATTTTGATTTATTTTTTCTCCCGCTCATCCCTTTCCACCAATGCCCCCCCCCCCTGCCTATGGACTGCTACCTTATCGTGGTAGGCAGGTTTGGGTGCTTTGATGATTCCTGGAGCAAAGCGACGGAAGCGTATGCTTCTGGTAAGGCCACCCTACCTGGACAGGTCGAGGTTTAGATGCCAGTCGAAAGGCAGTCCACGTCATCCCCCTTTCCCTGATCACTCCCCTTCCCCTATCCTCCCCGAAGTCCTACTTGCTCCTTTCCACCAAATATCCCCCTAATTCATTTTCCTATTTCACCCACTCATAGTCTCGATTAGCCACGTTGCAACAATATGAGACGTTAAGCCCAAATGTCAATCAATCAAACACCAATGTGTCCTACCTACATGTATTTACTAATCTGCGAAGTAGATTCTTAAGCAAACATAATAATATCAAATATTTGCACGCATAGGCCCGTTTAAGATAGTGTCCCAAGGCAGGTATACATCTTCCGATCGTTAATAGCGAGAACATGAGGACAACCCCGAATAATGCTTTCCTCCATTTGCTGCTATTGAATATGAAGCTCACGAGAACGTCGTTAACAAAACCAATATTAATTACAAAAATTATGTACATACCAAAAATAAACAAAAACATATTTATAAAATAACCATACAAAAATAAATTGAGCTTGAAAAAGCGAAGAACAAAACTGTATGGGTCTAGTTTACTAGCAACTTTATTGAAAGAACACTGTTGCAATATTCTAAACTATCAAATCGGTTATGAATTTCGGAAATGTCGTACCAAATCTGACGAGCATGCTTCTCCCAAATCACATTCTTCTGTCATATCATCCTTCCCTTTGCATGTAGATACAAGGAATGCAAGAGTATTAACCACTAGTCTCAATGGCAACCTCACACTTTGGACAAAATACATTCTTTAATCTAAATCCAAGCTTGGCATTGTACTTCTTTTTATCTACAGCTTGAGGTTCAACAAATGATGCGCTGTATTTCAACTCATGTGCAGTTGTTTGTAGGCCCGCACTTGCTGTCGCCGGTTGCGGTCTATACGGTCTGTTGTATGACAATGACAAACGGCTACGGATGCTCGTGCAACTAGAGACTGATGCTCGAGACGAATTGTTGTGGGTGTAGATTCGCCTGCAAGTTAACGTAGAAAATCATTGGCAATTGGCATGCACTAAGTAAGGTTGCCATCCGATATTGATGCCTAAGTCCAGAAAGAAGAATTGCTTCATTGCGCCTGCCCACGGACTGCAACCTTATCGTAGTGGGCCGGTTTGCGTGCTTTGTTAATCCCGATAACTATGCCGGCGGAAGTGTATTCTTCTGTTAGGGCCTCCCAATTTCTCCTCCTCGCAACCACCAATTTGAATCTATTCCTATTTTCCTCCACTTGTCCCTTTCCTGATTGTACTTCTGATTATAAGAAGCGATGAAAAGAGTCCCTACCTTTTTTTCCCCACTGTCCTATTGAAAAGTCTCCTCCCACATGACCCTAAACTCAATTGCTGTACTTCCCTTATGATCATTTGCGATGTGCTTTGGATCTGATTCGAACATGATTAACTTTATAATCTTAATTTTCTTTTTCCCCTACTCATCGTCACGATTTTCCAAGTTGCAAACATGATACGTATCGGCCCCTTTTTCGTATTGGCCCTTTTTACTTATGAAAATATGTATATTGATTTATCTTTTCCTCCCGCTCGTCCCTTTTCACCAATGTCCCCCCCCTCCACCACCCCCCTGCCCATGGACTGCTACCTTATCGTGGTAGGCAGGTTTGTGTGCTTTGATGATTCCTGGAGCTATGTCGACGGAAGCATATGCTTCTGGTAGGGCCACCCTACCCGGACAGGTCGAGGTAGAGATTCCAGTCGAAAGGCAGTCCACGTCATCCCCCTTTCCCTGATCTTCCCCTTCCCCTATCCTCCCCGCACTCCTACTTGCTCCTTTCCACCAAATATCCCCCTATATCATTTTCCTATTTCACCCACACATTGTCTCGATTAGCCACGTTGCAAAAATATGAGGCGTTAAGCCCAAATGTCAATTAATCAAACACCAATGTCTCCAACCTACATTTATTTACTTATCTGCGAAGTAGATTCTTAAGCAAACATAATTATATCAAATATTTGCACGCATAGGCCCGTTTAAGATATTGTCCCAAGGCGGGTTTACTTCTGGCGATCGTTAATAGCGGGAACATGAGGAACACCCCGTATAATGCTGTCCTCTTTTTGCTTCTATTGAATATGAAGCTCACGAGAACGTCTTATACAAAACCAATATTAATAATAACAAAAATTATGTACATACCAAAAATAAACAAAAACATATTAATAAAAAAACAATCATACAAAAATAAATTGAGCTTGAAAAAGCGAAGAATAAAACTATATGGGCCTAGTTTACTAGCGACCTAATTAGAAGAACACTGTTGCAATATTCTAAACTATCAAATCGGTTATGAATGTCCATTTTATTTTCATTTTTATCGGCTCTACATTCTGGTGCGGGTGTAGATTCGCCTGAATTTTTGGTGAGATGTGTTGTATTGGCATATTTAAACTTAAATCGGCTCTACATTCTGTTGCGGGTGTAGATTCGCATGCAAGTAAACGTAGAAAATCATTGGCAATTGGCATGCACTAAGTAAGTTTGCCATCCGATATTGATGCCTACGTCCAGAAAGAAGAATTGCTTCATTGCGCCTGCCCACGGACTGCTACCTTATCGTGGTGGGCCGTTTTGCGTGCTTTTTTGATCCCGAAAACTATGCCGGCGGAAGTGTATGCTTCTGGTATGGCCCCCCAATTTCTCCTCCTCGCCACCACCAATTAGAATGTATTTCTATTTTTCTCCACTCGTCCCTTTCCTGAATGAACCTCTGGTTATAAGGAGTGATGAAGAAAGTCCCTACCCTTTTTCCCTAATTGTCCTACTGAAAAGTCTCTTCCGACATGACCCTTAACTTAATTGCTGTACTTCCCTTATGATCATTTGCGATGTGCTTTGGATCTGATTCGAACATGATTCACTTTATAATCTTAATTTTCTTTTTTCCCTACTCATCGTCACGATTTTTCAAGTTGCAAACATGATACGTATCAGCCCCTTTTTTCGTATTGGCCCCTTTTACCCATAAAAATATGTATATTGATTTATCTTTTCCTCCCGTTCGTCCCTTTTCTCCAATGTCCCCCCCCCCCCCCCCCCCCACTCTCCTGCCCATGGACTGCTACCTAATCGTGGTAGGCAGGTTTGTGTGCTTTGATGATTCCTGGAGCTATGTCGACGGAAGCGTACGCTTCAGGTAGGGCCACCCTAGCAGGACAGCTCGAGGTTGAGATGCCAGTTGAAAGGCAGTCCACGTCATCCCCCTTTCACTGATCCTCCACTTCCCCTATCCTCCCCGCACTCCTACTTGCTCCTTTCCTCCAA
Organism: Isoperla grammatica; assembly: GCA_945910005.1. Lineage (NCBI taxonomy): Eukaryota > Metazoa > Arthropoda > Insecta > Plecoptera > Perlodidae > Isoperla > Isoperla grammatica. Next base: position 4,471,079 of record OX246745.1, read on the forward strand.
ACATACCCCTATTTGATTTTCCTTTTTCACCCACTCATTGTCTCGATTAGCCACGTTGCAAAAATATGAAGCGTTAAGCCCAAATGTCTATCAATCAAACAACAATGTCTCCCACCTACATTAATATACTAATCTGCGAAGTAGATTCTTAAGCAAACATAATAATATCAAATATTAGCATGCATAGGCCCGTTTAAGATATTGTCCCAAGGCGGGTATACATCTTCCGATCGTTAATAGCGAGAACATGAGGAACACCCCGCATAATGCTGTCCTCCATTTGCTTCTATTGAATATGAAGCTCACAAGAACGTCTTTAACAAAACCAATATTAAAAAAAAAAAATAATGTACATACCAAAAATAAACAAAAACATATTAATAAAATAACAATCATACAAAAATAAATTAAGCTTGAAAAAGCGAAGAATAAAACTATATGGGCCTAGTTTACTAGCAACTTTATTGAAAGAACACTGTTGCAATATTCTAAACTATCAAATCGGTTATGAATTTCGGAAATGTCGTACCAAATCTGACGAGCATGCTTCTCCCAAATCACATTCTTCTGTCATATCATCCTTCCCTTTGCATGTAGATACATGGAATGCAAGAGTATTAACCACTAGTCTCCATGGCAGGCCACACTTTGGACAAAATACATTCTTTTTTCTCAATCCAAGCTTGGCATTGTACTTCTTTTTATCTACAGCTTGAGGTTCAACAAATGATGCGCTGTGTTTCAACTCATGCGCAGTTGTTTGTAGGCCCGCACTTGCTGTCGGCGGTTGCGGTCTATACGGTCTGTTGTATGACAATGACAAACGGCTACGGATGCTCGTGCAACTAGAGACTGATGTTTGAGACGAATTGTTGCGAATTGTTGCGGGTGTAGATTCGCCTGCAAGTTAACGTAGAAAATCATTAGCAATTGGCATGCACTAAGTAAGGTTGCCATCCGATATTTATGCCTACGTCCAGAAAGAAAAATTACTTCATTCCGCCTGCCCACGGACTTCTTCTTATCGTGGTGGGCCGGTTTGCGTGCTTTGTTGATCCCGAAAACTATGCCGGCAGAAGTGTATGCTTCTGGTAGGGCCCCCTAATTTCTCCTCCTCGCCACCACCAATTTGAATCTATTCCTATTTTTCTCCACTTGTCCCTTTCCTGATTGTACCTCTGGTTATAAGGAGCGATGAAAAAAGTCCCTACCCTTTTTCCCCCACTGTCCTTCTGAAAAGTCTCATCCCACATGACCCTTAACTTAATTGCTGTACTTCCCTTATGATCATTTTCGATGTGCTTGTGATCTGATTCGAACAAAAGTCACTTTATTATCTTAATTTTCTTTTTCCCCTACTCATCGTCCCGATTCTCTAAGTTGCAAACATGATACGTATCGGCCCCTTTTTTCCTATTGGCCCCTTTTACCTATAAAAATTTGTATATTGATTTATTTTTTCCTCCCGCTCGTCCCTTTTCACCAATGTCTACCCCCCCCCCCCTGCCCATGGACTGCTACCTAATCAAGGTAGGCAGGTTTTAGTGCTTTGATGATTCCTGGAGCTATGTTGACGGTAGCGTACGCTTCAGGTAGGGCCACCCTAGCCGGACAGTTCGATGTTGAGATGCCAGTTGAAAGGCAGTCCACGTCATCCCCCTTTTACTGATCCTCCACTTCCCCTATCCTCCCCGCACTCCTACTTGCTCCTTTCCTCCAAACATCCCCCTATTTGATTTTCCTTTTTCACCCACTCATTGTCTCGATTAGCCACTTTGCAAAAATATGAGAAGTTAAGCCCAAATGTCAATCAATCAAACACCAATGTCTCCCACCTACATGTATTTACTAATCTGCGAAGTAGATTCTTAAGCAAACATAATAATATCAAATATTAGCATGCATAGGCCCGTTTAAGATATTGTCCCAAGGCGGGTATACATCTTCCGATCGTTAATAGCGAGAACATGAGGAACACCCCGTCTAATGCTGTCCTCCATTTGCTGCTATTGAATATGAAGCTCACGAGAACGTCGTTAACAAAACCAATTTTAATAACAAAAATTATGTACATACCAAAAATAAACAAAAACATTAATAATATAACAATCATACAAAAATAAATTGAGCTTGAAAAAGCGAAGAATAAAACTATATGGGCCTAGTTTACTTGCAACTTTTTTGCAAGAACACTGTTGCAATATATTAAAGTATAAAATCGGTTATGAATTTCGGAAATGTCGTACCAAATCTGACGAGCATGCTTCTCCCAAATCACATTCTTCTGTCATATCATCCTTCCCTTTGCATGAAGATACATGTAATGCAAAAGTATTAACCACTAGTTTCTCTGGCAGGCCACACTTTGGACAAAATACATTCTTTTTTCTCAATCCAAGCTTGGCATTGTACTTCTTTTTATCCACAGCTTGAGGTTCAACAAATGAGGCGCTGTGTTTCAACTCATGTGCAGTTGTTTGTAGGCCCGCACTTGCTCTCGGCGGTTGCGGTCTATACGGTCTGTTGTATGACAATGACAAACGGCTACGGATGCTCGTGCAACTAGAGACTGATGCTCGAGACGAATTGTTGCGAATTGTTGCGGGTGTAGATTCGCCTGCAAGTTAACGTAGAAAATCATTGGCAATTGGCATGCTTTAAGTAAAGTTGCCATCCGATATTGATGCCTACGTCCAGAAAGAAGAATTGCTTCATTGCACCTGCCCATGGGCTGCTACCTTATCGTGGTGGGCAGGTTTGTGTGCTTTGATGATTCCTGGTTCTATGCCGATGGAAGCGTATGCTTCTGGTAGGGCCACCCTAGCCGCACAGGTCGAGGTTGAGATGCCAGTCGAAAGGCAGTCCACGTCATTCCCCTTTCCCTGATCCTCCCCTTCACCTATCCTCCCCGCACTCCTACTTGCTCCTAACCTCAAAACATCCCCCTATTTTATCTTCCTATTTCACCCACTCATTGTCTCGATTAGCCACTTTGCAAAAATATGAGACGTTAAGCCTAAATGTCGATCAATCAAACACCAATGTCTCCTACCTACATTTATTTACAAATCTACGAAGAAGATTCTTAAGCAAACATAATAATATCAAATATTAGCACGCATAGGCCCGTTTAAGATATTGTCCTAAGGCGTGTATACATCATCCGATCGTTTATAGCAAGAACATGAGGAACACCCCGTATAATGCTGTCTTCCATTTTCTTCTATTGAATATGAAGCTCACGAGAACGTCGTATCACAAAACCAATATAAATAAAAAAAAAAATTATGTACATACCAAAAATAAACAAAAACATATTAATAAAATAACAATCATACAAAAATGAATTATGCTTGAAAAAGCGAAGAATAAAACTATATGGGCCTAGTTTACTAGCGACTTAATTGGAAGAACACTGTTGCAATATTCTAAACTATCAAATCGGAGATGAATTTCCATTTTATTTTCATTTTTATCGGCTCTACATTCTGGTGCGGGTGTAGATTCGCTTGCAATTTATGGTGAGATGTATCGTATTGGCATATTTTAACTATAATTGGCTCTACATTCTGTTGCGGGTGTAGATTCGCCTGCAAGTAAACGTAGAAAATCATTGGCAATTGGCATGCACTAAGTAAGGTTGCCATCCGATATTAGTGCCTACGTCCAAAAAAAAGAATTGCTCTATTGCGCCTGCCCACGTACTGCTACCTTATCGTGGTAGGCCGGTTTGCGTGCTTTGTTGATCCCGAAAACTATGCCGGCGGAAGTGTATGCTTCCGGTAGGGCCCCCCAAATTTCTCCTCCTCGCCAACACCAATTTGAATCTATTCCTATTTTTAACGACTTGTCCCTTTCCTGATTGAACCTCTGGTTATAAGGAGCGATAAAGAAAAACCCTACCCGTTTTCCCACACTGTCCTACTGAAAATTCTCCTCCCACATGACCCTTAACTTAATTGCTGTACTTCCCTTATGATCATTTTCGATGTGCTTTGGATCTTATTTGAACATAAGTCACTTTATAACCTTAATTTCCTTTTTCTCCTTCTCATCGTCCCGATTCTTTAAGTTGCAAACATGATACGTATCAGCCCCTTTTTTCGTATTGGCCCCTTTTACCCATAAAAATATGTATTTTGATTTATTTTTTCTCCCGCTCATCCCTTTCCACCAATGCCCCCCCCCCCCCCTGCCTATGGACTGCTACCTTATCGTGGTAGGCAGGTTTGGGTGCTTTGATGATTCCTGGAGCTAAGTCGACGGAAGCGTATGCTTCTGGTAAGGCCACCCTACCCGGACAGGTCGAGGTTTAGATGCCAGTCGAAAGGCATTCCACGTCATCCCCCTTTCCCTGATCACTCCCCTTCCCCTATCCTCCCCGAAGTCCTACTTGCTCCTTTCCACCAAATATCCCCCTAATTCATTTTCCTATTTCACCCACTCATAGTCTCGATTAGCCACGTTGCAACAATATGAGACGTTAAGCCCAAATGTCAATCAATCAAACACCATTGTGTCCTACCTACATGTATTTACTAATCTGCGAAGTAGATTCTTAAGCAAACATAATGATATCAAATATTTGCACGCATAGGCCCGTTTAAGATAGTGTCCCAAGGCAGGTATACATCTTCCGATCGTTAATAGCGAGAACATGAGGACAACCCCGAATAATGCTGTCCTCCATTTGCTGCTATTGAATATGAAGCTCACGAGAACGTCGTTAACAAAACCAATATTAAAAAAAAAAATTATGTACATACCAAAAATAAACAAAAACATATTAATAAAATAACAACCATACAAAAATAAATTGAGCTTGAAAAAGCGAAGAACAAAACTGTATGGGTCTAGTTTACTAGCAACTTTATTGAAAGAACACTGTTGCAATATTCTAAACTATCAAATCGGTTATGAATTTCGGAAATGTCGTACCAAATCTGACGAGCATGCTTCTCCCAAATCACATTCTTCTGTCATATCATCCTTCCCTTTGCATGTAGATACAAGGAATGCAAGAGTATTAACCACTAGTCTCAATGGCAACCTCACACTTTGGACAAAATACATTCTTTTTTCTAAATCCAAGCTTGGCATTGTACTTCTTTTTATCTACAGCTTGAGGTTCAACAAATGATGCGCTGTATTTCAACTCATGTGCAGTTGTTTGTAGGCCCGCACTTGCTGTTGGCGGTTGCGGTCTATACGGTCTGTTGTATGACAATGACAAACGGCTACGGATGCTCGTGCAACTAGAGACTGATGCTCGAGACGAATTGTTGCGGGTGTAGATTCGCCTGCAAGTTAACGTAGAAAATCATTGGCAATTGGCATGCACTAAGTAAGGTTGCCATCCGATATTGATGCCTAAGTCCAGAAAGAAGAATTGCTTCATTGCGCCTGCCCACGGACTGCAACCTTATCGTAGTGGACCGGTTTGCGTGCTTTGTTAATCCCGATAACTATGCCGGCGGAAGTGTATTCTTCTGTTAGGGCCTCCCAATTTCTCCTCCTCGCAACCACCAATTTGAATCTATTCCTATTTTCCTCCACTTGTCCCTTTCCTGATTGTACTTCTGATTATAAGAAGCGATTAAAAGTGTCCCTACCTTTTTTTCCCCACTGTCCTATTGAAAAGTCTCCTCCCACATGACCCTAAACTCAATTGCTGTACTTCCCTTATGATCATTAACGATGTGCTTTGGATCTGATTCGAACATGATTAACTTTATAATCTTAATTTTCTTTTTCCCCTACTCATCGTCACGATTTTCCAAGTTGCAAACATGATACGTATTGGCCCCTTTTTCGTATTGGCCCTTTTTACTTATGAAAATATGTATATTGATTTATCTTTTCCTCCCGCTCGTCCCTTTTCACCAATGTCCCCCCCCTCCACCACCCCCCTGCCCATGGACTGCTACCTTATCGTGGTAGGCAGGTTTGTGTGCTTTGATGATTCCTGGAGCTATGTCGACGGAAGCATATGCTTCTGGTAGGGCCACCCTACCCGGACAGGTCGAGGTTGAGATTCCAGTCGAAAGGCAGTCCACGTCATCCCCCTTTCCCTGATCTTCCCCTTCCCCTATCCTCCCCGCACTCCTACTTGCTCCTTTCCACCAAATATCCCCCTATATCATTTTCCTATTTCACCCACACATTGTCTCGATTAGCCACGTTGCAAAAATATGAGGCGTTAAGCCCAAATGTCAATTAATCAAACACCAATGTCTCCAACCTACATTTATTTACTTATCTGCGAAGTAGATTCTTAAGCAAACATAATTATATCAAATATTTGCACGCATAGGCCCGTTTAAGATATTGTCCCAAGGCGGGTTTACATCTGGCGATCGTTAATAGCGGGAACATGAGGAACACCCCGTATAATGCTGTCCTCTATTTGCTTCTATTGAATATGAAGCTCACGAGAACGTCTTATACAAAACCAATATTAATAATAACAAAAATTATGTACATACCAAAAATAAACAAAAACATATTAATAAAAAAACAATCATACAAAAATAAATTGAGCTTGAAAAAGCGAAGAATAAAACTATATGGGCCTAGTTTACTAGCGACCTAATTAGAAGAACACTGTTGCAATATTCTAAACTATCAAATCGGTTATGAATGTCCATTTTATTTTCATTTTTATCGGCTCTACATTCTGGTGCGGGTGTAGATTCGCCTGAATTTTTGGTGAGATGTGTTGTATTGGCATATTTAAACTTAAATCGGCTCTACATTCTGTTGCGGGTGTAGATTCGCATGCAAGTAAACGTAGAAAATCATTGGCAATTGGCATGCACTAAGTAAGTTTGCCATCCGATATTGATGCCTACGTCCAGAAAGAAGAATTGCTTCATTGCGCCTGCCCACGGACTGCTACCTTATCGTGGTGGGCCGTTTTGCGTGCTTTTTTGATCCCGAAAACTATGCCGGCGGAAGTGTATGCTTCTGGTATGGCCCCCCAATTTCTCCTCCTCGCCACCACCAATTAGAATGTATTTCTATTTTTCTCCACTCGTCCCTTTCCTGAATGAACCTCTGGTTATAAGGAGTGATGAAGAAAGTCCCTACCCTTTTTCCCTAATTGTCCTACTGAAAAGTCTCTTCCGACATGACCCTTAACTTAATTGCTGTACTTCCCTTATGATCATTTGCGATGTGCTTTGGATCTGATTCGAACATGATTCACTTTATAATCTTAATTTTCTTTTTTCCCTACTCATCGTCACGATTTTTCAAGTTGCAAACATGATACGTATCAGCCCCTTTTTTCGTATTGGCCCCTTTTACCCATAAAAATATGTATATTGATTTATCTTTTCCTCCCGTTCGTCCCTTTTCTCCAATGTCCCCCCCCCCCCCCCCCCACTCTCCTGCCCATGGACTGCTACCTAATCGTGGTAGGCAGGTTTGTGTGCTTTGATGATTCCTGGAGCTATGTCGACGGAAGCGTACGCTTCAGGTAGGGCCACCCTAGCAGGACAGCTCGAGGTTGAGATGCCAGTTGAAAGGCAGTCCACGTCATCCCCCTTTCACTGATCCTCCACTTCCCCTATCCTCCCCGCACTCCTACTTGCTCCTTTCCTCCAAACATACCCCTATTTGATTTTCCTTTTTCACCCACTCATTGTCTCGATTAGCCACGTTGCAAAAATATGAAGCGTTAAGCCCAAATGTCTATCAATCAAACAACAATGTCTCCCACCTACATTAATATACTAATCTGCGAAGTAGATTCTTAAGCAAACATTATAATATCAAATATTTGCACGCATAGGCCCGTTTAAGATATCGTCCTAAGGCGGGTATACATCTGCCGATCGTTAATAGCGAGAACATGAGGAACACCCCGTCTAATGCTGTCCTCCATTTTCTTCTATTGAATATGAAGCTTACGAGAACGTCGTTAACATAACCAATATTAATAATAAAAAAAAATTATGTACATACCGAAAATAAACAAAAACAAATTAATAAAATAAAAAACATACAAAAAGAAATTGAGCTAGAAAAAGCGAAGAATAAAACTATGTGGGCCTTGTTTACTAGCAATTTTATTGAAAGACCACTGTTGCAATATTCTAAAGTATCAAATCGGTTATAAATTTCCAATTCATTTGCATTTTAATCGGCTCTACATTCTTGTGCGGGTGTAGATTCGCCTGCAAGATATCAGACACTGTGATGAAACGTGTTAGGTTGCTTCTACTAGGGCAATCACGGTGGTGTTCCTCCAACTCGGCAGGCCGGACTTGGTTTGATGTATTGAACTGGAATATTTTAACTTAAATCGGCTCTACATTATGTTGCGGGTGTAGATTCGCCTGCAAGTTATCAGACACTGTGATAAAACGTGTTAGGTTGCTTCTACTAGGGCAATCATGGTGGTATTCCTCCAACTCGGCAGGCCAGACTTGGTGTGATGTATTGAACTGGCATATTTTAAATTGAATCGGCTCTACATTCTGTTGCGGGTGAAGATTCTGCAGGTAATGGAGAAAATCATTGGCAATTGGCATGCACTAAGTAGGGTTGCCATCCGATATTGATTGAAGATTCTGCAAGTAATGGAGAAAATCATTGGCAATTTGCATGCACTTAGTAGGGTTGCCATCCGATATTGATGCCTTAGTCCAGAAAGAACATTTGCTTTATTCCGCCTGCCCACGGACTGCTACCTTATCGTGGTGGGCACGTTTGCTTGTTTTGTTGATCCCGAGAGCTATGCCGGCGGAAGTGTATGCTTCTGGTAGGGCCCCCTAGGTTCTCCTCCTCGCCACCACCAATTTGAAACCAATTCCTATTTTCCTCCACTCTTCCCTTTCCTGATTGTACTACTGGTTATAAGAAGCGATGAAGGCAGTCCCTACCCTTTTTCCCCCACTATCCTACTAAAAATGTCTCCTCCCACATGACCTTAAACTCAATTGCTGTACTTCCCTTATGATCATTTGCGATGTGCTTTGGACCTGATTGGAACATGAGTCACTTTTTTAATCTTATTCTTTATTTTTCCCCTATCATCGTACCGATTTTCAAAGTGTCAAACATGATACGTAGAACCCAAAAACATCATCTACGAAACTTCCTCCTGCTATTGACTCCTATTTCCTTAAAAATATGTATAATGATTAATTTTTCCCGCCCGCTCGTCCCTTTCCACCAATGTCCCCCACTTTCATTTATTTACTTAGCAGCCTAGAAGACCCTTATGCAAAAAAACTAATGCCAAATATTAGCACGCATAGGCCCGTTTAAGTTATTTTCCCAAGGCGGATATACATCTGCCGATCGTAAATAGCGAGCATATGAGGAACACCCCTTATTATGGTGTCCTCCCTTTGCCTCTCTTGGATATGAAGCTCACGAGTACGTTGTTGACATAATCAACAATAATAATTATTACAATGTACATACCAAAAATAAACAAAAACAAATTACAAAAATAAAAAACATACAAAAAAAAATGCAGCTTTAAAGAAACGAAAACAGAAAACTATATTGTTCACTAGCAAAGATTAAAGTAACACTATTGAAATATGCTATACAATCAAATCGGTTATGAAACTATACAGTATTTCTTATTTTGTTCTTTGTGTAACCAAACCAGTTGGTGAAATGAAGGCGATCCATCATTCGTTCGTTAAGACGCGTCCGACCTAGTCTTACATGTTCTCAAACTGGTCCACGCGACGCTTGGTGTTGCGCTTGCGTATCTCGCACAATGTCTTGCACTTGTCGTTGCCATGGCGGACGTTCTCCCTCTGTATCTTGTCAGTGGACGTTTTCTTGGTCTCTTCGCGGGTCGGCGCCAGTTCGCTCTTCAGCATCTTGAATTGATCGTCTATCTTGTTGCGATCTGCCTGCGTCCACTACTAGGGTTTGTTGCACGCACGACTTTGGGATTTGAAAAGACGTTACAGAAAGTGTTTTTTAAGAAACAAGATCCTCCAATTGGCCCCTTCCCGCTATTCAAATCTGTACTTATATTTAATCTTTTCCTCTCACTCATCACCTTCATCCAATCTCTTTTACTTACATATATCAACTAGCTGTCCAGTGAAACCTTTGGCAAGAAAAATCGTAGTATATACTACCACATATGGGCCTATATTGATATTGCTTTAATGCGGGTATACCTTTGGCGACCGTAAATTACGAGACTAAGAGGTTCACCCTATCCGCTGTCCACCATTTACCACTATAGAATAATAATATTCTTTCGAAGATCAATAGATTAATCAAAACAACTTTGAGGAAAGATTACAGTTAATGAATAACTAAAGGAGAGAATGACGATAGATAACTATTAATACAGACATAAATTATGAAATATGGATTCTACTATATCTAGTTATATCTCAAGTGGGATTGAGCTGGCCCTGTTCACCACAACCAATAAGAATACGTGGCTCAAGGACTGCTATCTTATCGCGGTGAGCATGTTTAAGTGCTGTAGTGATTCTTTAAATATGCCGGCTGAAGCATAATGCTTCTAGTACGGCAACCCTAGCATGAATGGTCAAGGGGCAAAAGCCAGCCGAAATACTTGTTTGCCATTCCCTTTCTATTTTCCTCCCCTATTCTCCCTGCTTGTACCTTTTCTCCAATCTCCCCTAGACTTCATATGACCTTGGTGCCCATTACAACGTTAAACTGTAAATAATAATAAAAAAAAACAGGTTCGGCCACGTTGGTGTTTTAGTCCCATAGACTACGCTAATCGTTAAAGGCCACGCAAAGATGACGAAACTTTTCCTTGCCATCCTATAACCCCTTCTGTGCCTGGGGTAGACACTAGTCTAGTATTGCTCTGCTGGTCTTTATAACCGACGTAATGAGGTCCCCCAATTTCTCTTGCTCGCTATCACCAATTTGAATCTATTCCTATTTTCCCCCACTTGTCCTTTTCCTGATTGTACTACTGGTCAAAACAAGCGATGAAGTGAGTCCTTACCCTTTTCCCCCACTGTCCTACTGAAAATGTCTCCTCCCACATTACCCTAAACTTAATTGCTGTACTTTTCTTATGATCTTTTGCGATGTGCTTTGGATCTGATTCGAACTAGGGTCACTTTATAATTCTTATCTTAATTTTTTCCTACTCATCGTCTCGATTTTCTAAGTTGTAAACATGATACGTTTTAGCCCCTTTTCTCGTATTGGCCCCTTTTACCTATAAAAATATGTATATTGATTTATTTTTTCCTCCCGCTTGTCTCTTTCCACCAATGTCCCCCTACCTCCGCCCCTGACCATGGGCTGCTACCTTATCGTGGTGGGCAGGTTTGTGTGCTTTGATGATTCCTGGTTCTATGCCGATGGAAGCGTATGCTTCTGGTAGGGCCACCCTAGCCGCACAGGTCGAGGTTGAGATGCCAGTCGAAAGGCAGTCCACGTCATTCCCCTTTCCCTGATCCTCCCCTTCACCTATCCTCCCCGCACTCCTACTTGCTCCTAACCTCAAAACATCCCCCTATTTTATCTTCCTATTTCACCCACTCATTGTCTCGATTAGCCACTTTGCAAAAATATGAGACGTTAAGCCCAAATGTCGATCAATCAAACACCAATGTCTCCTACCTACATTTATTTACAAATCTACGAAGTAGTTTCTTAAGCAAACATAATAATATCAAATATTAGCACGCATAGGCCCGTTTCAGATATTGTCCTAAGGCGTGTATACATCATCCGATCGTTTATAGCAAGAACATGAGGAACACCCCGTATAATGCTGTCTTCCATCTGCTTCTATTGAATATGAAGCTCACGAGAACGTCGTATCACAAAACCAATACAAATAAAAAAAAAATTATGTACATACCAAAAATAAACAAAAACATATTAATAAAATAACAATCATACAAAAATGAATTGAGCTTGAAAAAGCGAAGAATAAAACTATATGGGTCTAGTTTACTAGCGACTTAATTGGAAGAACACTGTTGCAATATTCTAAACAATCAAATCGGAGATGAATTTCCATTTTATTTTCATTTTTATCGGCTCTACATTCTGGTGCGGGTGTAGATTCGCTTGCAATTTATGGTGTGATGTATCGTATTGGCATATTTTAACTATAATTGGCTCTACATTCTGTTGCGGGTGTAGATTCGCCTGCAAGTAAACGTAGAAAATCATTGGCAATTGGCATGCACAAAGTAAGGTTGCCATCCGATATTAGTGCCTACGTCCAAAAAAAAGTTTTGCTTCATTGCGCCTGCCCACGTTCTGCTACCTTATCGTGGTAGGCCGGTTTGCGTGCTTTGTTGATCCCGAAAACTTTGCCGGCGGAAGTGTATGCTTCCGGTAAAGCCCCCCAAATTTCTCCTCCTCGCCACCACCAATTTGAATCTATTCCTATTTTTAACCACTTGTCCCTTTCCTGATTGAACCTCTGGTTATAAGAAGCGATAAAGAAAAACCCTACCCTTTTTCCCACACTGTCCTACTGAAAATTCTCCTCCCACATGACCCTTAACTTAATTGCTGTACTTCCCTTATGATCATTTTCGATGTGCTTTGGATCTTATTTGAACATAAGTCACTTTATAATCTTAATTTTCTTTTTCTCCTTCTCATCGTCCCGATTCTTTAAGTTGCAAACATGATACGTATCGGCCCCTTTTTTCGTATTGGCCCTTTTTACCTATAAAAATATGTATATTGATTTATTTTGCCCTCCCGCTCGTCCCTTTCCACCAATGTCCCTTTCCACCATAGTCCACCAATGTCCCCCCCCCCCCCCCCCGCCCATGGACTGCTACCTTATCGTGGTAGGCAGGTTTGTGTTTTTTGATGATTACTGAAGCTATGTCGACGGAAGCTTATGCTTCTGGTAAGGCCACCCTAGCCGGACAGTTCGAGGTTGAGATGCCAGTCGAAAGGCAGTCCACGTCATATCCCTTTTACTGATCCTCCACTTCCCCTATCCTCCCCGCACTCCTACTTGCTCCTTTCTAACAAATATCCCCCTTTTTTATTTTCCTATTTCACCCACTCATTGTCTCGATTAGCCACGTTTCAAAAATATGAGACGTTAAGCCCAAATGTCAATCAATTAAACACCTAGGTCTCCCACCTACATTAATATACTAATCTGCGAAGTAGATTCTTAAGCAAACATAATAATATCAAATATTAGCATGCATAGGCCCGTTTAAGATATTGTCCCAAGGCGGGTATACATCTTCCGATCGTTAATAGCGAGAACATGAGGAACACCCCGCATAATGCTGTCCTCCATTTGCTTCTATTGAATATGAAGCTCACAAGAACGTCTTTAACAAAACCAATATTAAAAAAAAAAAAATAATGTACATACCAAAAATAAACAAAAACATATTAATAAAATAACAATCATACAAAAATAAATTAAGCTTGAAAAAGCGAAGAATAAAACTATATGGGCCTAGTTTACTAGCAACTTTATTGAAAGAACACTGTTGCAATATTCTAAACTATCAAATCGGTTATGAATTTCGGAAATGTCGTACCAAATCTGACGAGCATGCTTCTCCCAAATCACATTCTTCTGTCATATCATCCTTCCCTTTGCATGTAGATACATGGAATGCAAGAGTATTAACCACTAGTCTCCATGGCAGGCCACACTTTGGACAAAATACATTCTTTTTTCTCAATCCAAGCTTGGCATTGTACTTCTTTTTATCTACAGCTTGAGGTTCAACAAATGATGCGCTGTGTTTCAACTCATGTGCAGTTGTTTGTAGGCCCGCACTTGCTGTCGGCGGTTGCGGTCTATACGGTCTGTTGTATGACAATGACAAACGGCTACGGATGCTCGTGCAACTAGAGACTGATGTTTGAGACGAATTGTTGCGAATTGTTGCGGGTGTAGATTCGCCTGCAAGTTAACGTAGAAAATCATTAGCAATTGGCATGCACTAAGTAAGGTTGCCATCCGATATTTATGCCTACGTCCAGAAAGAAAAATTACTTCATTCCGCCTGCCCACGGACTTCTTCTTATCGTGGTGGGCCGGTTTGCGTGCTTTGTTGATCCCGAAAACTATGCCGGCAGAAGTGTATGCTTCTGGTAGGGCCCCCTAATTTCTCCTCCTCGCCACCACCAATTTGAATCTATTCCTATTTTTCTCCACTTGTCCCTTTCCTGATTGTACCTCTGGTTATAAGGAGCGATGAAAAAAGTCCCTACCCTTTTTCCCCCACTGTCCTTCTGAAAAGTCTCATCCCACATGACCCTTAACTTAATTGCTGTACTTCCCTTATGATCATTTTCGATGTGCTTGTGATCTGATTCGAACAAAAGTCACTTTATTATCTTAATTTTCTTTTTCCCCTACTCATCGTCCCGATTCTCTAAGTTGCAAACATGATACGTATCGGCCCCTTTTTTCCTATTGGCCCCTTTTACCTATAAAAATTTGTATATTGATTTATTTTTTCCTCCCGCTCGTCCCTTTTCACCAATGTCTACCCCCCCCCCCCCCCTGCCCATGGACTGCTACCTAATCAAGGTAGGCAGGTTTTAGTGCTTTGATGATTCCTGGAGCTATGTTGACGGTAGCGTACGCTTCAGGTAGGGCCACCCTAGCCGGACAGTTCGATGTTGAGATGCCAGTTGAAAGGCAGTCCACGTCATCCCCCTTTTACTGATCCTCCACTTCCCCTATCCTCCCCGCACTCCTACTTGCTCCTTTCCTCCAAACATCCCCCTATTTGATTTTCCTTTTTCACCCACTCATTGTCTCGATTAGCCACTTTGCAAAAATATGAGAAGTTAAGCCCAAATGTCAATCAATCAAACACCAATGTCTCCCACCTACATGTATTTACTAATCTGCGAAGTAGATTCTTAAGCAAACATAATAATATCAAATATTAGCATGCATAGGCCCGTTTAAGATATTGTCCCAAGGCGGGTATACATCTTCCGATCGTTAATAGCGAGAACATGAGGAACACCCCGTCTAATGCTGTCCTCCATTTGCTGCTATTGAATATGAAGCTCACGAGAACGTCGTTAACAAAACCAATTTTAATAACAAAAATTATGTACATACCAAAAATAAACAAAAACATTAATAATATAACAATCATACAAAAATAAATTGAGCTTGAAAAAGCGAAGAATAAAACTATATGGGCCTAGTTTACTTGCAACTTTTTTGCAAGAACACTGTTGCAATATATTAAAGTATAAAATCGGTTATGAATTTCGGAAATGTCGTACCAAATCTGACGAGCATGCTTCTCCCAAATCACATTCTTCTGTCATATCATCCTTCCCTTTGCATGAAGATACATGTAATGCAAAAGTATTAACCACTAGTTTCTCTGGCAGGCCACACTTTGGACAAAATACATTCTTTTTTCTCAATCCAAGCTTGGCATTGTACTTCTTTTTATCCACAGCTTGAGGTTCAACAAATGAGGCGCTGTGTTTCAACTCATGTGCAGTTGTTTGTAGGCCCGCACTTGCTCTCGGCGGTTACGGTCTATACGGTCTGTTGTATGACAATGACAAACGGCTACGGATGCTCGTGCAACTAGAGACTGATGCTCGAGACGAATTGTTGCGAATTGTTGCGGGTGTAGATTCGCCTGCAAGTTAACGTAGAAAATCATTGGCAATTGGCATGCTTTAAGTAAAGTTGCCATCCGATATTGATGCCTACGTCCAGAAAGAAGAATTGCTTCATTGCACCTGCCCACGGACTGCTACCTTATCGTGGTGGGCCGGTTTGCGTGCTTTGTTGATCCCGAAAACTATGCCGGCAGAAGTGTATGCTTCTGGTAGGTCCCCCTAATTTCTCCTCCTCGCCACCACCAAATTTAAATCTATTCCTATTTTTCTCCACTTGTCCCTTTCCTGATTGTACCTCTGGTTATAAGGAGCGGTGAAGAAAGTCCCTACCCTTTTTTCCCCACTAACTTACTGAAAAGTCTCATCCCACATGACCCTTAACTTAATTGCTGTTCCTCCCTTATGATCATTTTCGATGTGCTTTGGATCTGATTCGAACATGATTCACTTTATAATCTTAATTTTCTTTTTCCCCTACTCATTGTCCTGATTCTTCAAGTTGCAAACATGATACGTATCGGCCCCTTTTTTCGTATTGGCCCCTTTTACCCATAAAAAGATGTATATTGATTTATTTTTTCCTCCCGCTCGTCCCTTTTCACCAATGTCCCCCCCCTCCCCCCCCCCCCCTGCCCATGGACTGCTTTCTTATCGTGGAATGCAGGTTTGTGTGCTTTGATGATTCCTGGAGCTATGTCGTCGGAAGCATATGCTTCAGGTAGGGCCACCCTACCCGGACAGGTCGAGGTTGAGATGCCAGTCGAAAGGCAGTCCACGTCATCCCTCTTTTACTGATCCTCCACTTCCCCTATCCTCATCGCACTCCTACTTGCTCCTTTCCTCCAAACATCCCCGTATTTGATTTTCCTTTTTCACCCACTCATTGTCTCGATTAGCCACGTTGCAAAAATATGAGACGTTAAGCCCAAATGTCAATCAATCAGACACCAATGTCTCCCACTTACATTTATTTACTAATCTGCGAAGTAGATTCTTTGCTAACATAATAATATCAAATATTAGCACGCATAGGCCCGTTTAAGATATCGTCCCAGGGCGGGTATACATCTGCCGATCGTTAATAGCGAGAACATGAGGAACACCCCGTCTAATGCTGTTCTCCATTTTCTTTTATTGAATATGAAGCTCACGAGAACGTCGTTAACATAACCAATATTAATAATAAAAAAAATCATGTACATACCGAAAATAAACAAAAACAAATTAATAAAATAAAAAACATACAAAAATAAATTGAGCTAGAAAAAGCGAAGAATAAAACTATATGGGCCTAGTTTACTAGCAATTTAATTGAAAGAACACTGTTGCAATATTCTAAACTATCAAATCTTTTATAAATTTCCAATTCATTTGCATTTTAATCGGCTCTACATTCTTGTGCGGGTGTAGATTCGCCTGCAAGATATCAGACACTGTGATGAAACGTGTAAGATTGCTTCTATCAGGGCAATCACGGTGGTGTTCCTCCAACTCGGCAAGCTGGACTTGGTGTGATGTATTGAACTGGCATATTTTAACTTAAATCGGCTCTACATTCTGTTGCGGGTGTAGATTCGCCTGCAAGTTATCAGACAATGTGATGAAACGTGTTAGGTTGCTTCTACTAGGGCAATCACGGTGGTATTCCTCCAACTCGGCAGGCCGGACTTGGTGTGATGTATTGAACTGGCATATTTTAACTTGAATCGGCTCTACATTCTGTTGCGGGTGAAGATTCTTCTGCAAGTATTGGAGATAATCATTGGCAATTGGCATGCACTAAGTAGGGTTACCATCCGATATTGATGCCTTAGTCCAGAAAGAACCATTGCTTTATTCCGCCTGCCCACGGACTGCTACCTTATCGTGGTGGGCACGTTTGCTTGTTTTGTTGATCCCGAGAGCTATGCCGGCGGAAGTGTATGCTTCTGGTAGGGCCCCCCAATTTCTCCTCCTCGCCACCACCAATTTGAATCTATTCCTATTTTCCGCCACTCTTCCCTTTCCTGATTGTACTACTGGTTATAAGAAGCGATGAAGGCAGTCCCTACCCTTTTTCCCCCACTATCCTACTAAAAATGTCTCCTCCCACATGACCCTAAACTCAATTGCTGTACTTCCCTTATGATCATTTGCGATGTGCTTTGGACCTGATTGGAACATGAGTCACTTTTTCATCTTATTCTTTATTTTTCCCCTATCATCGTACCGATATTCAAAGTGTCAAACATGATACGTAGAACCCAAATACATCATCTACGAAACTTCCTCCTGCTATTGACTCCTATTTCCTTAAAAATATGTAAAATGATTAATGTTTCCCTCCCGCTCGTCCCTTTCCACCAATGTCCCCCACCTTCATTTATTTACTTAGCAGCCTAGTAGACCCTTATGCAAAAAAACTAATGCCAAATATTAGCACGCATAGGCCCGTTTAAGTTGTTGTCCCAAGGCGGATATACATCTGCCGATCGTAAATAGCGAGAATATGAGGAACACCCCTTATTATGGTGTCCTCCCTTTGCCTCTCTTGGATATGAAGATCACGAGTACGTTGTTGACATAATCAACAATAAGAATTATTATAATGTATATACCAAAAATAAACAAAAACAAATTACTAAAATAAAAAACATACAAAAATAAATTCAGCTTTAAAGAAACGAAAACAGAAAACTATATTGTTTACTAGCAAAGATTAAAGTAACACTTTTGAAATATGCTATACAATCAAATCGGTTATGAAATTATACCGTATTTCTTATTTTGTTCTTTGTGTAACCAAACCAGTTGGTGAAATGAAGGCGATCCATCAAGGCCACATTGATTCGTTCGTTAAGACGCGTCCAACCTAGTCTTACATGTTCTCAAACTGGTCCACGCGACGCTTGGTGTTGCGCTTGCGTATCTCGCACAATGTCTTGCACTTGTCGTTGCCATGGCGGACGTTCGCCCTTTGTATCTTGTCAGTGGACGTTTTCTTGGTCTCTTCGCGGGTCGGCGCCAGTTCGCTCTTCAGCATCTTGAATTGATCGTCCATCTTGTTGCGATCTGCCTGCGTCCACTACTAGAGTTTGTTTCACGCACGACATTGGGATTTAAAAAAACGTAACAGAAAGCGTTTTTCAAGAAACAAGATCCTCCAATTGGCCCCTTCCCGCTATTCAAATTTGTACTTATATTTAATCTTTTCCTCCCACTCATCACTTTCACCCAATCTCTTTTACTTACATATATCAACTAGCTGTCCAGTTAAACATTTGGCAAGAAAAATCGTACTATATACTACCACATATGGGCCTATATTGATCATGCTTCAAGGCGGGTATACCTTTGGCGACCGTAAATTACGACACCAAGAGGTTCACCCCATCCGCCGTTCTCGCTTTACTACGGTAGAATATAATTATTCTTTCGGAGATAAATAGATTAAACAAAAAAACTATAAAGTAAAAGATTACAGTTAATGAAAAACAAATGGAGAGAATGACGATAGATAAGTATTAATACAGACATAAATTATGAAATATGGATTCTACTATATCTGGTAGTACCTCTAGTGGGATTGAGTTGTCCCTGTTTACCACAACCAATAAGAATATGCGGCTCAAGGACTGCTATCTAATCACGGTGAGCATGTTTGCGTGCTGTAGTGATTCTATAAATATGGCGGCTGGAGCATAATGCTTCTAGTACGACCACCGTAGCAAGAAAAATCAAGGGGCAGAAGCCAGCCGAAATACTTGTATGCCATTGCCTTTCCATTTTCCTCCCCGATTCTCCCTGCTTGTACCTTTCCTCCAATCTCCCCCAGACTTCATAGGACTTAGGTGCCCATTACGTCGTTAAACTGTAAATAATGAATAGAAAACAGGTTCGGCCACGTTGGTGTTTTAGTCCCATAAACTACGCCAATCGTTAAGGACAACGGAAAGTTGACGAAACTTTCTCTTGCCATCCTATACCCCTTCTGTGTCTTTTTTTTTTTTTTTTTTTTTTTATTTATGACTCCAAGAACCCACAAAGCCAAGACTTGGCTTAACTGTGGTACATAATAAAAAATATTATACATAGTGACAGAACAGAACAGAAAACGGAACATGTATTTACAATAACAAAATAATGTATAGAACTAAATACTTGAAACTACTAAGAAAGTGAACTTTACAAAAATCAATACAAATGCAGAATTAACTTGTTTACAGTAATTAAAATATAAACGGAACATTCACAGTAAAAAGGTGTCAGAAAGTAGATGTGTTTTTAGTTCAGATTTAATTTTAGAAATAGACGACAGGGTTTTGAGTGAGGATGGTAGCATATTAAATATAGTTGGCACAGAATAAGACAAAGAGCGTTGGCCATATTTGTTAGTATAATTAGGAACTTGTAAGGTGCCCGCCACTTTGAGCCTTGTCTCCTTACAGGTGTCCATAGGGATCTTAAAATCCGGTTTAAAATAAAAGTACAACAAAAATCTATATACGAATAAAGAATAAATTGGCAGTATATTACAAAATGAAAATATTTGTTTTCTAGAAAGTGTAGTATCGATTTTGATGTCGCATATTACCATTTTTAGCATTCTAACTTGTAGGTCTTCAACCCTTTGCGTATGGCACCGCGAAGCATTGCCCCAAGCTAGAATGCCATATAAAATTAATGATTCGGCCATAGATTGATAAACGGCTCTAAATAATGTAAAGGGCAGAATATATTTAAGTGCATACAATCGAGAAGAGCATGAGCGTAGTTTATTACATAGTTTATCAATATGATTTCTCCAAGAAAAGTTACGATCAACAATTACGCCCAGGTACTCATACTCGTCCACACATTCTATTTTTAAACTGCAATCACAATATGTCACTTCATCCACATTATGAAGGCAATTAAAATCATGATAAATGATATTTATAGGAAAGTCTCTTTCACGATTATGGGGAGAAGAAATATGTAAAACTTTAGTTTTAGACGAGTTAATTACTAATTCATTATCGTGATTCCAACGCAGAAGGTTATTAAAATCAGTTTGCAACATTTCTTGTGCAATACGAATATCTGAATGCACGGCAAGTAAGACAGTATCGTCAGCATAAGATAAAATAATGCAAAAAATAAGACATTTGGACATAAAATTAACATAAATCAAAAATAGAGTCGGTCCCAAATTAGACCCTTGTGGGACCCCAGAATCACAAGGTCTTTCTTCACTTGATTGGCCGTTTACTTTAACCTGCATAAATCTATTAGTTAAATAGTTTTTAAACCAGTCTAACGCAATTCCACGGATGCCAATTGACTCTAAAGCTCGTAATAGTTTCTGATGGTTGAGGGTATCGAATGCTTTACTGAAATCTACAAATAATGCCAAAACTTGCATATTGTCGTTAAGTTTAGAATTGACGTAATTGGAGAACTCTAATAACAGTGTGGAGGTACTCTTTCCTTTTTGAAAACCAAATTGTTTACTATTTATAATCCCGTATTTATTTAAGTATTCGATCAAGTTGTTAGCAACATGTCTTTCTAAAAGTTTCTCAATACTTGGCAATATTGCAATAGGTCTGTAATTAGAGTAAAGCGTATGGTCACCCTTCTTATATATTGGTTTAATTATTGATTTTTTGAGGCGCTTAGGGATGATACCGGTCTCCATCGATTTGTTTATTAACACGACTAGTACAGGAGCAATAGAGTCCTTGACAAATTGCAGGTCTTGAACACGTATCTTATCTACACCTGGCTGTTTATTTACATTAAGTGAGTCGATCATTTCCCTAACAGTTGGAAGAGTAACTGGTTTCATGAAAAACGATTGACTCACTGGGATATTGACATTCTGAGCTCGCTGCAATGTAACAACGTCACAATCATGTTTCAACGTACTTATTTCGTCAACAAATGAATTCACAAAATTGTTTACAACTAGGTTCACATCTACGTCTTTACACAAAAATTTATTGATTACGTCATCAACTGACATTCGTTTCTTTTTTCCAGTGATCTGGTTGATAATTTGCCACGTCTCTTTTAAGTCCCCTCGTGCGTTTAGAATTAACTCGCGATAAAACTTTATCTTTGCTTTGTTTATAGCTTTTGTAACTTTATTCCTGTACGCATTATACTCCGTTCTAAGACGGGTTTTCTTTTCACCAAGGATACAGTTTTTCCAATCTTTAAAAAGTCTATCTCTAACTTTCGTCATAATAACAAGTTCGTCAGACACCCATATTTTGCGAGGTCTATCTCTTGACTTAGGTATTTTATTCCCCCTGAAGATAGAACTGTCATAAGCTTCTGTAAACTGTCTAGATATTATAGTGTATATTTCTTCTGGATCATCGGCATCACAAGCTAAGTTCCAGTTAATATTAGACAAGTTATGCTTTAATTTTCTTTCGTTAAGCGTAATTGCGACAGAGATATTATTGTCATTAGAATGATTATTATGCGTATTAACGTTGAGAGACTTTCCTATAAACCCTAAACAAGTAAGCACCATATAGTGGTCAGAGACTTTAGTGGTAAGGATAGCGGATTCACATGACGAGAAACTTCCACGCAAAAAAATGTGATCAATACAAGATGACACAAACCTACCAGAAATATACTCTTCGCGTGTACTTTTAGTAATGCATTTACTAAAACCGTGTGCGGCCAACACATCTTCATACATAACAGTATATCTGTCCAAAGTATCAAGTAAATTTATATTGACGTCCCCAACTATGATCCCATTAATGCCAAAACATTTCCCTAAAAACACATCTAGTTCTTCAATAAAGTTTAAACGACTTAAGTTAGGAGGACGATACAAAGCTAACAAATGAACACATGTGTTATTAAGATAAATAGTACCACAAAGCGCTTCTGCATTCAAAAAATCAACGTTAATTTCAGCAAATTTTAATGTTTCTTTAACAAATATAAGTATGCCACCACCTATTCTGTTTATTCTTTGTTTTGATATTTTTTGATACCCCTGCAAATTATATAAATTAACATCACAATTAGAAATTTCACTTATAACTAAAACATCTATTGATCCTAAGTAATCTTGCAAAATACAACATAACTCGTTCCAATGTTTTTTTAACGATCTAATATTAATGTGAATAATCTTTGAGACTGTAGACAGATCGCGGCCGCCTGTCTCATACCAGCCGCTAATGTCATCAATGTACGTACATTCGATGGAATCATTTTGCAGAAATATGTTATTGACCTCATCCCAACTAGCCATACAAACACAAACTCACGCACAAGGTAAACAAACAACACTAAGACTGGTCTGATTGGACCGCTCGCGCTGTTATATTGTCTGGTATGTCTGATGCACACTTTATCAAAATAACTGGCGAGTCTTCGTCCTTGCGGATGAATACTTTGCCCCCTCTACACCAGGCAAACTTATATCCGTAGTTTCTCGTGTTACGGGCCAGCCAAAACAAATTCTTGTTTACCTTAGTGAGGTGCTCGTTGATGTAGACTATGTTATTCGATGAAGGGTACCCAATTTCTTTCGCGCTGATTTTCTGCTTCTTCTTTTTCTGGACCAAGATGTCTTCTTTCACTCGGCGCGAGTAGAACTTGGCAACTATGGGTGGAGGTTTTTTCCCGGTAGCACCTGACACCCGGACTCGATGGCAAAATTCAATATCGTCAATGCAAATATCACTATCCACGACGTCAGCAATTGTCTTTACTATTGCGTACGTATTCTCGTTGGGAGTTACCGGAACACCCTGTATCTCAATGTTATAATTTCTCGAATATTGTTCAAGGTCGTTGACTTGGGAAGCTAGACGTTTATTTTCGTCCTTGAGTTCGGTGTTAACTTTCTTACACGAATTAAGCTCAGCAATCAAAGTGTCTATAGTTTCAGATAGGCGTTGATTAGCGTTAATCAACTCACCATGCATACGCTCTTGGTGTTTGCAGTACTTACTAATTTCAGTCATTGGTGTTAGCAACATTTTCACAGCTGATGCCAAGACTTGGAATCCTGAGTCATCCTCCTTGATGTTTTCTAACTTTTGTGCTATTGTGGCAAAATCCGCGAAAGCAAAACCTTCTTCATCTACACCTGGACTTAATTTGTTGCTTCTAGTTTTCACTTTCGACATTATATATTACACAGAATACGTTCACACACAAAATTCACAATACACCACAGCCGGAATATAGGCCTGGAGCAAGCAAAACCCATAAGCCAGCTCAGACCGGTTCACAAACACGTCCGCTCTCTGTGACTGCACAATGCAGAGTCTGGGGTAGACTTTGGTCTAGTATTGCTTTGCTGGTCTTTATAACCGACGTAATGAGGTCCCCCAATTTCTCCCCTTGGCCATCACCAATTTGAATCTATTCCTATTTTCCTCCAATTGTCCCTTTCCTGATTGTACTACTGGTTATAAGAAGCGATGAAGAAAGTCCCTACCCATTTTCCCTACTGTCCTTCTGAAAATGTATCCTCCCATATGACCCTAAACTCAATTGCTGAACTTCCCTTATGACCATTTATGATGTGCTTTGGACCTGATTGGAACGTGAGTCACCTTTTAATCTTATACTTCATTTTTCCCCACTCATCGTCTCGATTTAACAAGTTGCAAACATGAAACGTATTGGCCCCTTTTTTCGTATTGGCCCCTTTTACCTATAAAAATATGGATATTGATTTATTTTTTCCTCCCGCTCGTCCCTTTCCACGAATGTCCCCCACCCCCTTACCATGGACTGCTACCTTATCGTGGTTGGCAGGTTTGTGTGCTTTGATGATTCCTAGAGCTATGCCGACGGAAGCGTATGCTTCTGGTAGGGCCACCCTAGCCGGACAGGTCGAGGTTGAGATGCCAGTCGAAAGGCAGTCCACGTCATCCCTTTTCCCTGATCTTCCCCTTCCCCTATCCTCCCCGCACTCCTACTTGCTCCTTACCTCCAAACATCCCCCTATTTCATCTTCCCATTTGACCCACTAATTGTCTCGATTAGCCACGTTGCAAAAATATGAGACGTTAAGCCCAAATGCCAATCAATCAAACACCAATGTCTCCCACCTACATTAATATACTAATCTGCGAAGTAGATTCTTTGCAAACATAATAATATCAAATATTTGCACGCATAGGCCCGTTTAAGATATCGTCCCAAGGCGGGTATACATCTGCCGATCGTTAATAGCGAGAGCATGAGGAACACCCCGTCTAATGCTGTCCTCCATTTTCTTCTATTGAATATGAAGCTCACGAGAACGTCGTTATTTTAACTAATATTAATAATAATAAAAATTATGTACATACCGAAAATAAACAAAAACAAATTAATAAAAAAAAAAACATACAAAAATAAATTGAGCTAGAAAAAGCGAAGAATAAAACTATATGGGCCTAGTTTACTAGCAATTTAATTGAAAGAACACTGTTGCAATATTCTAAACTATCAAATCGGTTATAAATTTCCAATTCAATTGCATTTTAATCGGCTCTACATTCTTGTGCGGGTGTAGATTCGCCTGCAAGATATCAGACACTGTGATGAAACGTGTAAGATTGCTTCTATCAGGGCAATCACGGTGGTGTTCCTCCAACTCGGCAAGCTGGACTTGGTGTGATGTATTGAACTGGCATATTTTAACTTAGATCGGCTCTACATTCTGTTGCGGGTGTAGACTCGCCTGCAAGTTATCAGACACTGTGATGAAACGTGTTATTTTGCTTCTACTCGGGCAATCACGGTGGTATTCCTCCAACTCGGCAGGCCGGACTTGGTGTGATGTATTGAACTGGCATATTTCAACTTGAATCGGCTCTACATTCTGTTGCGGGTGAAGATTCTTCTGCAAGTAATGGAGAAAATCATTGGCAATTGGCATGCACTAAGTAGGGTTGCCATCCGATATTGATGCCTTAGTCCAGAAAGAACAATTGCTTTATTCCGCCTGCCCACGGACTGCTACCTTATCGTGGTGGGCACGTTTGCTTGTTTTGTTGATCCCGAGAGCTATGCCGGCGGAAGTGTATGCTTCTGGTAGGGCCCCTCAATTTCTCCTCCTCGCCACCACCAATTTGAATCTATTCCTATTTTCCTCCACTCTTCCCTTTCCTGATTGTACTCCTGGTTATAAGAAGCGATGAAGGCAGTCCCTACCCTTCTTCCCCCACTATCCTACTAAAAATGTCTCCTCCCACATGACCCTAAACTCAATTGCTGTACTTCCCTAATGATCATTTGCGATGTGCTTTGGACCTGATTGGAACATGAGTCACTTTTTAATCTTATTCTTTATTTTTCCCCTATCATCGTACCGATTTTTAAAGTGTCAAACATGATACGTAGAACCCAAAAACATCATCTACGAACTTTCCTCCTGCTATTGACTCCTATTTCCTTAAAAATATGTATAATGATTAATGTTTCCCTCCCGCTCGTCCCTTTCCACCAATGTCCCCCACCTTCATTTATTTACTTAGCTGTCTAGTAGACCCTTATAGAAAAATACTATGTCAAATATTTGCACGCATAGGCCCGTTTAAGTTATTGTCCTAAGGCGGATATACATCTGCCAATCGTAAATAGCGAGAATATGAGGAACACCCCTTATTATGGTGTCCTCCCTTTGCCTCTCTTGGATATGAATCTCACGAGTACGTTGTTGACATAATCAACAATAAGAATTATTATTATGTACATACCAAAAATAAACAAAAACAAATTACAAAAATAAAAAACATACAAAAATAAATTCAGCTTTAAAGAAACGAAAACAGAAAACTATATTGTTAACTAGCAAAGATTAAAGTAACACTATTGAAATATGCTATACAATCAAGTTGGTTATGAAATTATACCGTATTACTTATTTTGTTCTTTGTGTAACCAAACCAGTTGGTGAAATGAAGGCGATCCATCAAGGCCACATTGATTCGTTCGTTAAGACGCGTCCGACCTAGTCTTACATGTTCTCAAACTGGTCCACGCGACGCTTGGTGTTGCGCTTGCGTATCTCGCACAATGTCTTGCACTTGTCGTTGCCATGGCGGACGTTCTCCCTCTGTATCTTGTCAGTGGACGTTTTCTTGGTCTCTTCGCGGGTCGGCGCCAGTTCGCTCTTCAGCATCTTGAATTGATCGTCCATCTTGTTGCGATCTGCCTGCGTCCACTACTAGGGTTTGTTGCACGCACGACTTTGGGATTAGAAAAGACGTAACAGAAAGCGTTTTTCAAGAAACAAGATCATCCAATTGGCCCCTTCCCGCTATTTAAATCTGTACTTATATTTAATCTTTTCGTCTCACTCATCACTTTCATCCAATCTCTTTTACTTACATATATCAACTAGCTGTCTAGTGACGAACAAAGGATTCCTTTGGCAAGAAAAATCGTTGTTTATACTACCACGAATGGGCCTATATTGATATTGCTTCAAGGCGGGTATACCTTGTAATTTATCTGGGTTCCTCCTTACCGTAATAACGAAGAACACTTTTTAAACGAACAATAGTTGTTTATTTACTTTACTTATTACACAATAAATAATTACTATTTAGTATAACTTGAATAACTGCCTTAGCAGGTTCTCTTACCGAGGACCGTAGACCCCCTCTCTATCCCTGTTCACCGAGTGCCTACACACCGTCCCCTGGCCACACACCGGCCCGTGTAGTGTCCGCAGCTTCCGCGGGCCTGTGTTTCTCCCTCCCCCTCCAACCCTTGCTCTGGGGTAAGAACGGAGGTCGCTACATTACAATGCTCCCCCAGATTTTTATTACCTTTGAAACAAATAATGAAATCTTTACTGTAATGTCGTAAACACTTATCACACAAACCCTGAATCACCCTATCTTGAAGGTTACACACATAAACTATCGGTTAACATGAATAATGGATTCAACTCCATTAAAAAATCACACACAAATGACGTATTAATATCAATAATCGGTATCACGAATTAATTTACGATTATACATAAGTCACACGGGTTCAACATACCGCTTTAAATTTATAATGTTATGGACACCCTTGTCCTTGTCATTTTTGTCAATGAAACGATATGTGTTATGCCCTACCACATTCCCAATTATGAATGGGCCTTCGTACAACATAAAAAAACTTTCCAATTTCCCTGTCCAAAGGATACTTTTCAATGACACCACATCACCCACACCAAAAACGGTCGGCTTGCTGTTGTTGTCATGTTGCACCTTCCGCCTCACTGCGTTCGACGCCATCCCTTCGCTCGCCAACACAATCTTCCTGCATGGTGTGTGACAACGCTGGCTCGAGATCCGGCGGCAGATGCAGCAACTCAAGCTATTGCACGTGTTGGGTCTTCTCGGTAATCTGTTATCCTACCAGGAATATCTGAACAGATGGCAGAATGGTCGAGCAGCAGTGTTGACATTTGCACTTTTTGTTCATAGTTGACAGGTAGCGAGTTAATGGCTGTATTCACCCGTTCGGCGAACCCTCGGTCATTGTCCAGTCCGGCGCTACAGTGTAGGCTAATCCCCGAACATGGCCCGTCTGTCTGATTTGATGGTTGACAATAGTATTCCTCCCACCCACGTATTGTTTTGGATTCAAAATTGAGCGTTTGGGTGTTATTTTCGAGCGTTATTTGGAGCGTGTTGTTTTTGAAGTTAATCTCAGCCGTAACAGATTGTAGCCAATCCGAGCCAATTATTAATTCGCGATGTAATTGAGGAACAATGAACATAGGCATCTCATACAACACGTGCTCTATCGTAATAGGTAGGTATGTTTGTTTGATCATTGTATGGGTTTTCTCATTGAACGCGCCCGTAACCAAAAGGCTACGGGCTGGTGAAAGTGGCAACTTTGGATCTTGTTCAATTAAATTCGACCAGAATTGTTCAGAAACACATGTAATTTCACTGCCTGTATCCAGCAATGCATTTATATTAATACCACAAACGCTTACATGTATCTCCGGTATCGTCTTCTGCGGCGTCTCGTCGACCGATACGCGCTCTTGTAAGAAGTCCTCTCGGAAGCTGCCCTGGTCGAACACTTCAATGGTTTGAACACTCCTTACGTACAGGTTGTCTTTATCCCTGGACGTTGTGCAACCGGAAACCGCGTAGCATCCTGTCCGGTTAGGCGTCGTTTTCCCGTGTGGTCCCCCTCCAACCCTTGCTCTGGGGTAAGAACGGAGGACGCTACATTACAACCTCTGGCGACCGTAAATTACGATACCAAGAGCTTCACCCCATCCGCTGTCCTCCATTTACCACTATAGAATATTAATATTCTTTCGGAGATTTATAGATTAAACAAAAATACTATTTAGTAAAAGATTACAGATAATGAATAACTAATGGAGAGAATGACGATGGACAACTATTAATATAGACATAAATTATGAAATATGGATTCTACTATATCTGGTAGGATCTCTAGTGGGATTGAGCTGGCCCTGTTCACCACAACCAATAAGAATACGTGGCTCAAGGACTGCTATCTTATCGCGGTGAGCATGTTTGCGTACTGTAGTGATTCTATAAATATGCCGGCTGAAGCATAATGCTTCTAGTACGACCACCCTAGCAAGAAAGGTCAACGGGAAGAAGCCAGCCGAAATAATTGTATGCCATTCATTTCCATTTTCCTCCCCTATTCTCCCTGCTTGTGCCTTTCCTCCAATCTCCCCTAGACTTCATATGACCTAGGTGCCCATTACGTCGTTAAACTGTAAATAATGAATAGAAAACAGGTTCGGCCACGTTGGTGTTTTATTCCCGTGGACTACGCCAATCGTTAAGCACAACGCAAAGTTGACGAAACTTTTCCTTGCCATCCTATAACCCATTCTGTGCCTGAGGTAGACACTGGTCTAGTATTGCTCTGCTGGTATTTGTAACCGACGTAATGACGTCCCCCAATGTCTCCTCCTCGCCATCACCAATTTGAATCTATTTCTATTTTCCCCCACTTGTCCCTTTCCTGATTGTATTACTGGTCATAAGAAGCGATGAAGTGAGTTCTTACCCTTTTCCCCCATTGTCCTACTGAAAAGTCTCCTCCCACATGACCCTAAACTCAATTGCTGTACTTCCCTTATAATCATTTGCGATGTGCTTTGGATCTGATTCGAACATGAGTCACTTGATAATCTTAATCTTCATTTTTCCCTGCTCATCGTCTCGATTTTACAAGTTGCAAACATGATACGTATTGCGTGCTGAAGTGATTCCGGGAGTTCTGCCGGCAGAAGCATAATGCTTCTATAGTACACACACCCCTCGCCAGACAACCCTCGCCAGAAAGGTCATGGGGCAGAAGCTAGACGAAATGATTGACATGTTAGTCCTTTTCCTTTTTCCTCCCCTTTACACCCTCCTTGGCCTTTACTTCCAATTCCCCTTGCGGTGTCATATGACATAGTTGCCGATCACGTCATTAATCACTAAAAAATAAATAAAAATCTTGTTCGCCTACGGAGCAGATCAAGTCCTAGGTACTCTGCCAATCGTTAAAGACGACTGAAGGTGGTTACCGGCGTCCTCAAGGCTGAAAAGTGAAACAGATTTATTTTCATTTTTTGCAATGATATGTTGTGATAGTATTTATTTATTTGCTTGTTACTGGGTGCCACCTATTAATGTACATTGATTATAATTGCCTCTGTTTAAGTAGGCCTGTTTATTGACCTAGAGCAGTTGCCATAAGCCGTACTTGTCTTACCCCAGCTCCCGGGCCATCTCGTGCAAGCGACCTTATCTGTGTCCTCCACCAACCGACCATATGGCCTTGTTGGGACTCAATATGGCCGCCATAAGCCGCACTTGTCTTACCCCAGCTCCCGGGCCATCTCGTGCAAGCGACCTAATCTGTGTCCTCCACCAACCGACCATATGGCCTTGTTGGGACTCAATATGGCCGCCATAAGCCGCACTTGTCTTACCCCAGCTCCCGGGCCATCTCGTGCAAGCGACCTAATCTGTGCCCTCCACCAACCGACCATATGGCCTTGTTGGGACTCAATATGGCCGCCATAAGCCGCACTTGTCTTACCCCAGCTCCCGGGCCATCTCGTGCAAGCGACCTAATCTGTGCCCTCAACCAACCGACCATATGGCCTTGTTGGGACTCAATATGGCCGCCATAAGCCGCACTTGTCTTACCCCAGCTCCCGGGCCATCTCGTGCAAGCGACCTTATCTGTGCCCTCCACCAACCGACCATATGGCCTTGTTGGGACTCAATATGGCCGCCATAAGCCGCACTTGTCTTACCCCAGCTCCCGGGCCATCTCGTGCAAGCGACCTAATCTGTGTCCTCCACCAACCGACCATATGGCCTTGTTGGGACTCAATATGGCCGCCATAAGCCGCACTTGTCTTACCCCAGCTCCCGGGCCATCTCGTGCAAGCGACCTAATCTGTGCCCTCCACCAACCGACCATATGGCCTTGTTGGGACTCAATATGGCAGCCATAAGCCGCACTTGTCTTACCCCAGCTCCCGGGCCATCTCGTGCAAGCGACCTAATCTGTGCCCTCAACCAACCGACCATATGGCCTTGTTGGGACTCAATATGGCCGCCATAAGTGGCACTTGTCTTACCCCAGCTCCCGGGCCATCTCGTGCAAGCGACCTAATCTGTGCCCTCCACCAACCGACCATATGGCCTTGTTGGGACTCAATATGGCCGCCATAAGCCGCACTTGTCTTACCCCAGCTCCCGGGCCATCTCGTGCAAGCGACCTAATCTGTGCCCTCCACCAACCGACCATATGGCCTTGTTGGGACTCAATATGGCCGCCATAAGCCGCACTTGTCTTACCCCAGCTCCCGGGCCATCTCGTGCAAGCGACCTAATCTGTGCCCTCCACCAACCGACCATATGGCCTTGTTGGGACTCAATATGGCCGCCATAAGCCGCACTTGTCTTACCCCAGCTCCCGGGCCATCTCGTGCAAGCGACCTAATCTGTGTCCTCCACCAACCGACCATATGGCCTTGTTGGGACTCAATATGGCCGCCATAAGCCGCACTTGTCTTACCCCAGCTCCCGGGCCATCTCGTGCAAGCGACCTTATCTGTGCCCTCAACCAACCGACCATATGGCCTTGTTGGGACTCAATATGGCCGCCATAAGCCGCACTTGTCTTACCCCAGCTCCCGGGCCATCTCGTGCAAGCGACCTAATCTGTGCCCTCAACCAACCGACCATATGGCCTTGTTGGGACTCAATATGGCCGCCATAAGCCGCACTTGTCTTACCCCAGCTCCCGGGCCATCTCGTGCAAGCGACCTAATCTGTGCCCTCAACCAACCGACCATATGGCCTTGTTGGGACTCAATATGGCCGCCATAAGCCGCACTTGTCTTACCCCAGCTCCCGGGCCATCTCGTGCAAGCGACCTAATCTCTGCCCTCCACCAACCGACCATATGGCCTTGTTGGGACTCAATATGGCCGCCATAAGCCGCACTTGTCTTACCCCAGCTCCCGGGCCATCTCGTGCAAGCGACCTAATCTGTGCCCTCCACCAACCGACCATATGGCCTTGTTGGGACTCAATATGGCCGCCATAAGCCGCACTTGTCTTACCCCAGCTCCCGGGCCATCTCGTGCAAGCGACCTAATCTGTGTCCTCCACCAACCGACCATATGGCCTTGTTGGGACTCAATATGGCCGCCATTAGCCGCACTTGTCTTACCTGAGCTCCCGGGCCATCTCGTGCAAGCGACCTAATCTGTGTCCTCCACCAACCGACCATATGGCCTTGTTGGGACTCAATATGGCCGCCATAAGCCGCACTTGTCTTACCCCAGCTCCCGGGCCATCTCGTGCAAGCGACCTTATCTGTGCCCTCAACCAACCGACCATATGGCCTTGTTGGGACTCAATATGGCCGCCATAAGCCGCACTTGTCTTACCCCAGCTCCCGGGCCATCTCGTGCAAGCGACCTAATCTGTGCCCTCAACCAACCGACCATATGGCCTTGTTGGGACTCAATATGGCCGCCATAAGCCGCACTTGTCTTACCCCAGCTCCCGGGCCATCTCGTGCAAGCGACCTAATCTGTGTCCTCCACCAACCGACCATATGGCCTTGTTGGGACTCAATATGGCCGCCATAAGCCGCACTTGTCTTACCCCAGCTCCCGGGCCATCTCGTGCAAGCGACCTTATCTGTGCCCTCCACCAACCGACCATATGGCCTTGTTGGGACTCAATATGGCCGCCATAAGCCGCACTTGTCTTACCCCAGCTCCCGGGCCATCTCGTGCAAGCGACCTAATCTGTGTCCTCCACCAACCGACCATATGGCCTTGTTGGGACTCAATATGGCCGCCATAAGCCGCACTTGTCTTACCCCAGCTCCCGGGCCATCTCGTGCAAGCGACCTTATCTGTGCCCTCAACCAACCGACCATATGGCCTTGTTGGGACTCAATATGGCCGCCATAAGCCGCACTTGTCTTACCCCAGCTCCCGGGCCATCTCGTGCAAGCGACCTCATCTGTGTCCTCCACCAACCGTCCTCCTTCGTGGTCAGGCAGCCTCTCTGCCCATTGGGTTGATATCGATACCGCAGCCTAGGCCGGTGTGTTATTAATGTATCGTGTCGCTTAGTGTTTTCACAATACCATTATTCGTTGTGCTAGAAACAATTTTTAAATCCACCATTTCATTTATGTAGTTATTGTGTAGGATAGACATTAAATAAATAAAAAAAAAAAAAAAAAATAATCATAATAATGAGTTTAAAAAATATTCTTTATTAAAACGGCTGACAAGAATGTCAATTATCACAAGCCTTGATGTTAATTTATTGTAGCGCTATTAATATGTCTACGTAGAAATTATTTGTAATGAATGCTCATCACAATGGATTAGAGAGTTGCTTGTCTCTACAGCAATATTGCGCCAATTCGTTACAAACCATGACATTAGCTTTATTAATACGTCAATATTTAATGCACCAAGTATTCGTTTGATCATTCAATAATTAAATAGATAATGATGGCGATGGTTGTTTGTACGGTGAGTCATCTTCGTACTTATTGACGTCTGTTTCCACAATTTAAAACAGAAGTAAAAGTTTCAAGGTTTTGTTTTGCATGTATTGTATAAGTCGGATGTCATTTTTTAAAAATGTTCATTTATGGTTTGCATTGGACTGCATGCTCACAACTAATCGCTATGTCCGTAACTGACTCAGACTATCCAAGCACAGCTTCTAGATTTTTCGATGTCATTTACAAAATGTATAAAATCAAATTTCTTTAACATTTGTGTTCAGGAATTTGTACTAGCGTGAAATAGCAGTTTAAACGAATTTTTAGTTTCAATTGGCTTTTACAAAATGTTTTTTGCTGTAAGAAAAATTAGTACTAGTACAAAACATAACACTTTTAATGTTAGGCTGATTCTTCGACGGATTTATATGTAATCTTTAAACACTTCGTTATTCGTCCTTGAACCGTCGCCTTGTGGTTAAAGCGCTCGACTCCCGTGAAAAGATAAAATTACAGTTATGGTTCAAACCCAAATAAATACACATTTTTTTACCTTTTTGAAAGTGACTCTGCTAGTCGTAAAAGGTGACGAACTGAGATCCTGGTTCTTTCTCCCCACTGCCCCACTGAAGATTTCTCCTCCCACTTGGCCCTGCCCTTCCTTATACCACTATAGAATATTAATATTCTTTCGAAGATTAATAAATTAAACAAAAATACTATTAAGTAAAAGATTACAGTTAATGAATAACTAATGGAGAGAATGACAATAGATAACTATTAATAATATAGACATAAATTATGAAATATGGATTCTACTATATCTAGTTATATCTCAAGTGGGATTGAGCTGGCCCTGTTCACCACAACCAATAAGAATACGCGGCTCAAGGACTGCTATCTTATCGCGGTGAGCATGTTTGCGTGCTGTAGTGCCGGCTGAAGCATAATGCTTCTAGTACGGCCACCCTGGCAGGACAGGTCAAGGTGGTGAAGAAGACGAAAATAATGTAGTTTACGTCTTCCCCTTTCCTTGTTCCATCCCGCTTGTCCGTTTCCTCCAAACACCCCACGACGTGATATGACCTTGTTCCATATTACATCGTAAGTCACCAAATTATAAATAAATAACTTATTCACCTATACTTGGTAGAATGAGGACCAAAGTGAAACGTCCAATGGAAAGAGGCGATGCAGTGGTTAACACTTTTCCTTTCCGTCCCATATTCCCGTTTGGGCTCGGGACCGACCTTGGACTAGGATAATTCTCCTTTCTTAAGAACCATCGAAATGAATCCTCCAGTTTCCACTTTTCCCAAGCACCCATATAAATCCTTTCCTCTTTTCCTCACACTTGCCTCTTTTCTAAGTGAATCCGCTAGTAGTAAGAAGCGACGAAGGCAGACCCTCTCCCTTTACTCACTGCCCTACTGAAAATGTCACCTCCCACTTGGCCCTGAATTCAATTGCTAGACTCCCCTTATCATCATTCGCGATGTGTTATATATCTGACTCGTACATGAGTCACTTTTTGTATCTTCATTTTCAAATTTCACCCACTCATCGTCTTGATTATCCAAGTTGCAAGCATGTTAACGTGTAGAACCCAAATACATCAAATTCAACCACTGCGAAACAAGCTCCTCCCATTGGCCCTTTTCACATATTGACATCGCTACATCGATTTTTTCCATCCCAGTTGTCCCATTTTTTCAATCTTTTGCAACTTTTTTTTACTTAGCTGTCGTCTAGGCGTTATGAAAAAAATAATAGTCGATATTAGCACGCCTAGGCCCGTTTAAGATATTGTCCCAAGGCGCGTATACATCTGCCATCGTAAATAGCGAGAACTTGAGGATAACCCCATACGCTGACCTCCATGAAACTCTATTGAATATTTGTTGTTATTAATTTTTTACCATCCATTGAACAAAACATAGGATTAAGTAAAAGATAGACGGACCAAATATAAAATTACCAATGTATTATTTTAGGGACAAAATACAAATAAAGAAAAAATAGAAAAAATATAAAATTATAAACCTATTATATAAGGTATTATCGCTTGAGTGATTGAGCTGGCCCTGTTCAACACAACCAAGAAAATTA
Organism: Isoperla grammatica; assembly: GCA_945910005.1. Lineage (NCBI taxonomy): Eukaryota > Metazoa > Arthropoda > Insecta > Plecoptera > Perlodidae > Isoperla > Isoperla grammatica. The sequence goes on from OX246745.1 coordinate 4,506,773, forward strand.
CCCAGCTAAGGACTGCTATCTTATCGCGGTGAGCATGTTTGCGTGCTGTAGTGATTCCGGGAGTTCTGCCGGCAGAAGCATAATGCTTCTGTAGTACGACCACCCTAGCATAAAAGGTCAACAGGTAGAAGCTAGATGAAATGATTTCCATGTCGATCCATTTCCTTTTTCCTCTCCTTTACGCCCTCCTTCGCCCTTTCTTCCAATCCCCCTCTCAACGTCATATGGCATAGTTGCCGATTACGTCATTAATCACTAAAAAATAAATAAAAATCTTGTTCGCCTACGGAGCAGAATTAGTCCCAGATACTTCGCCAATCGTTAAAGACGACGGAAAGTGGATACCGGCGTCTGTAAGGCAGAAAAGGAACGTGCATACGAGTGAATTGTGGAAGGCATAAACAAATAAACATACTTCGCTCAGCCTATATATTTTATTATTACAAACAAATATTGTGGAGTCATATAGTAATTTCGTGCATTCTCTGACAATATTTTATAAATATTTCAGTTCGTACAGTAAATATAAACAATCTGCTTCATACCTGTTGCATTTAAGTATACCATCTTCATTTTTTTTTTTAAATATGATATTTTTCATCTCATGCCCTATAGCGCAGTTGTTCAACTGCCGGTGAATAATTTTACATACGTTTAGTGAAACCATGATGGCGTGTACGATCATGCAACTCAAAGAATTATAATTAATATAAGTATTTATTTAACTATTGTGAAATGTGTAGGCCTATTGCCTCAGCACTTTACAGATGTTAAATACAAACATTTGGAGAAAGGAAATATAATTGTAACACACATTTAGAAGAAAGAACGCACAACATTTAAAATTATCTAAGGGATCACATATTTTTGGTTTCCGTCTCGGCTCGAGGAAGGATAGGCCCAGAGTGACTCTGCTCGTTGTAAGGGTTGACAAAAGGAGACCCTTTCCCCCCCCCCCCCTACCACCACACTGTCCCACTGAAGATTGCTCCTCCCATCTGGCCCTGCCCTCCGTTGCTGGACTCCCCTTATGACGACCCCCGCAATGTGCAATTGATCTGATTCAAACATTTGACGTTTTTTCACCTTCATATATCACCCACTCATTGTCTCGATTAGCTAAAATCGCAAAAACATTGTATGTAAAACCCACATATCATCATCTTCTCCAACAATTTTAAAGCATTCTGAAGCAATTTTTAACGACATAAATTGGGGGTTCCTCAAGGTTGATCTACATACAGCCTTAACCAACTGCATCAGTATTATCAGATATGTAGTCACACAGCCAGCCATGGCAGTCACAAGTTGTTGTTAACCCAACTGTATCAGATACGTAGTCACACAGCCAGCCATGGCAGTCACAAGTTGTTGTTTATTTATTTATTTATTTATTTATTTATTATTCTTTCACCTGACATTTACATGATAAATGTGTGCTCCTCTTGAGAGAGAGAGAGTTGTTAACCCAACTGTATCAGTATTATCAAATACGTAGTCACACAGCCAGCCATGGCAGTCACTAGTTGTTGTTAACCCAACTGTATCAGTATTATCAGATACGTAGTCACACAGCCAGCCATGGCAGTCACTAGTTGTTGTTAACCCAACTGTATCAGTATTGTCAGATACGTAGTCACACAGCCAGCCATGGCAGTCACAAGTTGTTGTTACCCCAACTGTATCAGTATTATCAGATACGTAGTCACACAGCCAGCCATGGCAGTCACAAGTTGTTGTTAACCCAACTGTATCAGTATTGTCAGATACGTAGTCACACAGCCAGCCATGGCAGTCACAAGTTGTTGTTACCCCAACTGTATCAGTATTATCAGATACGTAGTCACACAGCCAGCCATGGCAGTCACAAGTTGTTGTTAACCCAACTGTATCAGTATTGTCAGATACGTAGTCACACAGCCAGCCATGGCAGTCACAAGTTGTTGTTACCCCAACTGTATCAGTATTATCAGATACGTAGTCACACAGCCAGCCATGGCAGTCACTAGTTGTTGTTAACCCAACTGTATCAGTATTATCAGATACGTAGTCCCACAGCCAGCCATGGCAGTCACAAGTTGTTGTTACCCCAACTGTATCAGTATTATCAGATACGTAGTCACACAGCCAGCCATGGCAGTCACAAGTTGTTGTTAACCCAACTGTATCAGTATTATCAGATACGTAGTCACACAGCCAGCCATGGCAGTCACTAGTTGTTGTTAACCCAACTGGGTAATTGTTTAGTATCACTGATCGCGTTTCGTACTCACTTTTTTTCTGTATTCCTTTGCGATATTGATCATATGCGCAGTACATAATTGTTATTTCATGATTTATCTGTAAGCTCCAGTGATTTTCAATACAAATAGTCTCTTCTTTCATATTAAATTATCGTTTTGAAGTTGCATCGATTTGACAACACAATCACGTTAAATATGGCAATATGGCGGACGTGCGAGGGCGCAGCTGTTCGGAGCACACATAAAGTGTGGTCTACCAACGTAAGTACATGAAAAAACCCTACCTCTTGCGCCCGAAAGTGACTTTGCCCGAGGTTAGGGGGTGGTTTTGGATAGTTTGCCAGAGGTTAGGGGGGGTTTTGGATGTACGTGCAAACTAGGCCCCTACGATTAAATACCCCTTCTTCAAATTATGCAATTATGCAGATTTGCGCCCGAAAGTGACTTTGCCCGAGGTTAGGGGGTGGTTTTGGATGGTTTGCCATTGGCAGCACTGCACCGGACACAAGCAAGAAACAAGGAAGAAGACGTTAACTTTTCATATACAAACTTCAAACAATCATTTATTACTCTTAAAAACTTACTACAATATTATAATAAGCATCAAAAGAAAGACAATTAAACATTGTTCAATAAAAATAACACTTTAAACAAGACTTTGGCGTTTTTCATTGGAAAAAGTGAGTAAGAAGCGCGATCAGTGATACTAAACAAATACCCCCAACTGTATCAGTATTATCAGATACGTAGTCACACAGCCAGCCATGGCAGTCACAAGTTGGTTGTCTATCTCGCAGAACCCGTTGGCATTGAAACTCAGCTTGGTGTTCAGAACCTGATCGCGAAACTGTTTCAGGCATTCCACCTCCTTCTGGTTCTCCTTCAACAAGACGCCCTGGATCAAGACGGCTGTCTTATTGTATTCCTCCTTCGCCCTGGTACACGCCCTGGCTAACCGCATCACCAGCCAACAATAAGCCAATCCCCAGATGAGCTTAGCTATTACTGCCAGCATCATCGATTCGACGCCGTTTTTTTGTTCGTAGTAGCGTTTCGCGTAGGATATAGCCGCTTGGAAGTTCAGAACAATAGTCAACAAACAGCTGAATAAGTTAAAGAGTATAGGGATTCCGTTTATTTCATTGATACTAGCAGCAATTTCATAAATCTTAAAGTGAAATTTCTGTAGACGTTTGACAAATTTATTTAAATCATTCAAGTTATTATTTTTTTGTCTACCAGTTTGTTTGCACTGGTTATAGACCTGTTCTTCTGCCCCAAGCCGGGTACTCCATAAGAATCTACCAGATGTTTCTACACTATTATTCACCAAATTTGAATGATCATTCGAGAAAACATTTGGTGCTCCCAAGTATATTATTTCCGAATTAATTATCTGAAGCCTTTGTTTCAGTATAAAAACTAGATTAAGAAATTGATTCGAACCGAACGAAAGCAGAACTAATATAACGTGTACTGACATAAAGAAGACAACGAGATTGTACTCTTGGCTCAAAAACCTTCCAACACATTCAAAGACGACAAAAATCCCCATCAATATGCTTAGTGCTAGAAATCTCCTGCAAGCGTAACTTTTTGTAACCTTATAGATCTTGTGTGGAGATGTTAACAACCTTTTATCTATTTCCATTAAACTGTTCAAGACTTTCACAAGTTTATGACGATTCCAAAACAAGGCGATTACAAATGTGAAATGAGTCGAATACAAACTAATTTGGTTTACATAAGAGACAAAAATGTACACGTTGAGCTCTTTGGCATCATTATGTATCAAGGATGTTCTGATATAGCTGACTGCGATGAATGTGGGTGGTAATATAACGCATATCGCGATGGAATACGCATTCATGAGGGTCGAAGTGTAGAATCTGTTCGTACCGGTCGAGAAGACGAAGGGAGCCAGACCCAGAGCACGGAGTAGGTTGAGGACCGGTTGGAGAGATGAGTAGAGGTTCTCTGAGTTGGCCGACTTCTTGGATGGTTTGAACCAACTTTGAACATACACAAGAGCATTCCAATAATTTCTACACAAAGTAATTAAATGCATCGGAAAAGAGGACTGCTACCATATCTTTGTGAGCAGGTTTGTGTGCTTTGCTGACCCGAGAGCTATGCCGGCAGAAGCGTATGCTTCTGGTAGGGCCACCCTAGCCAGACAGGTCTAGGTGGAAAAGCCAGGCGAAAGGCAGTCAACGTTCTCCCCTTTCCCTTTTCCTCCTCTTTACGTCCTACTTGTCCCTTTCTCATTCTCTTTCCTCTAAAAACCTCCCGATGGCTTATGATCATAGTTGTCAAGTACGTCGTTAGACATCAAAAAACCAAACGAAGTCAACGTTGGTTCTGAGTAGGGATGACATCGGGTACCCGGGTTGCCCGGCTCCAACTATTACCTGGAGCCGTTTTTCGGGTCCGGGTAATTTTTCAGTCTTGACCCGGGGAGAATGGACAGTGGGAATCTCGTTAATCCATTCATGCGCGTCACTAATTAGATGGCGAGGCATTTGGCTAGAGGAGACGAAATTAGGTCCGTCCCTATCCCGTTCCCTCCCCTTAGCCCTTATTTTAATTTAAATCCTCCTACTTACATAACAAGTTGCCCATTGCCATGCCCACATTGAATCATAACATTCAGCCTACTGCTTCCCGCCTTTCTCGTTCTGGAGGAGGTGGTATTGGCACGGGTTCTCCTTGGCCACACTCGTTTGACTCATGGCTATCTCTTCACGAGGGAAAGAGTTGCCACAAAATGTGACACTTGTGACGTAGCTCTGACTGTACGTCACACATTCGCAGAGTGTACCAAACACGATAACACAGTTAAAAGCTCTACCAATCGTATGAAGGACTTACTATCAAACGACAACTGTGATACATGTTTAATTTCTTGTCCGGACTCAGTTGTTTCACCCATTTTAAAATACAACTTAACCGTTATAAATGTTCTATCAAACAAATTTAAATAATATTCAATTCAATCAATGGTTTACAATTTCTTGGTTACTTACTTCTAAATTACTAAAACATCTCGGTGGCGCAAAATGACCTAATTATTTGAACAACCCTTAAATCAGATACATATTTTCAAAATTTTCTAGTGAACCCTTACCTCCAGACTCCCCCGACGGCCCATGACCTAGTAATCAAAACACTGAAGAGTAGGATGGAGGACCAGTGAACCAACTGTTTGCCTCTCCGCTCTGAGCAGCGATGCCTTTAATATCCTTATCCTAAGCGACCAAATGCCAAATCGGAAATTGTATTACGGATGTTCCCAGACGATGACGTAAAACACCAAATGCTTACAATGACCGTCATGTGCGGTGCAGCCGTAAGTTGGAGAACAATACAATTGAAAAGTTGTACAACATTACAATAATGTGAACAATCTCGACCTTGTTGAGACTCAATATGGCCGCCATAAGCCGCACTTGTCTTACCCCAGCTCCCGGGCCATCTCGTGCAAGCGACCTAATCTGTGTCCTCCACCAACCGACCATATGGCCTTGTTGGGACTCAATATGGCTGCCATAAGCCGCACTTGTCTTACCCCAGCTCCCGGGCCATCTCGTGCAAGCGACCTTATCTGTCTATCACGTCGATAGAGCCGTTTACACGTGGTCAGACAGCCTCTCTGCCCCTTGGGTTGATATCGACACCGCAGCCTAGGCCGGTGTGTTATTAATGTATCGTATCGCTTAGTGTTTTCACAATACCATTATTCGTTCTGTTAGAAACAATTTTTAAATCTATCATTTCATTTATGTAGTTCTTTTGTAGGATAGACATTAAATAAATAAAATAAATAAATAAATAACAAGAATGTCAATTATCACAAGCCTTGATGTTAATTTATTGTAGCGCCATTAATATGTCTACGTAGAAATTACTTGTAATGAATGCTCATCACAATGGATGAGAGAGATGCTTGTCTACACAGCAATATTGTGCCAATTCGTTACACACCATGACATTAGCTTTATTAAAATATCAATATTTAATGCACCAAGTATTCGTTTGAACATTCAATAATTAAATAGTTAATGATGACGATGGTTGTTTGTACGGTGAGTCATCCTCGTACTTATTGACGCCTGTTTCCACAATGTAAAACGGAAGTAAATGTTTCATGGTTTCTATTGCATGTATTGTAAGTCGGATGTCATTTTTTTTTTAAATTATCATTTATTGTTTGCATTGGACTGCATGTTCACAACTAAACGCTAAGTACGTAACTGACTCAGACTATCCCAGCACAGCTTCTTGATTTTTCGATGTCATTAACAAAATGTATAAAATCAAATTCCTTTAACATTTTTGTCTTCAGGAATTTGTACTAGCGTGAAATAGCAGTTTAAACGAATTTTCAGTTTCAATTGGCTTTTACAAAATGTTTTTTGTTGTGAGAATAAATAATACTAGTACAAAACATAACAGTTTTAATTTTAGTCTGATTCGTCGACGGATTTATATGTAATCTTTAAACACTTCATTATTTGTCCTTGAACCGTCGCCTTGTGGTTAGAGCGCTCGACTCCCGTGAAAAGATAAAATTTTAGTCATGGTTCAAACCCAAATAAATACACATTTTTTTACCTTTTTGAAAGTGACTCTGCTAGTCGTAAAAGGTGACGAACTGAGATCCTGGTTCTTTCTCCCCACTGCCCCACTGAAGATTTCTCCTCCCACTTGGCCCTGCCTTCCCTTACTGGATTCCAATTGAGAGACACAAAAAGAAAAGAGACAAACAAAAGGAGAAGAGAAAGACAGATGCATATAAGCAAAAGCTTGGGTGGCATCTTAATTGTAATTAACAAAAAATACCCTTATGACGACCCCCGCAATATGCAATGGATTTGATCGGTCTTCATCTTCATAATCATATTCCCACCTGCATTATACCGCTGAGCCTCCTCTATCGGTGTAGTAAGCACTAGCAGATGCCTTGCACTGAATTGCAGATATACATAGAAGTGCCACACACCTGTATTATACCGCTGAGCCTCCTCTATCGGTGTAGTAAGCACTAGCAGATGTCTTGCACTGTATTGCAGATATACATAGAAGTGCTACACATCTGTATTATACCGCTGAGCCTCCTTTATCGGTGTAGTAAGCACTAGCAGATGTCTTGCACTGTATTGCAGATATACATAGAAGTGCCACACACTTGTATTATACCGCTGAGCCTCCTCTATCGGTGTAGTAAGCACTAGCAGATGTCTTGCACTGTATTGCAGATATACATAGAAGTGCTACACACCTGCATTATACCGCTGAGCCCCCTCTATCGGTGTAGTAAGCACTAGCAGATGCCTTGCACTGTATTGCAGATATACATAGAAGTGCTACACACCTGTATTATACCGCTGAGCCTCCTCTATCGGTGTAGTAAGCACTAGCAGATGGCTTGCACTGAATTGCAGATATACATAGAAGTGCTACACACCTGTATTATACCGCTGAGCCTCCTCTATCGGTGTAGTAAGCACTAGCAGATGTCTTGCACTGTATTGCAGATATACATAGAAGTGCCACACACCTGTATTATACCGCTGAGCCTCCTCTATCGGTGTAGTAAGCACTACTAGCAGATGTCATGCACTGTATTGCAGATATACATAGAAGTGCCACACACCTGTATTATACCGCTGAGCTGCCTCTATCGGTGTAGTAAGCACTAGCAGATGCCTTGCACTGTATTGCAGATATACATAGAAGTGCTATACACCTGTATTATACCGCTGAGCCTCCTCTATCGGTGTAGTAAGCACTAGCAGATGTCTTGCACTGTATTGCAGATATACATAGAAGTGCCACACACCTGTATTATACCGCTGAGCCCCCTCTATCGGTGTAGTAAGCACTAGCAGATGTCTTGCACTGTATTGCAGATATACATAGAAGTGCTACACACCTGTATTATACCGCTGAGCCCCCTCTATCGGTGTAGTAAGCACTAGCAGATGCCTTGCACTGTATTGCAGATATACATAGAAGTGCTACACACCTGTATTATACCGCTGAGCCCCCTCTATCGGTGTAGTAAGCACTAGCAGATGGCTTGCACTGAATTGCAGATATACATAGAAGTGCTACACACCTGTATTATACCGCTGAGCCTCCTCTATCGGTGTAGTAAGCACTAGCAGATGTCTTGCACTGTATTGCAGATATACATAGAAGTGCCACACACCTGTATTATACCGCTGAGCCTCCTCTATCGGTGTAGTAAGCACTACTAGCAGATGTCATGCACTGTATTGCAGATATACATAGAAGTGCCACACACCTGTATTATACCGCTGAGCTGCCTCTATCGGTGTAGTAAGCACTAGCAGATGCCTTGCACTGTATTGCAGATATACATAGAAGTGCTATACACCTGTATTATACCGCTGAGCCTCCTCTATCGGTGTAGTAAGCACTAGCAGATGTCTTGCACTGTATTGCAGATATACATAGAAGTGCCACACACCTGTATTATACCGCTGAGCCCCCTCTATCGGTGTAGTAAGCACTAGCAGATGTCTTGCACTGTATTGCAGATATACATAGAAGTGCTACACACCTGTATTATACCGCTGAGCCCCCTCTATCGGTGTAGTAAGCACTAGCAGATGCCTTGCACTGTATTGCAGATATACATAGAAGTGCTACACGCCTGTATTATACCGCTGAGCCTCCTCTATCGGTGTAGTAAGCACTAGCAGATGCCTTGCACTGAATTGCAGATATACATAGAAGTGCTACACACCTGTATTATACCGCTGAGCCCCCTCTATCGGTGTAGTAAGCACTAGCAGATGCCTTGCACTGAATTGCAGATATACATAGAAGTGCTACACACACGAGTAACAGAGACGTAGGAGATGTAATTAGCTAAGAAAATCAATACTTGGTAGGTACCTTATTCATTCCTTACTACTCCAAATAACACAATTTCTAAATAGTCACATGAGAGGGTCATAAATTGTCCCTGGACAGGTTTCCAAAACCAAATAAAAAATTAAATAATACTTATATTAGGAAGACACTGATTCTTCTTTGTTGTTTTGTGTATTGTGCAATGTGCCTGCTTGTGATGTTTAATCCATGGCATTTATAATTGTAATTCAGTGTGTTCAACAGTGGTTGTCAAATTTTATTTCCAAGTGTGTATTAAACAGAAACGTACCCATCATTTAAATACGATTATTAGAATTCAAGTTTAATAGATTATTAGATACCCCCCCCCCCCCCTACCCGCATAGGGTGAAACAAACTGTTATATTTTAAATACATTCTTACATAGCGATCATTCGCTTATTTTGGGCTGGTATTTACTTATTTTAATTTCTGTATATAGTTTTTACTTATTGTGATCTTGGTATAACCTTGCAAGGTCGTTATACTCTAAGCTTTGAGTACAGAATGGTTCGCCATTTTCTTTTCATATGGGCGTTATCAAGTCTCTCCTCTCTCACACACATAGAACGATACACTCACACATAGACACGTTTCACTTACACGTACATTCACGTCGCATTCTATCGCAGATAACGGGCACTAAGGAGGATGATTTCCGATAGATTGCGTTAGACAGTCATAGTGGCAGGCGAGCTCGATCCCATTCGTCGGTGCCTTCACAGTCACAGGTATGTTCAAGCCGCGTCGGAACCTTGGGGGGGGGGGGGGGAGACAGAAAGGTAGCTTGCTCCCTTTAGCTTGCATTGGGGAGTCAAGAGTAGCATCTTGCGCCCCCATCCCCCCCTGGATAATGGTTGCATTTATAGAACTTGATACTATGTTATAACTTTTAAATTGTGGTTTTGCAGTTTCTAACCCCTTCACAGTCGCCTCTTTTCATAGTTCTATTCTGACACGTTGTTAACATTATTTCACTGTTTGACAGCTGAAGTGGATCTCCGTAGAACAGTGAAGTAAAATGCCATCCAGTGAGACGTTGGCCCCATATTTTGTATGCGCAGCGAGAAGTGTTAACGAAGTATGGGACGTATGGATGTGATTGTGCTTTGATGTTACAGGGAGGTCCATCCGACCGGGCAAATTAGGAGGGGTTTACGGGACAAATACTCAATTATTTGTATTGTCGATACTAAATACAAAATACACAAATAAATGTATTTTAGATTCAAAATATAAGATTCTGTTGAAACCTGTATTTTCGATACAAAATGCATCTGTATTTTCAAAAATACTCAACATAAAATACATCGTCCTATGTTATAATGTTACCGGGAAATAAGGAACGACCTTCACAACGGGAATAACAGTTTGGATTTTGGTTTTAACCACAAGCAACTGTGCTTTCTTAGAGCATTCTCGCCGCTAGGTTGTAGCAACTTACTGGACGAACGGTGTGTAATTATTTCTATTAGTTACAGTCAGCTCGCAATCCGTCGCATGTTAAGCAATATTAGAAAATGTAATTCCTTGACAAAAGTGTTTTGTTTCGCTTTATAGTTTCTAAACTGTTTGACATGTAAGCTCCTACACTGAATATTTCTTGTTCTGATTGGAAACTAATGTTTTGAAGCTCATATTAAATCAATGGCAACGTGTTACGCTCTCATTAAGTATATTTGCATTATAGTTACAGTGTATTGACCCTAATAATTTTGGAAACAACATCTTGAAATATATACATGTGTTTATTGTGTATGCCTACCCACTCCGTTACAAGAACAGAATTTCAGTGGGGGACATTACACCGATCAGTAAATTAATATTTTGATAGTTGGGACGAATAACTGAGGGTTGTTAGCGGGACTCGATCCCAGCATTCAACTTGTAGCTGAAAAAATCTCGGAAAAAAATCTTTCAGAAGTACCGGTGACCGGTCTCGAACCAGCGCCCTACCGATTTGGAATGTCGCGCTTTACCGCTGAGCTGTCTCCATTGGTAGAAAGAAAATCAATAATGCAATCGAGAAAACTGAGGCAGACAATGTTGTCGTATTTACCTACTTGCATAGTTACCATTTCGTAGTCTACATTCCTGTCTGATCGCTCGATTGATAAGACCGCGAGGAACGGAATTCTGTTTGTCGAGTGTGTAGCCCAAGTAGGATCGCGTTGAGGGATGAGCGTGCTTACCAATATTAAATCACACTTTTCTATGTGTATACATGTCAAATTTTTTAATGTAAACTGAAAAAGTATTATGTATATATTGTAATAACTCCCTGACCCGGCTTAATTTGAAAACAGACGTATTATTATTAGTATTTAGTAGTAGTATTTTTTATTAGCCTCTTTAAATTCTTGTATATATTTTATAATTCAAAATGTGCAATTTCAGTTGTTAATTAAGACACATAAAAATTAAATAAAGAAGTATCACACATCATTATATGAAGCTACTTTAAAATAGCGCGCTGGGCACGACTGCCACGAACCCGTCTATAAAAAGTATCTTGTAGTTTTATTAAATGTGTATTCAAATTGCAGTTATGTAGTGGTGCGTATACATACTGCTCCGGCTAAAAAACTTTCGTATACACACTGGTTTTGGTTATGATACGAGTGATACGCAATGATACGGTTGTAACTTGTAACATGCCTCGAATGAGTTGACACATTATACGCAATTGTCGGCTGTTCTCCGTTGGTAAAATTGTGCTCTCTGGCACTGGCAATAACAATTCAGATTTTGCCAGTTAAATTCTGAACCACATTTAGGAAGGTTATGTTGCTAAAGTAGGTACGGTAGTTGAAGTGTTGAGATAAGTTGGCTTCACAGCTTCGTCGAGTGATAAAGACCATCACACTTTGAGGGAAAGCTGTTGGATTGGATAACAAATATTGACAGGTTTAAGACCCAATGCTCGTCAGGTAGCTCGTCAGTGCTCGGGGTAGCTCTGCCGGTTGAATAGCCGATGTCACATGACCTTGTTGTTGAGCACGTCTTAATAGATAATAAGGTATTACTTAAAAAAAAAATCAAGTCATGTACAGTGCAAGGAACCTGATAGCAAGTCCAGTTGTCACACGAGTTGTAGCGCGGGCCTAGGCCTATAATAGTTACATTGCATTTTTTCGAAGTTCGAAAAACGTTTGGAACTTCTTTCAGATTTAAGTTCAAGTTCGTTGCGAAACAATTAAAAGCAAGGTTCACTAATCCTAATCCCTATTTTATTTTTACATTTGCCAAGGTGTTCAAAAAAATAACATTTGAACCTTAATTAGTAATGTTGGCTATTTCGTATGTTACTTATATCATCTAGGTAGAAATATGTATTACATAATAATTCCATACATGCCTATTTGCTTTTCAGCCCAATAGCCTTCATCAAGATAGAATGTTAGTCATAAGTAGAGGAAAGAGGACTTCCATTTTCTGGATTGCTGTTAAGTAGCAAGTTTCAGCAATTGGTAGTTAGTTGGTCAGAAGTGCCCAGAATGCATTTCGGCACAACGCACACAATCGCCTCTTGTCCTGATTTACGTGTTGCTACTTATGAAAAAAGATGATTAGTAGACCTACATTTATAAGTATTTAATAATTTCGTGTTGCTTTCAAATTATGAAGTGAAATAATATTTGATCACTGATCAGATTTAGCTTTTTGCGAGTTCGTAAACACGTAATGTCGGTAAAGGCGACACTAGTTCATGCACAGATGGACAAACATTGTTAAATGGTGAAAGCTTGCCTTGCGAAGGCGTCCATGTCCCTTTCCCGGCAGTGGAGGAAGAACCTGTAACCAAAACAAGGGGCCATCATAATAAAAGCAGACTATCAAACAGAGTGACGTTGCAGAGTGGCCAACGTCGACAAGATCCAACTTCCAAATAAGGGTTTGATCCAGATTTAACATTGAATTAAAACATATATTTACACTTTTATTTGAACTAGATAATTTATGTATCCTACCAGAAACTAAAAAGTTAAGTCATATGTTTTTTTGCAAGTACCTTGCAAGTCCTTGAAAAAATATTTTAACATTAACACTATGCTTATTCAGTGTACCTTACCTACATGGATACTCACTTCTCCCGGATGCTTGATACGCTTGCGTTCTCTCATTCGGAAAGTTATTCTTTCTGCTCTGGGCAAACCCTGGGCAGCCCTGAAGATGGCTCCCGAAGTGGCGTGCTCTTCAGGGTTGTACGTGTCATGATTGGTCGGCGCAGCTGGTACGACGCTGCCCTTGCCGCTATCAGCTAGAGTTGCACATTAGAACACATTCATTAAAACACTGCAAAGCATGGCAATTCAACTCTGTGGCTGTGTATTAAATACTTACGCACTGTGATGAAACGTGTAAGGATGCTTCTATCAGGCCAATCACGGTGGTGTTCCTCCAACTCGGCAGCCCGGACATGGTGTGATGTATTGAACTGGCATATTTTTACTTTAATCGGCTCTACATTCTGTTGCGGGTGTAGATTCGCCTGCAAGTTAATGTAGAAAATCATTGGCAATTGGCATGCATTAGGAGGTGCTGCTCTACCACATGCATGTGCATGCACTAGGTCGAGTTGCCATCCGGATCTTGATGCCTACGTCCAGAAAGAGGAATTGCTTCATTCCGGACGACACTTTGTCCAGAATTTGGGAAAAAGTCACATCTTGCACTTCATTTTATTGAATTTTAGTTTATGATTTTTTTTATGATTTTAGTTTATGATGAATGATATAAATCATCATTTAGTAAATAGTTTGTCAAGTGTCGGGTTTCCTCTTTACCGTAATAACTAGAACACTTTAAAACTAATGATGGTTGTTTATTACTTTGCTGGTATTACACAATAATTGATTAAGATTTGGGATTAATTGAATGATTGCCGTAGCAGGTTCTCGTATCGAGGACCGTAGACCCTCCCTCTGGCCACACCACCCCGTGTGGTGTCCGCAGCTTCCTCGGGCCTGTGTCCCTCCCTCCCCCTCCAGCCCTCCCTCTACAGCTGTTCACTGCCCTCTGGCCACACCACCCCGTGAGGTGTCCGCAGCTTCCTCGGGCCTGTGTCCCTCCCTCTACAGCTGTTCACTGCCCACTGGCCACACCACCCCGTGTGGTGTCCGCAGCTTCCTCGGGCCTGTGTCCCTCCCTCTACAGCTGTTCACTGCCCACTGGCCACACCACCCCGTGAGGTGTCCGCAGCTTCCTCGGGCCTGTGTCCCTCCATCTACAGCTGTTCACTGCCCACTGGCCACACCACCCCGTGTGGTGTCCGCAGCTTCCTCGGGCCTGTGTCCCTCCCTCTACAGCTGTTCACTGCCCACTGGCCACACCACCCCGTGTGGTGTCCGCAGCTTCCTCGGGCCTGTGTCCCTCCATCTACAGCTGTTCACTGCCCACTGGCCACACCACCCCGTGTGGTGTCCGCAGCTTCCTCGGGCCTGTGTCCCTCCCTCTACAGCTGTTCACTGCCCACTGGCCACACCACCCCGTGTGGTGTCCGCAGCTTCCTCGGGCCTGTGTCCCTCCCTCTACAGCTGTTCACTGCCCACTGGCCACACCACCCCGTGTGGTGTCCGCAGCTTCCTCGGGCCTGTGTCCCTCCCTCTACAGCTGTTCACTGCCCACTGGCCACACCACCCCGTGTGGTGTCCGCAGCTTCCTCGGGCCTGTGTCCCTCCCTCCCCCTCCAACCCTGCCTCTGGGGTGAGAGCGGAGGACGCTACATTACAAGTTATTGTTTATCAAAATATGATAATATCTAGATAATAACGTTAAACTGGATTTCAGTTTATATCGCTTTGAAGTGTTTATTATCTTTTCGAAATGTTTTTACGGAGCGTGCTTGCATGTGTTTTATATTAAATTTAAACAAAATGCTGGAATTAAATTGTTAGCTATGTCATTAATATTATTTATAATATTATTTTATGTTGATCCCAGATTCCAATTCAACGATATAATGCCTAAATCAGTAGTTCCAAACCTTCTTTGACTCAAGGCACCCCGTGTGTCTGGGATAGGGTTGTGAATTGTGATATGTGTTGCTTTCGGCGTGACAGTCCCGATATTCAATTTTAAGTTCCACGTTTCGCCAATACACCAAGCGGGATACAATTGTGCCACTTGGTAAAAAATATTGCGATATCTAATTTACAATACCAAAATTATTTCTGCAGTTTAGAACGTGTTGATCAACAGCCAAGTATCAACAACCATACCTGTACGGGCCACGGGTGACGTGTGTGTCGCCAAACCACTTCCCAAGCCCCAAAACTTATTCCTGAACAATTAGTTCGTCAGTGTTTCAATTATTTCTGGTGGTTTTCTGGATTTACATTACAAAAACTGCAGTATTTTGGGATTGCATTTAGTCCGGTATTGGTTTCTAAAACGCTCAAAACACACTCTAAAAGCTTGATTTTTTTTAATCGCCTGTGGCGCCATTGTTAGGGGGCTCTGCCCCCAAACCCCTCATGTTTTTTTGTCTGGAAAGATGTGTCCCTCCAGCTTCCCGAAGCGTATACGTACTGATAAATTTGGCACAACACCACTGTCAGACGAATTGTTAATACAATTTTGGCAGGTTGATGAAAATTCTCTTACAGAATAATAACATTTGTCCAATACAAATATGTTTTTGTCTTTTCCTAAATCGAGCATTATGAGTTCTGATGGCAGAGATGTACATATTTAGTATTTACATTATTACATATTGTGGCTCGTTAGTATTCTAGGGGGTTTATTTATACTGCTAATGCAGAAGGTCCAGGGTTCAAATGCCAGTTTGGCCATGGGTTTTTTTATTATGAAATTTGACTTTAATCTATCAATATGATATACTACACTGGTGTACATGTAATCGGGGTAGATCATACATACAGACTGCGTGACCCTTTAAGATATTTCAGGACCTCACTCCTGCTGTCCTTCGTCTTCATCTATCATCCCAGTCGTCTCGAATACTTGATTGCAATAATAGAAACGTAATGACGGCTCTGAAGTCCCCGTGTACGTATACACCAGTAACATACAGATAATATGTAAGTTATATCCAAAGTTAAAATCTGCCGTACGATCCGTGAATTGAACCCCGGAATTCTTGTATTGGAAGCAGGAATAAACCCACTCGTGGCTCGAATGCCACATAAAGTATGGTCTTCAAAAACTGTCCTTCATCTTCATCTATCACCCCTCATCGTCTTGAATACTTGATTGGCTTGCAATAATAAATACCTCAAGCAACAAGAATCATTATTTATTTATTTTATTGCAATTAAAGGGCAATGTAAGGCACTGTGCCCTACTTTAGCCTGATTGTTGATGAATGATAATGAGGGAGGGAGAAGGAGTATACATTATATTATTATATATTATTAATATATTATTTATATTATATTATTAATATATTATTTATATTATATTATATAATAATAATTTATATTATTTATATTTATTTATATGTATATTTTATATTTGATTATATTATATGTTTATTATTTATTTATTTATATTATATTAGTAATAATTAACTAATATCAATTATATTTATGAATTAATATTAAAAAAATAGTATCGGTGAAGAAGTGTGCAAGATAGAAATAATACAAACATGATAATGAATCTCTTGCATCAGATGAGATTGTATGAGTGAGACGTAATATCCGAGAGCCTTGTTTGTGTGAGCGGCCTAGTCTCCGTGCGACATGAATCACTCAGTCCTCTATCATCGCTGTCTGTCGTGTCTCATCACTGGGCTGGCTGGGGGAGATCCGAGCCGTACGAACTAAACTTTCTTGCCGCTTTCGTTGCAGTTTTGCTATTCGAGACGACTACGAGGATTATCATTATTACTATATGATCCGTTTTATTCCCATACTCATTTTTTACACAATATTTAAAACAGTGCTTTTATGCACTATTATGAGCAGTACAAAAAATATAAATTTTTCATAAATATAAAAAAATGCGATAAGGAGAAGAGATATCTCTCATGCGCTAGCTGTCTAAGTTACATACAACACAAGTGCTGGCTGCAGAGTAATATAGAAAACAAACTTAAGTCAAACTTAATCATCAACTCCGCAAACTTAATTAACTTTAAAAAAAAGGGATCGTTACAAATAAAGTGCTATTCATTCTAGTGATAATAGTGATCATATTAAATAATTCTTACAAAGAAATCAGTTCAATTAAATAATTTAAAAATATCAATACAAAATAGTATCATTAAAATGTAATTCATTCTTATTATATTATACCGTTTTAAAGACACAATCGTAACTGAAAATAAGCAGAGAAATAGGGAAGTATAGACCACCATTAATTTAGAACTTCTAAGATTGTATTTACAACAATTAGATTAGCCGGTACAGTAAACCATTTCTTGGAGAAATACTTCTATGCTGAAATGCGGCTTTTGCTAATTGCTAGCGGTAGTTGATTGAACATGTACGGAACAAGGTAGTTGACAAGTCTCTGACCAACAAGTTTTGACCCGTTTCTACCGTACCGATTTTCTTCAACGAGTCCGTTTCCGATGGGCGATGACAATACGTATTTTTTAAATAATTGTGGAAAGGGGTGGGTGCTCTATATTATAAAACGCGGCTATATAAAGCTCTCTATTTGTTTCAGCAGTTAGCAGTGCAACCCAGCTAAGACGCTTCACTCAAGACAATCTCCCTGCCCGGCCGGACAACACTCGGCTGACTCATGTAGCAACCACGACCTCCCAGGTAACCGACTCTTACAGCGGGGTTTCTAGTCCAACCCATGACCAACAATATCTAGGAGACATTCCATAGGTCATGACTTCAACCGGGGTCACGGGTTCGACACAACAGCTGGAAGGAGTGAGGAGGCTTTCGTTCTTTAACTGGCGCTAGATGTTATCAAGATCTATAAAGCTATTCTCAAAAGAGAATAATACAACAGTATTAAAACGTTGAAAATATTGAGGATTAGATTATCTTAGATAAGATCTGAAACTGATCAACCCATCCGTTTGAATAAAATGTCTAATTACTAATTAGTAACCAACAACTCTTGAATTTTCTACAAAATAATTTTTTTTATTATAACCTATCATTTTAAATGTCTATTGCGCAGTAATTTAAAATTCTATTCCTACTTTCTTTTTGCGTGTAAATTTATAATTTATCTCAAAAAAAGGACACAATTTGTCAATAAACTTTACGAAAACTCAATAAAAGAGATTTTGAAGGTGTGGGAAATAATAGACGCTCAGAGGGAACTTTTTTTTAAATGTAATGTGATATATTTTGACTTCGTAGAGCTATTTTTCAGTACGTGTTGCAATAAGTTGTCACATAGTTATTTTAATCAACTGACAATTAAAATAGTATATCAATGTATAGTATATAAACAAATGATTGACTCTTTATTAACAGTTTTTTTTTTACTGCTCTTTACTGTTAAAAATTCATTATTTGTCTTGGGTTACAATCACACATACATTAGATAGCCTAAGGTGTGAATTTCATCCTGTCGGTCAGCGGCATCGGTACTAATTCATTAAACAAATCACTACACCCTGACCAACAGTAACAGCAACGAGGCACTCAATAAATTCAAAGTGGTTCTGAATTGGCCTTGTTGATTCTGACATTTGTCCGCAGGTATTCGCACTCTCCAATCACTGATTCATATGTTTCGTATTTGAAATATCGATCTTTGATTGGTTATCGCTCAATCGTCGATGGTGTTTGGAGCCTACAGGGTTGGTTTAGTCGCTTTAAATTAAAGTCCCCCACTGCAAATCAGTTTCGTTACTGAGTGGGTAGACTCTATATGTGATTTTTTTTTTTTTAATTTATTGATTTAGTAATATTTCATGGCAGATGTAATGAAATGCTGTTTTCAGCGGTTGCCTGATTCTGAAACGTGTATACGGGCGTTTAAAACGTCAAATATGGTGGCTGCTGGAGCTTTCGCACCATATCAATCCTGTTTGGGATATTTGAGTAGATTTCTTCGATGGTTGTTTAGTATTTCCTAGTGATAGGTAATTATTTGGTTTGTTGTTCTTTGTTTTGATTTCTTCTCTCTCCCTCTCTTTGCGGGGCCGACTGTTGAGCGCTGTCCGCGTGTCGCTTGCATGACTGTAGAATAGCTCGATGTATCAGGCGCGTAGAACATAGCACAGTTCAGAACTTGCATCGCTATCCACATTTAGAATTCACCAATAAATTCAAATACAAAATATAAAGTTTAATCAATTGTTTTAATGTATTTACAATAAAATACAAATTAAAATAACCAATTGAAATAACTTTATTGTTGACGTTTAAGTTTTCAATTTTTACAACCATTCTTATTTTCTATGTTGATTATATTTAGCATATCTACTCTAAAATTAAATATTATGTTTCACCTGAGATTAAATAAAGATGTCCTTTGCATAATATAATTGCTAATTTTACAACTAAGGATAATGAAAATATAAACATGGACAATTGAGCTTACTGGTTTTATCTAAACAACTATTAGAAACACTCAACGTACAAAAATGTTAACATAGAGGTTACAAAATCTCAAACTTCTCAAATACATTTACCAAACAACAATGTAATAATAGCATTACAATGAATTACAATACATTATTGATCAATGATGATTACGAATAAAAATTGCAGTGAAGAAATAGGCCAACATGGTTTTTTATGTTTTTATAAAAACATATAATAATATTAACGAATAATTAAATAATAATTATTAATATTTATAATACATTCACTGCTTACAGCTCACAGGCAACACATAAAATAATGTATCAATTTCTCTCGCGACTTGCAAGTTTCCACACGCAAATAATGAATAGGTTTTACGAGAATTGGATTAGTGTTATATTATATAAATAGTACGAGATATATACCACTTTTAGCCATTTTTCATTAAAAAAAACTTCCTTCTTCTTTCCTATTTCCTTCTTACCCTTCTCTTTCCATTAACCTTATCTGTGTTGTTAGTTTCTATTTTGTTTTAATATTCCTTTGTGTTACTATTTGTTATTTTGTTTGTGTAGTGACCCTCGTCACCCTACTTTCATTTTCATGCGTGCATTTCAGTTGTATGTCTATCTAATATGTTAATTTTCCGTTTATATTGATAACTTTCGTATCAATTTTTGTTGCTGGTGTTTTTATTTCCTGTATTAGATGTCGTTATTTTGTTGCAATCTTATTATGTTCTTTGTTTTCCAAATTATTTCATAGCAAATTTTTCCTTCTTTTTTCATAATTGTTAGTATTTGTTAGAATAGAAATTAAATAAATTAAGGTAGAGACACTATTGTACTACATAAGCTTGTATTATTTATTAGATTATTTTATTGTTTTGTTTTGTCTTGTCTTGTTTCTCCCCCCCCCCCCCCCCCCACACACACATCTAATGAAATACGTGGCAGGAACCACTTTTAAGAACATACATTTGTAGCTACAACGTACGGTTAAAAACTTACATCTACTCTACGTGAGATAAAAATAAGAACGTAAAATGAACATGGACTACAATTGATTTGAATCATGTGATAACGGAAAACCACGAGCTTTTACGATCACATACACTTTTACACGAGATAATAAAAACTGCAAAAATGGCAAAAAAGATTTTAAGCCGTTTTCAAACAAGGCTATACCATAGTATAAGGAGGATACAGTAGCGAAACTTGGGAGAGATTCCATCGGCAAACTACTGCGCGCGCAGCTACGGTCATCCTCCTTATACTGTGGCTATACCCTTCTCAAAAATCCAAAATCCACACTTTGTCATTTTAAAATCTATTTCGATATATCTTGACCTCGTGAATGCAAAACTGTAAACGGTTTTTGGCGGAAACCAACCGTTTGTCTGTAAAAAAAATAATGAATATTCTGCTCGATTCTTCTTATTGTAATTGTAACTCCAAATATGGGTCGATTTACGAACTGATGGTGTCACAGGATGCAAAAAGTATAAAAAAATGCGATCTGATCATAAAAACTGCAAAAATGGCAAAAAAAGATTTTAAGCCGTTTTTTAACCCCTTCTCAAAAATCCAAAATCCCTACTTTGTCTTTTTAAAATCTATTTTGATAGATTTCGATAGGTGAGATAATAATATTGTGAAGAAAAGGACCATTTCATGGTTTTTCTTCTGGATCCCCTATGGTTTTTATTAATAAAATAGCCAAACTAGTAGATGTGTGCAATCATTATCATTATGCATACACTACTAGGAATGCATGTGTCAGGAGTTTCGACACTTTTACTGGACGGGCAATGAACGCAGAAACATGTAGAACACAGGAGTCAGCGTAATGGGAGCCAGACAAGGAAGTGGAAACGATTATCGGCTGGAGGTGTTCGGGTGATCTTGCACAATAGGCACGTGTTGACTCCTGAATTTGGAGACATGAGGAAATGGAAAAGTGGAAGGGGAATAAAAGAAGTGATGTTCGACCGGCTCGGGGTCTATTACGCGGGGAGAGTCATGTGAAGTGTTTGGAAGAGGACGGCATCACGTGGAGAAGACAGAGGACAGCGGGACGGGGATCGAACCGAGGATAGCAGACCGGGCGGATCGAACCAAGGACAGCGTGGATCGGAGGGTCGACCCAGTCACTGTGCCAGGCCGCTGTTAAAGGGTAGGATGGAGTGGCATTGATACATAGATCGAGGCAGTTTGCCGATAAAAGTAGACCACGCACTCTCGCTCACAATGATACAGTTCACTTATGACCATTAGGGTAGTTTTTGTAAGAACAATACACGTAACCCTTGTTTATTTGAATTCTGTGTATTTCCTTGAGGACAATTCTGCATGATCCATCCCTGCAAATACCGATCCCGGTCAGGACTAGGGAAAGACTGAGCCGCAAAGCTAAAACATCAGCTACGCACCCCATGCTAGTCAAGGCAAGTACATCTGCCCTGAGGCGCAGTCTAACCCTGTTAGGGTTAGACTGCGACACATGCATGACTCCTGACACATGCATTCCTAGTAGTGTATGCATAATGATAATGATTGCACACATCTACTAGTTTGGCTATTTTATTAATAAAAACCATAGGGGATCCAGAAGAAAAACCATGAAATGGTCCTTTTCTTCACAATATGAACGTAAAATGAACATGGACTACAATTGATTTGAATCATGTGATAACGGAAAACCACGAGCTTTTCTTTCGTTCGTGATGTTTTGGTTTTACGTCCCATATTTTGCAACTTTGGCTTTTGGCTTTGGTTCGTTACGTTTCGGTATATCGTGCGTGCTGTAGTTTTAAAACTTTCTGCATTCTGCGAAAAAATACGTTTTGATAGTCACGTGACCGGCAGAATCACCTTTTTAGCCAGTGACTTGACTGCAAACGTATGTCCCTGCAGAGTTGTGAGTGAGATGTAGCGAGGTATCAGGCGCGTAAAGGTTGCACAGAGGTTCTGCCTCGGGCACATCGATGTATTCAAACGCAGTTGTTTTGTATTGATTTACTAGCAAACCCGGCATGCGTTGCAATGCCACTGAAAGAAATAAAGTGTTTATGTTTTGATTCTGTTTATTGAAGTGCTTTTTGTCACACAATATATTTTTCCGTCTGGTGGTACACAAAGAGGGGGAGGGGGGGGGGGGGGGGCGGTTGTACTCATTCAGAAACCTTCGCGGGTGTGCGCACTATAACTCACCAAAGTTGTATTGCAATCGGATGATTAATAATAGAACGCATTATTGCATGTTGGTGGCTCAGTGGGGGTGGGGTGGTTAGGGGGGTTGGAGGGGGGGTGGTAATCATTCAGAAACCTTAGCAGGCGTGCATACACTAACTCACCAAAATTTTGTCGCAGTGGGATGAATGGTTTAGGAAAGCATTATTGCATATTGGTGTCTCAGTGTGGGGGGGGGTGAGGGGGGGCTGTTAGGGGGTCATAAGCGTGCGCAGAGGTTGATCAATGGGGGGCCACAATAAATTCCCAATGAAAGTACTTCACGGCGGCGCCAATGGGAGGTGTGGGGGGGATGCCCCCCACAAAAAGCTCCGCAGGAGATTTTTTAGACATGCATTTTTAAACGTGTTTTTAAGCGTAATAGAAGGAGTACAGGTTGTCTGTTCATTGGGTTAATTTCACACAATTGTTTGTGGATATCAGTGATATCAATTTTACATAGTGAAGGAAGTGGTCAGTCCCACAGCCAAAATCTTCGCGGTAGAGCAACAGTTGATGTTGAGGCCGGCCAGCTGATTCCAACGTCATTCCAATCTAGGACTTCAAGTAAGATTAGAACCATTATGTCAGGCGTCAGCATTTTTGTCGCAAATTACGACAGGCACTATTCTGGACCTATTCTTACCCGGGTCAACGGGCAAGACAGAAGGAGCAACAGTGACAGTTTGAGAAATATATTTAATATGAGGAAGGTGCTATACTATAGGTCCTCTTCTCGTATTTTACGATCGACAGGCGTATACCGTATACCCTGGGCAAAATTCTATTTAAAGAAAAAAAAAAAAGCTCAACTATCCTAATGAGGGGGCCGCTGCCACCCCTTGCCACCCCCCCCCCCCCCCCCTG
Source organism: Isoperla grammatica (assembly GCA_945910005.1). Lineage (NCBI taxonomy): Eukaryota > Metazoa > Arthropoda > Insecta > Plecoptera > Perlodidae > Isoperla > Isoperla grammatica. The sequence continues at coordinate 4,530,509 of OX246745.1, forward strand.
CGAACGCCTATGCTATCGGTGTAGTAAGCACTAGCAGATGCCTTGCACTGTATTGCAGATATACATAGAAGTGCCACACACCTGTATTATACCGCTGAGCCCCCTCTATCGGTGTAGTAAGCACTAGCAGATGCCTTGCACTGTATTGCAGATATACATAGAAGTGCCACACACCTGTATTATACCGCTGAGCCCCCTCTATCGGTGTAGTAAGCACTAGCAGATGCCTTGCACTGTATTGCAGATATACATAGAAGTGCCACACACCTGTATTATACCGCTGAGCCCCCTCTATCGGTGTAGTAAGCACTAGCAGATGCCTTGCACTGTATTGCAGATATACATAGAAGTGCTACACACCTGTATTATACCGCTGAGCCCCCTCTATCGGTGTAGTAAGCACTAGCAGATGCCTTGCACTGTATTGCAGATATACATAGAAGTGCTACACACCTGTATTATACCGCTGAGCCCCCTCTATCGGTGTAGTAAGCACTAGCAGATGCCTTGCACTGTATTGCAGAAATACATAGAAGTGCCACACACCTGTATTATACCGTTGAGCCTCCTCTATCGGTGTAGTAAGCACTAGCAGATATCTCGCACTGTATTGCAGATATACATAGAAGTGCTACACACCTGTATTACCGTAGCACCCCTGTTGCTCAGCCCCATCAGAGGTCGCAGCTCATTGGAGGAGACGCCCTCGTCCACGTCATCGGCTTCCGTCTTGATCTCCATTTTCTGATACAAAACAATAACAACATTACGGTAGCACTCCTGTTGCTTAGACGGGGCCCAGTCAAGTCAAGGCCCTCCAAACAGAGGCTAATCCCCCTGCAAACTATCCAGGGCATCTGCACATCTCATCACAGTTTATACAGTAGCAGAACAACTTGGGCACGGCTGCTTTCCTGCGACCCTAGCGCGGCGTAACGCTGAAATACTCGACATACGTTGATGGTGGGATGGGGTGGGAACATTCTAACCTAGCCATACCGTCTTTTCTTACCAGACAAAAATGGAATTGAGAGTTAGAACTCTGTAGGTTTTGCAACAAGAAAAGTGTTTTACTTTAGATAAAGATGAAACTCGATAATGGAATTGGTTATGTGGATGTCTTGCAACCGCTAACTGCTAAGACGCTCTTACCTGCACAATCAGTCTGAGGAGTAGATTCTGCGAGTCTAGTGCGGATGTGATCTCTTTCAGCTTCTTCTTCTGTTTGCTCAACTCCTCGGACACATAATCGTCCGAGTTGTCCAGAACGATGTTTAGACCTGCACAGACGCACCCCAACTAAAATGATAAGAATACTCAAAATAAAATACATTTGCTTATGCTATAATATTATTAGGGAAATAAGGAACAACCTTCACAATAGGAATACAACTTTGGAGTCTGGTTTTAGATATGTGTCAGTAATATGGAGATATGAGGGCCTAACCCTTTGCTGTCCAGTTTTTTTGTTTTATATTATTAGTGACATTGTTGGTTCATAAGAAGTACATTTTGGACTGAAATAGGTGGGCACCAGAACAAAAAAACAGTTTTGAATTGCATGTAACTGCAGGAATTGTGATGTTGAGTCTCGTTCAACACAGGACTAGACCGAAAAGGGTTAACAACATGTTGTCTGCGCTGTCGACCACCCGTACGGCTGCAGAGTGATCCAGCGCATCTTGGAGCATTGCACACCCGAAGAGACGACCCCATCCTAGACAACTACACCAGCACGTGGAGCAGCTGATACAAGTACGGGAACTATGTTATACAGCACGTGCTCGGTACATAAAGCAGTCTGTAGTAAAACTCAGGCATTGGGTTCACAAAGATGCCTAATTCATCAGTTTTCTTGTTTTAAGCAAATCGTCGGGATATATCTATAAACTATGCCATGTAGTTCCACAAACTTGTGGAGATAAAATGTAGTCAAATATTGTCCATAAAACTTTAAATTTTTGATTTCTGAATAAGAGCCAGTGATGATTTGATTTCTGATTTGCTTCACTTTGACAACGTATAGGAGTCAGTATCTTTGTGAATCCAGCCCCAGCTGTTTATGTACAAACACACACACCTAATAGTTAGAGGTGTTTGTTTTTCGCGGACCGCGAAATCGCGAAAAGTGTTGATAAAGAAGGAGGAGATAAATAAAGTGTATATCTGTTGATAGACACTCAAAAAACATCAAAATTTAACCGCGAAAATTCGCGAAATCCGTTAATTTCCAGTCATAACATCGAAATTTGTATTAAAGAGCGAAATAACACGAAATCTCGATTGTTTTTGATTTATTTTAAATTTTTTTACAAAATTTAAATTTATTATTACAGTCAAACGTCATTAGAACACAATCGTGGGGACCTAATATTTTTTCATTATAATGATGATTTTGTTAAGAAGATCAACGATTCATTTTTGCTGAAATACGGCGTCAAGCAGAGCAAACGAGTACAAATCTGAGGGATTTTATGTGACGGACAAGAAGATTCTTATTGGCATTCGTAGTCGTCCCCTACCCGTAAGGGCGCCCGGTGTTGCTAAGGAATTGTTTTCTATATGGGAAATAACATGTATAAAACTGTCACCTGGAAACAACAGGCGCCCCTAGGGATGGGGGACGACTATGAATAAACATGTTCCTTATTAGCTCAATAAATAATTTATTCGCTTCTTTGCTTATACATTCAAATCAATTCAATTGTTTTATTCAGTTACCACCTATTACAAATCAATATAAATTAAAGTACATTTTTTATGTTGATCAATACCTACTGACAGAAGTTAGTTTTGTGAGTCAGTAGGTATAATATCTGGTGTGCGGAGTACTGAATAATGTATATATAAGTATTAACTTAAAAACTACACTATAACTATGCATTTAATTAACATTTATAAATAACTAGTAAGATTTTGTGGGCTGACGAGACGATATTGAGGACTATGATTAATTCCTTAATATTTTAATTGATATAATTCATTAATAATAAATAATAACAAATTAATAATATTTACATTTATTATTTTATCTATCTTACTTGATGTTTATTGGTATGTCTGCGTGTGCTACAATATAAATATCTTTGCAGAGCACGAAGACGTTTGGCTGGGAGGTTATTACTTCAAGGACAGGTATAAGTGGACTGACAGTTCGAAGGTTGAACCGATGGAAAGCGATAGGATATTCAACGCAGATACGCTCTGGGGCAAGTAGAGTTTGAGAGTCAACCAGCAAGTGATAGTAACTGCCTACTGTTGCGCTACGATTTTTCCCGGAAGGTCTACGTCATGTCCGGTGCGCCGTGCTATGAGGAGCATGGCTTCATCTGCCAGGGCAGTTGTAAGTACTTCACCTTTTAAACCCAGACTGCAGTTCCTGAATTTTTTGCAATCCTCATTTACGTTTAAGCTGGGACCATTAGCAAATCAGTTTTTTCTTTTTTCTTTTTTGATCTTTTTCTTTCTTCTTTTTTCACTCTATTTTTTCATATTTACATTTCTTCTTCATGTTCCTTCCTATTTACATACTCTATTTTTATTAGTTAGTATAATGCATTTTTACTTGATTTTAATCTAATTTATAAATTCATTTTTATTCTTCTTGTTTTTTTATAGTACAGTAGTTTGTTTTGTTTTGTTATTATTGCTATTTATGATTTCATTATTATTTATTGTTTGCATAGCGTAGTTCTAATTACTGTCCTCTGTACATCAGTTTTTATAACTGAATAGGATAGACATTAAATAAACAAATCAATTAAGTAGATATTTGAAAGTTACGAAGGAATGAAAATCGTGTTTTCCCAAGTCGATACCTTCCGAAGAAATGTCATTTTACTGGCTAGTTAACCACCATGGTTATAGGCCATGGCCAACCAACCACCTGATAGGCCACAACGAGGCTGGGTTGAATGTGTTATAGGTGACTCGATACTGACCGCCGGTATGTGCGAAAATACGCTCAAGGGGCCGATTTCTGGAAGCCTTACTTTGGAATCACCTGATAACGACGATCCATATGACGAGTCCGAAGACGAAGAGGATGATTGAAAAGGAAAACATCAAGAAGATGACGATTTATTCTAGGTTTATTATTTACGCATTTTAAGTTCTACGTAATATTATTCCAGTTTGCTACATAAACAAAGAATGCATTTCTTTATTCTTATCTTAGTATATTAACTTATCTAAAACGCTCTTCCAAAAATCAAGTATGCACACGTATTCATGTTATTATTGTTGTATTTTGATGGTGCACGTGAGAATTTTATTTCATAGAATATATATTTTAAATTAGCCTACTCTTTTTAAAATCTATTTGATTTATGTCTTTACGTATAGTATATATATATATATATATAGACACATACATAAAAATAACTTGTACGCTGTTTGTGTAATATATTAGTACGTAGATTAAAGGCCAATCCACAATGGAAATAAACAATAACAGTAACATTATAACAGTAATATTATAACCAATCATATTGGCTGATGAGCAACAATGTGCTCTCATCATCCAATATGATTTGTTAAAACTGCTTATAATGTTACTGTTAATGTTAATTTTTATTGTGAATGGGCCTTTAACACTAACCTTCAACAAGATTTAAATTTGAAATGGAACACTTTTATTATATTAGGTCTACTTTTATACACATTTGTGTTGATATTTAGACAAAGGGTTTAAGATGTGCATACAATGAAGGAATTATACCATAATATAGTCTAGGTAATAAATTAATCATCACATTGTTCTTTGTTTTTTGCATTTGTAATTTACTTTTAAATTTTCAATTCAATTCAATTTTTGGATCATTTTATTCCCACAAATCAAACATACTTCCACCAGTACATACAAACAATAAACATTAATAAAATATAAGAAAAAAAATATGATGTATCCATACAAAACACCGAAAACCTTGTTATGGGAAGCTCGCGTAAGGAACGGAATCCTTGTGGTCGAGCTGACAATGTAAATTAAATATGTATACATAACAGACAGTCAGTGGAAAGAAAATAATCATAATAAAAGCAAAACAAAACTAATACTAATAATACATTATTATTGTATGGCACGAAACTCACAGCACATGAGGTAGCCAATAACACAATGATCAAACAAATTCAGATGATGATCAAATTCAGTCACACTCATATCTTACTCATACGCCTCATGATCGTCATCACTAGACACCCATGTTGGTTATCGCTCATTACAGTTGGTACCAGACAGACAGGGAGGTGTTCACATCTTTAGTGGAGCCGGGCATCGAACATCAGACCTCTATGTTGAACTACTTGCGTTTCTGTGGTGGTTATTTTATATGGTTGTTATTTTTTTATTATTAATATATTAGATAGGTCTCTTTTTTAAATTAGATTGTTATTTTTATATCGTTGATATTAGATAGGCCTCAATTAAAATGGTATCTCTAGTATCTATATAGGCACCGTTTCGTTCAAGAGTGGCACCTCTGTTTCTCACATTAGGTCTATTCTCGTATTTTCAGTATTGTTGTAATTCAATGTGTATACACTGTGTTGTGACTGTAGCGGATATCTCCCGCCAAGCTTATCACACAGGGCCGACTACGTCACACGCGAGGGATGACTCACTTAGTCAGTCTCGCTCAGTGCTTCGTACGGGCCGGTTGTGTTTCTGCACTTCTCATGGCCAGGTAAGACCTTTGCTTTATTTTAATATCTACTTTGCTGCTGATCTTCTCATTAACACGGGAGTAGACAGTCCCAGTGGTGT